>QUSF01000002.1:8706162-8907468 GCA_003676055.1 Chloebia gouldiae | reverse complement strand
ATATAATATAATAAATATAATATAATATAATATAATATAATATAATATAATATAATATAATTAATATAATATAATATAATATAATATAATATAATATATAATATAATATAATATAATATAATATAATATAATATAATTAATATAATATAATATAATTAATATAATATAATATAATATAATAAATACATTGTTGTTGATTAATATTTTAAAATATAGCATTTTAATTTTCTAGTTGATATAATTTTGTAATTTAATATCATTTGTAAGTGAAATAATACCTGACTCTCTATTCACTGCTGAATCATCTGACAGCAAAACCAAAACAAAGACTTTTGAAAATACCAGAAGTGAAGCTGCTTCTCTATCATCTTTCTCACAGTGATTCAAATTTTTAACTAAGCGTCCAGCTCACTTTACACATTTTACTATAAATAACTCTGGGAATCTGCACATATCAATGAACATAATGTGGTTCTATGTGCTACAGACATTCTTGTTTCAGGTCTGTCTCTTCATTATCTCTCCTCTCTAGACATGTTGCTCTGGACTGAAAAAAAACCCATATCCTAAACAGAAGGGAAAGCCTAGTGTCTTAAATGTCTCAGTTTATATAGAAGTTTTTTTGTCAAAAAATATAAAAATTAATGGTTTAAAATGATAATAACATAATAGAAATACACAAGACCTCTTCAGAAGACTTGTTCTTCTGTTTTATATATTTATTTTATATATTCATTCTATTTTATATATTTATACTCTTACACTATACAAAGAAGATAAATGAAGAGGTATTCTAATGTCTCAAGAACTGATAAAAACAACAATAAAAATTCAATTTCTTTAAATCTTATTTATAGTCAGCAGATATTTGGCTAAGAAATCACTTAGTGCCCAATGATAAATTCACTAAATATCTCCTAGAATTAAAAAGTATAAGAATTTAAAATAAATCCATATTGAAAAATATGAAATTTCTCAACAGCTTAGACAATTATTTTAATATTGTCAATTTTTAAGTTTCATGTGATAGAACAATTAATGATCAGTAATACATTTTTTAAAAAATTTTAGATAGAAAATCAATGTTATGATATCTCATCTATAAAATGCTACCACTGTTGTTTTCTCATTTCCTACCCTTTCCTTTAAAATTGAAATTTTCCTATTTTAAAGCCCAGTCAATCTATTTCTCTTTACTTCCTAATTTTCTCACTTGCTTTGCTTTCCATTTTCCCTTGTTATGACAGAGATACAACAAGAAACTGAGTTTTTGAAAAGCAGGGCTTTTTAATTCAGAATATGGGAAGCTTTAACATCTGTATATTTTTACAGGATTATCATACACCTCATTTTGCAACTCAATTTTCAATATTTTTCTCTGTCTTGGCCTTACTGTCTGACTGTTAAACCCAAATTAGCATGAACAAAGTCTGTCTTTTATTTCCTCTCCGAGCTGCACAGAGGTGCTTGGCTGTACAAATTTCAAGGACGTTCCATACAAAAACCTCGAAGTGTAGAGCTATAGAGGCAGTGAAAGTCTGTAAATAAACTGGCCGGGAAGAAAGTCAAATAGCATCATCTTATGCCTTTGGTAACAAATTTTCTTAACACTGAAGCAGAAGGCGTGAACCATATAACCCATTTTAGTCAAATTATTTGGATTATGATATGCCATGCTGCATAAAGATTTAGATTTCTCAGATTTGGCAGAATCCCAAAGTCAAAGTCACATATTTAAAGAGTGTCAATGCTAAACTCTTTGTATTTATGTTTAAAATTACCTGACTGTATTTGGAAGTACTTCCAATTTGCAGTACAACATGCTACAAGAAATGAAACCATCTGCTTATGAAAACAAATATACGGCTATCTTGTATTCCATATGACAAGAACAAACCACTCTTATTTTTCTCCATTAAAGTTTTTTTCCATCATTGTCTCCTGGCTCATTTCTTATTTCTCCTTGCATTCTCACAACTTCAGCTTTTATAAATTCTATTTTAAAGTCCCTGTATTACACGGCTACTCAGTTGTCCACTTCTTTGCTTTTTACCTCATAATTTGTTTATAAATCTGGGAACTGATCTCCCACACACCAAAACAAAAGGCAGCCTGAGCACTTTCTTCAGCAGGGAGTTTCTGTTGCTCACCCCTCCGTTAAATCCTTTCTTTGCAACAGAAGGTATCAAATTCAGCAAGAAGATTTAATTCAGCAGAGGACATTAAAAAAAAAAAACAAAACAGGAGAAATTAGTGGACTGGAATTGAAGAAATAGCCCTTAACAAATGCAGTCAAAATGGTAATCAGAATAGGCCATACAGTACAGTTTTTAGGTAAATTTACAATCCCACAATATTTAATACTCCTAATCCTAGGCTACAGTGCCTCCTAGCCTGGAGTCTGAAATTTCTGAATAACCCTAAATCAGAGATCAAAATATCTTTAAAGCCACCTCTATAGGGAGCCTAAACTTAAAGCAGTGTTATTCACGAGTGGCTGAGTGCTGGGATATGATTCCCCTAAAGGTTGTGGAATCAATGTTTCTGGAAATATTCATATCTCAGCTGGAAAAGGCTCAAAATAAACTGATCCATTTTTGGGAATGGCTCTGCTTTGAGCAGTGGGTTGAACAAGATGACCCCTGAAGGCATCCTCCAACCTAAATTATAATGCTTTTAAAACTGAGATGGTTAAAGAAGTGACCATAAGCAGAGATGGTTTTTAACAGAGATGGTTAAGGAAGTGTCTTTATTGTTACCTGCTTCTGCCTGGAGACAGGGCTAGGAGGACTGAATATTGCAAGGATGTGGATTCTAAACATCCATCTTCTAAAATGAATGGAGGACTACATTTACTTGATGATCTCAAAGATCTTTTCTAATCTGTTTCATTCTGTGATTCTGTGAACCATGTCTTCAAGTGTCATATCCATACATTTTTCCAACACTTCCAGGGATGGTGACTCTACTTCTTCTCTGGGCAGAAAATTCCAGTGCTTTATAACGCTTTCAGTGAAGAAATTTTTGCTAATACCTAATCTAAACTTCCCTTGTCACAACTTGAGGCCACTTCCTCTTGTCCTGCCTCTTGCTGCTTGGGAGAAGAGCCCTACCTCCACCATACTACACCCTCTTTTCAGGGAGTTGTAGAGAGCAAAAAGGTCTCCCCTGAGTGTCTTTTTCTCTAGGCTAAACACCCCCAGCTCCCTCAGCTGCTCCTCACACAAATCCTCTCATCAAACTATGAAGTTAATTTCATGAAGACCTCGTTTCATACCAGATAAAGATCAACTCAACAATGGTGAAGCTCTCTCAGCTGTAACTGTACTAGTCTGAGCATTTAGCAACTGAAACCAATATATGGAGCACAGTAAGAGCACAGCTTGATCTGCTCACTTCAAACACCTACAGGATGGTCAAATATACATGGGAAAAGGGTCTTGTCTTCTAATGAGTTTTGGACTACCACTTATAAAGTTTCACTTGTAGAAGCCTATATTCAATCATTCCTTGAGAAAAAAGAGTGAAACAAAGTCTGCTGGCTCTGAAATGTCCCCTTAGGAAGTAGATTATCAAAGCCTGCTTATTGAAATATCTTTTGTGATTATGATTTATGCTGACAGTTTTAAATTGGAGGGTGCAGTTGACTGAGAGGAGATAATTCAATTTATAAATGCAGACTGCAGGAAAGAAATAGCTTTTTTCAGGTCCAAAATGAATTTTATTTTACCTTAATTAGGAGAATATGTAAAGTAAATGTGAGGAAACAGCTTTTAATTTACAGTAAAAAAAAAAAAAGTAAAAACAATTAGTTTTTAAGATCAGTCTTTAGAACAAGAAATAGACAGTTTGAGATTGTTGTTCATTATCCAGTACATATGATTCTGTATTTATCATGCAAATTCTCTGGAATTAGATTAGAAAGCTCAGTTCATTTTCAACTGCTTAAGCAGCAGGAAAAAAAAGCTAAACTAAGGTCAATGCATATGACATAGGCATGAATTATTTTCTTACACTTTAATATTGATATTTAGGGAATTATTAATCCTCATGGCACAAGCCAGTCAGGCGGATTATTTCTCAGCAAGTGGCAAAAATCTTACACAGAAAAGAAACATTAAATCCTCTTAAATAGTAGTAAATGACATTGTTGATGGGATGATCCCCTGCTTCACTGACAGAAGAGTCTCTGAAAGGAGAGAACACGAGCATACAGAGTTAGCAAATCAGGCTGTACAAGCAGAATATGCAGCAGATTTATATTCTCTGTGATGGGAAGAAGAAGAACATATTTCATATATACTAACTTGCAAATTATACCCAGCCCTTGGCATAACTGCAGTAATAGATTCAACCTCCACCAACAGATCTGTGACCAGAAGGAGATCTACATACACTAATAGAAATAATGCAGATTCTGGCTAGAAACAGCAGTTTATGTCCTAGAAGCAACATTAAATTAGAGTATATTGTTCTCACGACACCCAGTCTGGAGTTCTCCAACCACCTCTGGGGTTCCCAGCACAGCAAGGACACATGGGCCTGTTGGAGGAAGTCCAGAGGAGGCTACCAAGATAATTTGAGGGATGAAGCACCTCTGCTGTGAGGAAACACTGAGAGAATTAGGATTGTTCAGCCTGGAGAAGAGCAGGCTTCAGAGTGACCTAGTTCCACCTTGCAGCACCTGAAGGGAGCCTACAAGAAAGATGGTAGAGAGGCTCTTTACAAGAGCCTGCAGTTACAGGAGAAGGGGGAATGGCTTCAAACTGAAATAAAGTAGGTTTAGAGTAGATATTGGGAAGAAGGTCTTTACTGTGAAGGTGGTGAGACACTAGAATAGGCTGCCTAAAAAAGTTGTAGATGCCCCATCTCGAGAAGTGTTCAAGGCCAGGCTGGATGGGGCTCTGAGAAATCTGGTCTAGTGGAAGCTGTCCCTGTCCATGGCAGGGGAGCTGCAATGTTTAAGGAAAGAATGTTAAGGGAAGCTGGAATGTTTTATATTTAAGGTCCCTTCCTAACCAAGCCATTCTATGATTATATGACATCAAACTTTTAACTGCTTTCCTATTTCACTATAACCTATATAGAGGAATAACACTAAACTGGGCTTCATCCCTAAAAGTCATGGGAATTTGAATGGTACTCTTCTTAAGCGAGATTCTTTGACTGTTGAAGGGGTTTCTTTAGTAAGAATTTACTAAATTTCTTTAGTAGATTTTTTTTTTAAATTTTAGCTCAAACAGCATCACAAAAAGTGAAATCAACATGGATGTGTTGAGTGTGCCTCCATCTCAGGAAGAAGAGAGCTATTTATTCCCTTCCATCAGCCTGGTGTAGGTGGTACATAGTATTAAATAGTAAAAGAGATTTCCCAAAATATATAATAATACTGATAAAATAACTATGATGAAAAATTAGGTCTTTGAAGAGGGTTAAGAAATGGCAGTGAGCCTGAAATTGCCATAGTGAGGCACCATGATTACAAAACACGCTACATGGAAACTTGGAGCCTTCCCTTCCTCCACTGAGCTGAAACACATTTATTGGTTTGGTTCACTTTGCCCTGACACTGCTGGAATTGAAGAGCAGTCAAGCTGAGATTCACAAGAAAAATGGAATAAATATAAAAGTCTGCACTATATAAAAATATTCAGCTATGTCTACAGGAGTTCATACTGAAAGCCACACTTTGTGCTGGTGCTGCCAATGGCTTTGTGACCTCGTTTGAAGTTGTGCTTGTGATCTGGTTATGGCAGCTTGGGGCTGGAGGTGAACTGGAAGTCTCTAGCCAAGGACAGGATAAGCCATAACTGTTCTCCAGCATTCTGACTTTGTTGTCAGCAGAATTTTTTCATTATAATTTTTTTTTTTTGTTCAAGGTAACAGCAAGGATGAATGTCATGCATTTGTTTGTATACAACTCTCTGAGAAAGGATATAGCTTGCCCCTGAAGCTCATACCTTTCCCAATCACATAGAAACTAAGATAGTAATTTTTTTCTTAAATAAAAAGACAAGCAATGACAATAGCTGCTAAAAAATTACTATAAGAAGATAATAACCATGAGAAGAAGAAAGCATTCCTATTATTATAGCATTTCACAGGAGAAATAACAATCTCAGAAGTAATACAGATCAAAAATCATGTTATTTGTCTGCCATTATTATCAAGAAATGCAAGTTTCACAGCATTTCCCCACAGCCAGAGGTTATTAGAAGGTTGCTAAATTATAAAAACCCTCTGGAATTCTCACCACCTCCCTCTACCTTAATGAAAACACTACTACGACTTCCAGGGCAAGAGTTAAGGTTGCATTTCTTCCCTCAGGGACTCTATGAGGGAAGCTGAAGAGGTGCCAGAGTGAACAGAGCAGCGGAAAGCTAATTTTGCACATTCTGGGACTTCGCAATGCCAATAATATGCTCTTCTAAATATACATTTCAAAAATGCACCTGGGTCCACTTTAAACCACAATAAAAGCCAGGCAGCAGCAACACCTGAATGAAGCTAGAATGTGACAGAGCCCTGAGAAACAAGCATCCAGAGCTGAGACACTGCAGAAAGTTGACTCTTGGCCTGGGAAAGAGAAGGAAGAACAGCTTGCTGGGCTCTTCAGCATCTCTTTGTAACTATGGGGCTTGCTTGCTCTGTTTGGTGTTCACAGTTTTCAGAATTCATATTTTTTCACACAAAATGCAGTCTGTGGCAGTTGCAGGAGTGTACGTATTTGTCATTATGTCTGCTGAACAGAATAAAGTGTGTCAGTCTCCTTCAGATTTCATCTTCAGGTAGGTTCAGGTCAAACAACACACACATTTCACATTTTTGTGTAGGAAGACAAAAATATAGTCTGAAACTCTTTTGGCAGCCATAAGCCTTTAGTTTTGCCCTACACTGACATTATATATAAAAAAAAAACAAAAAACAAAAAACAAACCAATCTTAAAAACAATCCCACCACCCCTAAAAAACCCAAACCAGCCACATTCTTGGGAAGGTGCATGAACTGGTAGTCATAGATTATTGCCAGCCTCAAGATCGCAGCCACCTTTCTCCTCAGTCAGAGAAATAGTGATGTATAAACAGGTGGCAGAACAGATTCAACCATCTGGGGACATTCAACAACATTATTCTGGAGTGTGCTTTTACAGTAGTTGCAGACTTCTTGTTTAGTAATCATCTTGCCCATTTTGTTTTGTATCCTTCCTTTTAAAATTAAAGTCAGAAATAAACACATCAAATTTACATCTGAAGCAGGTAGATTTATGGAATAGCTTCCAGGACCCAATATTTATTAATATATTCCCACACTATCAGTGAGTTTAGTTTTATTCTTTTATTCTTGTCTTTTTATTCAAAGAAAAAAGACAAAAAAGCAATGGACACATGAGACATAGAGGATAGCCACTATTCTGCCATTCACAGGGACTCCTTCAGAATTATATCTTTAATGATATATGTGTAAGCTATAATAAAGAACTATTTTAATGCCAGATTACCAAGTACAATGCAGTTTTCAGTTTGCACAACCTTTCACAGAATGATGCCATTATTTGCAATGTAAATGTTTTACTCACAGAATGTTCAGCATGAAACATTTAAGATTTCAGTTAATATTTTGAGAAAACACCTCTAATGCTTTCCCATTTTTCTGTAAATATTCCTGTATTTTAGTAATTTATTACAATTTTAGAAGTTTAAGATTTCTACCTTTTTTTCTCCAGCTGTTTCAGCTCTGAGGATCAACCTTTGCTACAGTTACCAGGTAATGTGGAACACATTTCATTCTACAGCAGTACAAAACTTTCCCAGGAGGTTCTGGTAGTAAATGCTCCAAAAATAAAACCACACAACAGTATTAAGACTTTGTGCTGAACAGAGCAAAATTCCATTTAGGCAACCAGGTAGGGGGAGACCACAATTATAACCCTTTTGAATTTTTTATATACCTGGACTATTGGTATTGGTATGGTATGCTAAGCTTCCTAATATCTGTAGCACAGGCAAGTTTGTAGGAATATAGAATTTGAGAATGTTATTTTTTTTTAATTGAGAGAAAATCAAATATTTAGGAAGATTCCAAATATGTCAACTTAAGAATAAAAACGCTCACTGCTACCTGTAGAGTCCTTAAAATCGATGTTTTCAGAAATTTGCAGGTTACTTATTAACAGAAATTATTGACTACTCATTTGCAAATAAATTGAAATGAACTGCAAATGGTAATTAACTTGCTACAATATTAAATAAGTACTTTTTCAAGTCTGTCCTAATCAAAAGTTTAAAGATGAAATGTAAATTACTAAAATAAAAATATTTAGATATTACAGTATTTCTCATCCACAGTTCTAAAAGTATTTGAAAAGATGCTTTTTAACAGCTTCAATTTATCAAGGAACTTACTAGAAGCAAGATCTTGAATTTAATTCACTTGAGTCTAAATAATGCCTACACATATATGCTATCATATATATATATAGATAGATATATAGATATATAGATATATAGTGTTTATTATTGATCCACAAAATTGAATATAGTCATTTTAACAGGGAGCCCATACTATTGTTACTAATTATACAAAAGAAAACAGCATTAGACAAGCTAAGGGAAGGCAAAAACCAACTGTTTTTCCCTCCAAACTCTCAACTGCTCTGATACTGCATTTTAAAGACCAGCTCTTCTGTCATTTTTTAAATACTGCCAAAGAAAATGTCTTTAACATTAAAAGACTTTCCTTGAATCCAAATAAACTCATCAAAATCACACTAACTGGTTTTACTGAAGTGCTTTTCATCAGAAAGGGACATTTTACTTTCTTTTCAGGAAGCTGATACAGATTTGGTTAAGCATATATGAAATGGATAATACAATTTCCCTCTGGCCACAGAATAAACTTCCAAAAGCAGAATCCTCATTATTTTTTTCTTATTGTTCTTTAATGCTTCTAACGTTTTTAAACAGCATAAAACTAATTTTGAAGGTACCATGAAGACGTTCCTCACCTCAGAAATGAACAAATTGTTCACACAAGTAACAAAGATCCATCACAAAATTAGTTAGAGGTTAAAACACAGACTAAGATCCATTATCTGTTCTGCTAGGTGAGTCTTGTCAGTGCCAGTGCTCAGCCACCCTCTCTGAGAAAAGTGTTTTGTGGTGTTCAGGTGAGCCATCCTGCGTTTCAGTGTGTGTCCCTTGGCTCCTGTTCTGCCAGTGGGCACTGCTGGAAAGAATCTGGCTCCATCTCCTTTGGACTGTCTCTTCAGGTATGTATACACCCTTCACTGCACCCTCTGCACTACGTCCTCATGTCCCTGGTACTGCAGAGCCTGCAGCTGGATACAGTAGTTTGGATGTTGCCCCATCAGTGCTCTGTCCAGGAGGAGGTCACCTCCCTATCCCGCCAGCAGCACTCCTGAGTGCAGCCTGGGGGCTGCTTGCTGCCTTTGCTTGGCTCATGTTCAACCTGGGATCCGTGAAGCCTCCAAAGTCCTTTGCTGCAAAGCTGCTTTCCAGATGGTCACCTTTCCTGCTGGCACACAGGACATGCCAACAGTTTTCAGTTCTCATTTCTAGGATTTTCTACTGAAAGAGAAAAGTGGTGTACATGGTGTCATTTGAATTTTGCAAACAGGAATCTAAATTATTAGGAAAGGCAAAGGAGAGAAAATGACAACACAACTCTGCAGCAAACTGTAAATCTGAGCTAATTCAAGAGGCAAAGATGGTTAATGACACAAAATTGACCATTTCAGATAAAATCCACCTCTTATTCCTGCTGCAGATATAACAATGGGGATTACCCCAACTCAGTTTTACTCTAAAGAGGGTGTCCCTTTGATATTTACCCAAGTGTAAATCATTGTAATGTTGATGCCTGGCACAAGGGCTGGACCAGGGGATGCGTGGAGGCTTTGCTGCTGAGGCAGACGGGTCTGATGCTGTGCTGCCAGCCAGCCCACACTGCAGCCAGCTTGGGTTCAGCCTGCTGGGCCTCCTCTCACAGAAACCCAGCAGCACTTCTAATTGCTTTAGAAGGCATGACATTACCTACAAGATGCACACACTGAATGCCACAAAAAAAGTTTTCTAAAAAGATTCCTTCTGCTTTCTTTGAAACAATCTTCATATGTCTTGCCCATGTACTCTTCTCTCAAGGCTACTGCATTTCTGGGCAGGCATGCATTCCCAAACTAGATGAGTTTTTAAAACTTTACCCAACGTGTTTGTAATTATTACAGCTCTCTCCTGTTTACACACAGCTTTTTTAACAGCAACAATGTTATGAACCAGATGTGCAAAGCAAAGCAGCCGTACCTTCTCACTGCCAGATGCCAGGACAGTGCTGCTGGCCCCCTGCCTCTGCTCGTGCCTCGGGAGCAGGGGAAAGGCAGCATTCCTCCTCTGTCAGGTGTCACAGTAGGGGATTCATTCCATCTCTCCTTGCAATTACATCTTCTGCTTTCTCTTGTCTAATTAACCTCTGGAGCAATGATTGCTTTTGTGACTTACAAGACACGTTACACACTGTCTGGACTTCAAGTATAGGAAATGGAAGGAGCCATCAGGACTTTCTATATTCATCCCTTTACAATTTCTCAGGGTTGGCTTATGATGCTTACAACCACTTTCCTGTTATGGGTAAGATGTTTTTCTGGGACATCCCTGTTGGGTGACTGCAGAATCACAGCCATAAAGAACAGAATAGGATTCAGCTTTAAGGGACAGTAAAACTTTTTCTAAATAACTCTTCTATATGGAGGGGCTCCATGGCCAGCCAAAATGGCTTATTTGATGCTACAGGATTGCTGCAGTATCAGAGTAAATAAAGGGTTATTTCTACTAAATATTAATCAACACATTTCTTGAAGTTACGGTGGTAATAATATTTTTCAATATCTCAGCTCATGTCTCAAAATAAATCTTATATTCTTGAACTCTGTCAGTTACAATACTGCAATAACACATCCCAGTTTTAGTGAGCAGTGAAATCTCTAAATGGAAATAATTATGTAAATAAATCACACAAGTAGAGGTAATATAACCTGAAAGAACAATGAGGCTTTTTTCAGCTGATAAAATCATAGGAAGTGGACAAAATAATTTAAAAGTAGCCTTGAAAACTGTCCATATAAATTGATATAGGAGATATACTGAAGAATGAACACCTTCTAACTGACTTTACGTGTGAGTAACAGTACCTGGTAAGGTAGAATGGTATCTATGTGACTTAATCTGTGTGCAGAAAGGCACTGAGTCTAAAATGGGGATAAATTAATAAAGTTCTAAAGGAAAGAATTTTGGAGATCAGCTCACCTGACAAGATATTACTCCTTGCATTTACCGTAGAATTATATGAGTTTTACTAAAGATTGGTCATCTGAGAGAAAATACCAACAAAAACAGTAAAAGGTTAAAGAAATCACTTTTAAAAAAATATTTGTTCAAGTGGTTAATTATATCTACTGTTAATTATATCTACTGTTAATTATATCTCTTAATTATATTATACCTATATCATATAATTATCTATATATTAATATAATATATATCATTATATATAATGGATATATAATATATTATATATATATAATTATATATAATATAATTATATATATTAATATAATTATCTATATAATTATATCTACTGTTAATTATATCTGTTAATTATATCTACTGTTACTAAGCCAAATACTTTGATGTATTGATAATTCCACACTTACCTGTAAAAATAAAACATTTTCAGTCCTCCATTTGCTTTACTTAGGAGACTCTTATCCCCAAATATCTAAACACCTCACAGTTTTTTGTAGAACTTTCATCTGCCTAAGCTTCTCACTGTAAGCTATGAATCAGTTCTAAGTTCTCAGTAATTTTATTGTATTTGTGAAGACTTAAATTACTAATCCACTGACTCAGCAATGTTAGATGAAAATTAACTTCTTATCCTACTCTCTACTATCCTTATCCAGCACCCAAGGATATAGCTTACCTTTACCACCACAGCAGAAAAAAAAATTTTGGAACAAATCAACTAGTGAAAAACAGGACATTTTATGTGAAAAAAATATGTTATTAAAAACTTTAAAAATTAAAGAGTTCTAAATATATTTTATGTTTATTATAACCACAGAAAATATATATTCTAACTAGGTAGAAGAAAATACTGGTGCCTTGCTTCACTTCATTGCATGAAACACCTTAGCCCTGGAAACAAGAACTTACAGCTAAATGATTCTTTGCTCAACTTATTCATGGAAGACTGAGTTTGTCTAACACCCACTTTGTCTCCTTTCAAGCTGCTGTTTTAAGACATTTGTGGCTGCCCCAGATAGTTGCTGGCTGACAGAACTAGTGCCCTCAAGGGAAGATGAACAATTTCAATTTTACAACCATTTTTGGTGGAAGCACCAGACCAGGGTACTGCCATTTTTCAGAAACAAGACCTTTAGTTTTAAATCATTCACATAACCACTGGCTAAGCTCCAGGATTTTCTTTTCTTCACCTACTTTGATTTGTGAGAAAAAATGGATCACCAAGAGGATCCTCTGGATATTTCTTTTGTAAGATCCCTAAAGTCATGTAATTAGCTCTAGTGTAAGATTCCTTTTCTCACTACAGATGGCAACTTGAGCTTACAAAGGTCCCTTGCCTCATTTCATTTGCACTGCACTTAAAACAAATGTTGAATACAAGAGTAAATCAGGTTCTTGCAGCATACTTTACCATTGGGTTCACTTTACAGGGAATAGACTTTCACTTATTGCTCTTTCAAGAGAATCATTACTTAGATATGTCTGTGCCTGGTCCTCTTTAAAAAAACATCAAGGATAGTTTTGAGGCAGACTCAACAGTAGTTTGGAATGGTGTCAGATGTCTGGGGGATTTTATTGTTATGCACGTACTGAGCATTCAAAACATAAACAGTGCAAAATTTGCTATCCCATTCATGGTAAAGTCATGCTGACCTTTTACTAAACAGCAGTGTGCTTAGTGGCTATTAAATCCTTTTAAGTCTTGAGTCACAGATAAAGTCAGTGTGTCTTATCATTTTAATGGGCTCTTTCCCACCCTGATTGTACTGAGAGGTTGTCCCACTCTGCTCCTTCTGACTTTGTTTATCAGCCAAGCACATTTGCTGCTGTCACTAGTAAATACTAATAAGAAGTAAATGGTACATGATTAGTGCACATCTCCGGCTGAAACTTTTTCCCTCCTACCAAAGAATCCTTGGGACTGACATCCCTTCTCTGTCATTCTGGTAATGACACCAGCAGACAAGGTATTTGTGCATAAAGTGGAATGGACCTTCAGGCTCTGCTGAGACTTCCTGCCACAGTCACACGAAGGTCATTAATAAGAAGCCCCTGCAAGGCTGTCTTACGTGGTAGGACTGAAAGGAGTTTGAGGCAGCACAGGCTCATTTACATACAGCTTACACTTCATTTTAAAAGAGGTCCAATTCTCTTAAACCTTTCCGAACTGGTAATTCTAAACTGTTGACAACAAAAGTAATTGCTATATGTAGATTAACCCCAACTGTTTGTAAAGTTCAACTCCATTTCCAGCTCTTTTTCCACAACGTAAGCATTCCAGCAGATCTGCATTTCATTGCACAGATGGTATCTCAAAAAAAAAAAATCACAACAAAAACTATTCATTGTTAATGTTTCTGGTGCCAAGATGCACAGAAGGTTTATATACCACTATGGAAAGGTAAGACTAAAGTAAAGCTGTTTCTCAGGTAATAAAATCATCTTTTATTTCATCTTCTCTTTCACAAGGGTAGCTGTTACCCTGGATCTCAGTAGGTGTTCCACGGACAATATAAAGGAACGTTAATTCCAGAAGCATCAGCACTTGTAACTATTTTGTTAAACCAGTCACGTTTCTCATGACCATTCTTGACTTCCCTAACCACCTGTCCAAATTCATGTAAATCACAGCTCCAGCAATCTAATGAGACATAGGTGCTAGTTCTGTATTCAGAGGGCTGAGCCAGGTTATTCCCTGTGCTTGGGGACAGGCAGGCTCTCAGATATTAAGAGCTCTGGTTTTAAACATAATCCTGTCAAGAGAGCACATACTTTTATAAATCTAATCCTCATCCAAGTCTGGAATTGAGTGTCACCTCCTCAATGCAGCACTCTTACCTATTGGGGCAGGAGACTTGTCCCAGTAAATCTGAAAAGATTTCATGAATGCAAACAAACTTTTGTTTCAACCAAGACTGAGGAGTCTTAAAAGAGTGCGGAGTCATGGAAGCCTCTGGTTTCTGCTGGCACAGCATCCATGAGCATAGATGTTCACTACACAGCAATCCTTTTCATTCATATTGGCAGCCCCACTAGAAGATTTTGAAGGTGCTTTAGAATCAAAGAAGCACAAAGCCAAATTACCCATTGTGCTGAGGTGTCAGGCAGAAGGAAGACAGAAGATGGAGTGTCATTTCAAGGTGACATACAGCTGTCACTTCCTCCTCACCCCCAGCTGTGCAGGCATTGCTGGCAGCCTCTCAGCATGCAACCCAGCATCTCCTTTCTATTTCAACAAACCAATGAAACCAGTTAACTGGTAATTGCTTTTGTTCCTCACACAGCATGCATATGCCGACTATTCCATAGTGCTCAGCAAGCCCCTGGGGATTTCTTTTTTAGTTTCACTGTGATTTGCTGTTTCTGTCTTGGTCTGCCTGTGACGAGATCCATCAGCACATTGGCCACACGATATTTCCTTACTGTGTGAAGAGTGCACATTGGATACATAACATCATTCTCCCCTTGGCAACTAAGTGTGATCCTCTGTAAACACACAGCAGGGATCACTTACAGCACCATAATAAATAAAAAATAAAAAAAAAAAAAACTTTTGTAGCCCAGGCAAATTCAGAGCTCAGGCACAAGACACAGTTGCCTAATATCACAGATATTATCATCATAAATATCACAGAAGATGCCAGTGGCCATTCTTAGCTGCTCTCATCTCTATCAACAGCTGTTCTCATCTCATGTCAGAATCCAAATCTTTCTTGTGATATTATTTTATACTATACACATTGAAAACAACAAAAAAAAATCTGCAGAAGTAGGTTCACATAAAGCAGCAGTGTGACCATTTCCGAGCCTACCCTGTCAGTTTAAAACTGTTTATCTCATTCCCATCAGATGGTCAGAATTCTGCAAGTGGCATAGATAGATCCTTTTTCATTCAACAAGAAAAATTCAGCAGTAAGAAGCCAAATGCTGAACTGTGACTTTTTTGACACAAAAATTTTATTCACTACCTGGAAAAGGCAGTTCAGTCACAAACATCATGCTGAAGTTCCAGGGGGCAGCTGGGTCAGGGTAGTGTTTGTGGATGGTTAATCCACACTCATTTTCTCTGTCTATTGTGACTCTTTCTAATCTGACAAAGATTAAAAAAAAAAAAAAGAAAAAAAATTAAATGGCATTCCCACCCCTCCCTAGCTCCATAATCTAATCTAATGTTTATGGATTTTGTGGCTGTGAAAAGGGATATTCACTACAGGTACCATTTATTTTCCTTGCAAGTACTTAACTTTTGAATCCTGTATTTATCCTGTATTTATCCTAGTGTGCAGGCTTGCACAGATAGATAAAACATTGTACTCCACATAGGAATATATACATAAATCACCACCTTCCACAGTTAGCAAGTTCATTTTGGCCTGAAAAATGTTCCAAATCATTAACTAATTTTTTTCAATACATTCCAGCTATACTATTCTGAGTGTACCGGGGCTGAAATAGAGAAATACATTAAAAACTGCACAACTTCACCTTTATAAAACAAGAATTAGAATTAATTTTAGAATAATCAATAAATTACTTGTCCAGATCCTGAGTCCATTCTACTGGACAATCCTTAAAAAAAAAAAAATAAGATTTTGAAGCAGAGGACATTTTAGTGAATGAAAGCAGATATTTTTTAGCCCAAATCACACACTGCAGCTTTCTGAAAACAAAATTCATTTAAGTGATTAAATAATGACTCAAAAAGCAAATAGTTCCATTTATTTAGAACAGCACACAGCTCTGATTTTTCACTCAAACTGAAGTACACAGAAGAGCAATGCAGACCTGGGAAACACAAGATACAGTCTTAAAATTCAGTATTTTCCTGCTCTAGCCTGTGATCACTCTTCCTGGGGGCCTGGACACCCATTGCTGAGCTCTGGGCCTGCTGCTCATGTCCTCAGCCCCTGCTGCAGCAGCCCTTCAGTAAATAGAGGGGGCTGATAAGAGAGATGGAGACAGATTTTATTTTCATAGAGTCTGTAGTGACAGGACAAGGGGTAATGGCTTTACACTGACGGAGGGTAGGTATAGATCAGATAAAAGGAATATGTATTCTACAATGACGGGGGTGAGACAGTGGCACAGGCTGTCCAGAGAGATGGTGGATGCCTCATCCCTGGAAGTGTTCAAGGTCACATAGGACAGGGCTCAGTGACCTGACCTAGTTGATGTCCTTGCTTCCTGCAGAAGGCTTGGTCTAGGTGACCTTCTATAGTTCTTTCCAACCCAAACTACTCAATGATCCTATCAACTTGACCCATATGTTCAGGACAAACACTAAACCTACCAAGACACTGAGCTGTGCAGAGGAACCTCCCCCCCAGGGGCACTGCAGGCTTAAGGAGGGCAGTGCAGTTCTCTCAGCACTCCACAGAAGCTGTGACTGGTGCTTATTTATCACCAATTCTATAGTAAATGTGTACATATGTACATATACAAAACACAGAATAAAGACTTTCAATCAATTAAATATCTGCTGCATACCCAAGAACCATAAAACTCCTGTATTGTCCATATTCTGTAGACAGTTTTCAGGGTTTTTTTTATTTTCCCTCCACTAAAAGGTCCATAGGATATCTTCATTAACACTTGTTCAGAACACAGATGTACACAAGAATTCACTTAAAGAGGCATGACTACAGAACAATCTGTGGGGTGGGAAATACACCCCAAACTCATAAGACCCCTCAATTATTCTGTGCTTGAAGTGCTGAATCTTTTTACAGATCACCAGGCCACATGAGAGGAGAATCCAGCTCCACTTGCATATCCCAGGCTGCAGTTAGAAGACAGCAATGCCTTTTTACCTATTTGCTTCATGAAAACTAAAAAAGAGGATGGAAACAATACTTCATTCAACATTAATAGAAATGCAAACTGGGTAATAACAACAATTTTACTAATTCTTCCCTTCACATTAGTAATGCAAGTAATTGATCCTTAAGAACCTCTCCAGTTTTTCTTTTTTAAAGTACATAGAATATAATTTCTACACATGAAACACAAAATAAATTTGTCTATTTAACAATTTAGAAGAAAAAAATCTACAAATTCATAAATATAAATATACCTAAAATAAATATAACTAAAATCAGGACATTGAATTTCTGGTCTGTTTCAAATAATTATGTGGAACTAAGCATAAGAGAAATTTTAAAGTAAAAAAAAAGCCCTAACAAAATTCAATAACATTGTTTATATTATTGATGATATCACACTTGAATAATTCTTACAATTTAATATTGCTATAAGAGCAGCCAAAATAATTCTTTCAGTTTAGACATAAAGATTACATTCATCTTTAAATTATGTTGAAAGCTTTTTTGAAAGAGGTATCAAAATAACACCTTTCAATGATGTTTTTATTTCAATAAATTTGTATTTTATGAACTAGTGTGGCTCATCTAGTTGATTTTATCCAGCATCTGTCTGGACTTCAAAAAAAAATCTACTAGGCCATCTTAAAATTCCTGTTTTCACAGACAGTTCCTCTCTGTTGCTTTCTCTTATAAATTGACTCTTCAAATTCTGACACCAGGGGTTTAATGTGTGAGAAGCTTTTTCCTTTTTGTTTGACTGTCAAAAGTATTCATCTTTTAGCTAAACCATATCTTCCAAGTTACTGGTTCTTCAAGTTGTGTATCTGTGTCTTTGTTTAACCCATTATTTTATATATATAATTTTATTAGGTTTCAGTTACGAAAAAAACAGAATAGGTTATTTATATTTTTTCAGAGTATTTGTTTTGCTTTTTATTTTGTGGGAATAATAAAACAAATATGAAGCCAGTCTCCTTATGATAGCACCACTTCTACTGGCAATAATACAACAGGCATTAATTCACTACACTTTTATTAGCTGAAGCTAAGACCTAAGTAAAATAAGATTGATTTTCTGCTTGAATCCTCACCGATCATTTCTCTTCATTAGACATTCAAGTTCCACTGTGATGAGGGGCATAAAACTAAGGCAGATTTGCAGATGGAAAGATGATTATAGTCTTTCAATATAATCTCTGCTCAAGACCCCATCACAAAGTAATAAGGACTTTTCTTTCAGGGACATGATGGAGGTATTTTTGTGACAGCACTTAGGAGGTTTGACAGCCCAGCTTCTGCTTGTCTACACTAAGCTTTTTAAACGTTTCATTTAAAGGAATGCAGTTATTTTTCAGGTTTCCTGAAAGACGTAGGAAAAATGAGAGCAATCTGAAAGGACTTAGATCATAAGAAATAATTGGATTGAGTATGAGCTATCAATTTAAGCATAAGGTAGATATGCAAAGATTACAAGGAAGCACAACTAATGAGATTGTGAAATAGTCAGAGCTGACTTGTGTTCTCAGCCCAGGTAAAGTGACTGGACTTACAACCAGACAAGCTGTTTGAAAGTAATTAAATGCTCGTGCTCTCAGCTGCAAGGTTGCCTCTCCAAACCCACAGCATTTTTTACCAGCATCCAGCAAACTGCTAATAAGAATGAGGAATGAAACAGCTGGGGGCTGCAGAATCATGTTGCCATGGAAACCACTGCAGGTGCGTGGTCCAAGGAATAGTAAACCTCTGATTTTTAGAGTTTATAAAAAAATAAGGAAGAAATGAAAAGAAGACAGAGATAAATAAATAACACAAACCAAGGACATTGCAAACACTTCTGAGAGAAGGACAGACTAGTATTGTTAAATGGGACCTGTCAGAGAGAACAGTGCAGGGGACAAAGGGACTGAGCTGAAAGATATCTCAGTGCATAAGTATGCCAGAAAAAGGGATAGGAAATCAGAACTAAAGAAAATAAAATACAGACACCAGAGGGCACTGAAACAAATAAAATCTATTACAGGTCACTGTGTTTAGAAAAAAAACAAGAGAAGAAAAGAACAGTTCAGAAATTGATGTGGGAATCAGGACCTCTTGAATTGCCTAACATAGTTCTAGTTCTCTTATGCCAAAAATCATTTGTACATCAAGTCTCCCACTTGTATAACTCATGCACCAACCTTTCCCAAAATAACAGTTCATTCATCTATGTACAGCACATTGCAAATCTGATGGATCTGATTTTCAAAGGTATTTAGAGTCCCAATACTGTAGCTGGTGGGAATTGCTCAGGTCCTGAACAGGCTGAGCACTTAATTCACATTCACGTCATGATGTTCCTCATGTTCACCTTGCCTGTCTGAGGACTACTGGCACCCTAAAGTCCCTCTACAGTGATGTGCAGCTCTAGGATTTACTGAACCATCCAAGATTTTGTTTCTCTCTCGAGTGACTCTAGGACATGTTATCAATACCATTTTTATTAAGATTACATTTATCTGTGCAGCTTCCTATTGGTAGAGTTTATGAGCAAAAGGAGGAATGCTGTCTGGAGATGCCATGGAATGATTTCATTGCAGGCTCCCAATACTAATGATGCAAAAAAGAAGTCTCAGAAGACCATAATGTCCCCAAGCCCATGTATGGTGATGGCTACTCCACACAATGGTCACACACTGCCTTGCAATTCACTGGCCCTTCACAGGCAAGGAAAGGTGAGTTATACAGGTGAAGGATTCAGTCACCAAGACCATTGGAGACAAGGGTTTTGATGCTAGAAATCCTTCTGGTGTCTTTTCTGACCAGGAAGAAACAATGTGCTGTTCTAAGCAGCACCTTAACAGCAAATCCAGAGACAGCAGCTACGGTACAGTGACATGCCGTAATCCAGAGAACAGCAAGAGACAGCTTCTGGAGGCAACATGCAAGTTACTACAGAGAACATTAAAGAACCCCTGACAGCACCCCCTGCATTTACCTCTTAGCAGACAGCAGATGGAAGGTGAAATCATAGTGCAAAAATGACAAACTACGTCATAAGGCTTGTGTTCCTTCAAATACAGAATAGAATAGAGGATGTAAAACTCAAACAGGAAAATATTTTGACCAGACTGGAACAAAAAGAGCAGGAAAGAAAAAAGTCCAAAAAACCTCCCAAAAAAACCCAAAAAACAAAACAAAAGAAAAAAATTTAAAAACAAACCTCCAACAACAACAACAAAACCCCAAACCCACAACTGTAAAACCCTAGAATTGAAACAAAATGAAAACAACTAAAACTCAAGCAAAACCTAATATATGCTGTATATTAGGCAGCATACTTGTTTTCATACATGCGTTCACTTACTCATCAGGTTAAAAAAATGCAATGTCCTCTCCCCCAAAGCCTTAATGAAGTGGTTTATCTCAAAAGAGACATCACATAAAACAAAATAAGAAAAAAAAGGGTTTTTTTCAGATAACACATGAAATTCAAAGGATGCAAAATTTGGAGCTATGACAGAAATGGTTTAAATATATCATCCTAACAGCTAAAAATATAACTAGCTATTCCTGAAACACAAACTAAGACTAGATTGTCTGCAGGGATGAAGCATGAAGCTAGAGAAGCTGCTAGAGATCAGATGATCTTTTGAGTCATGTTCAAATAAAGGAGAAAAGAACTCAAAAAAAATTAAGGTAAAAAAAATGTTGCTAAAGGCATAAAAACAAATAGAAACTACTCCTTCATAGAAGTAGAAAGCCTGACAGGAGCGTCTCTGGGGCTACGAGATGATCAGGTGTAAAAAAAGTGTTCCGAACAGATATAGCTTCAGCAGGAAAACTAAACAAGGTTTTTGTGACTGAGCTTATCAGGAAAGAATCACAGTATCATAGAACATCCTGAGTTTGGAGGGACCAACAAAGGTCATTGAAGTCCAACTCCTGGCTCTGCACGAGTCACCCCGTGTTCCTGAGAGCATTGTCCAAGAGCCTCTTGAGCTCTGCCAGGCTGCTGCTGTGACCACTGCCCTGAGGAGCTGCTCCAGTGCCCAGCCACTCTGGGTGAAAAACCTTTTCCTAATGTCCAACCTAAACCTCCCTTGACACAGCTTCATGCCAACAAATCAACGGAGACATAGGTTTTAAGCAGAAATAAACCAGAAAGGTCAGTGTCTCTATTGCCCAGACTGCATAACTGAAACTGCTAAAAATAATGCAGTTAAAAGATATACAGATAAATATCAAGTATCTGAATAAATGTCAGGAACATGCCAAACAACTTTCAAATCATTAATAGTTTCCCGCTCAAGGAAAGTAAGATACATTCCAGAGGGAAAAAAGTACTTAACATTACAGAAAAATAAATAAAAATATGGCAGTCACTAGGAAATTGAAGATAAAAATTAAAGATTTAAAAGAGGAAAAAAATTTGAAACAATTCTTTTATAGCTAGGACACTATATTAACATGAGAATAAATACAGAAATTGATTTTCTAAAGCACATGATGCCACAATAATGAAATTTACTTCTCTGACAGGGTGAGGTGAATTGACTTTGGCTTGACCAGGAGCCCACTAAAGCTGCTCCAGCCAGGAGTCTTCTCCAGTACAGACTTCCCATGAGCTCACAGCCTCTCTCAGACATCTGCCTGTTCTCATGTGGGTCCACCATGAGCTGCAGGTGGATCTCTGCTTCCCCGTGGACCTCCCTGGGCTGCAGGGGCACAGCTGCCTCACCATGGGCTGCACCAGGGGCTGCAGGGGAATCTCTGCTCTGGCACCAGGAACATCTCCTGCCCCTCCTTCTGCACTGACCTTGGGGTCTCTTGCTTCGCTCATATGTTCTCCCTCCTCTCTTCTCTGGCCATAATTTCTTCTGCACAATAACTTCTTTTCCCTCGACTCTGTTATCCCAGAGGTGTTGCCACCACTGCTGATGGGCTCAGCTTGGCAGGGGTGGGTGAATCTTGGAGCTGGGTGACATTGGCTCTGCTGGACATGAGGCTGCTTCTCACAGAGGCCACCCCTGTGGCCCCTCCCAGCCACCAGCTTGCCACAAAAAACCCAATACACAAGGCTATCAGGCTAGGGGGAAGTTGTTTAACTTATGCATCTTGTCTTTAGCAAAACTTCTGGAATTTGGTATTTACCTAGGAAAATTAAGAATGTATGGTTTAGGCAAAGCTAATATTAACTGCCTGCACAACCAAGTGACTATAGTAAAAGAACAATATGTTCATAGCATAGTTACTAAAAGTTACTTTTAGCCTGGAACGGTGGGAGATGAAACAGAAGATCTGTCATATGTTTTGAATTATATTCTGAATTTTCTGTAGTGATACAGTTAAAAGCAAAACCACTTTTTGGATGCTGAAAACACCTTAAAAATTCTCAAGCACATGGTTACAGCCCCTTACCAAAAAAATGCTATGAAATTTAACAAAAAAAATGGTACACCTGAGAAACAAGAATTAAAGTAGTAAATATAAAAATGAGACTGTTTACACGGCAGAAACACTGCAGAAATGTAGCTGAGGCTACAATAAACCACAAATAAAATGAGTTGAGAGCATGAGTACAGAGCAAAATTTTCTAATGAAGGTAGAGAAGTATTTTGTGAAGGTCATGAAAAGTAGCTGTTCCATTCTGCAAAGTATTGACAAGACCATAACTATGGTACAGCAATTCAAATAAAATTTGGCAACTCAAGGAAAAACCAAAGAAGGTGTTCTAAAAGTAACATGAAGAAAAATTGAAGAAAAATCAAATAATTATGTTTGTTGAAACTAAATACAATGTTTTAATAAGCCTTTCAAAATATAAATTTCATAATAATGAAGGAGGCAACAATGAGGTATTCCAATATGTAAACCGTTAATTTGAGAAAGGGATGTTTTTCCATTACAGTTTTAGGAAAATGAAACAAAACAAAGCTTTTCAACATGATGTCAGTTAAGTACCAGGAGTAACTGGTACTGTGTAGCTGTGTCTACCTAGCACAGCTTCTAATTTGGCCTCTATTATTGTCACACCACTGCTCAAAACAGTGGCAGGATAAATATTCACCAGTGCAGAGCCCAGCTCCTGTCTGTTTACCCTGGTTTGACTTAGTGATGAAGATGTTTAACCTGGTTTATCTTTGGTTAATGACTAGGATGAAAAAGGATCTGCAGGGAATTTATTTGTACTATGTATTTGCAATTGCTTGCTTACAAGAGGCTGGGAGTGCTATTTTTAAAATGACAAACTTTAAGGGCAAATTAGCTATTTGCTAAATGCCTCAGACTTTGAGTTCTGGTGTTAACACTGAAAATAGCACAGCAGCAGAGTGCTAGTAGATTTAGCATGCCACTTCCTTCTGACTTACCAAGGGCATTGTTTTTTCATTCTAAATAGCAGATTTCATTACCTTAACTACACATTTTGCACTGTTATGTCAAATAAAATACCGGAATATCCATGAAAACATTAATTTGAAATCAGAGAAAATAATATCTCAAAGTCGAGGATAAGGAAAATACTCAATTAGAAAAGATATTTTCATCTTACAGTTCAGGATAGAGATCATACTCAAGGATAAAGTGATACTTGACAAAACTTAGGCTGAGTTAGAATTTTTTTAAGGTATTAAATTTTGAAAAAAAACCACCAAAAAAACCCCTCAAACAAGCAAAACAAACCCCAAGATTTGGTATGACAAATTGGACTATGGTTTCTAAACACATGATGAATATGGGGTGTGAAGGTAGGATAGCTTAAAGGGAATGGAAATGCACACACCTGAAACAGTGCAAAATCCCAGGGAACTCCCTGCCCACAGAACAAGGGACTTCACATTCTGTAGTGCAGAAATGTGACAGGATGACAATGTGGACTTGCATGTTCAATAATAAGGTTTTTAAAGAAGTACCTCCTATATAAATTTACTTCCTGTAAGGGATAAGCTTTTGTATTGGGTACATATAAGACAAGAACTGGTAAGGGAAACTAATGCTATCTTGGCTTAAAAATATTTTAAAGGACATTATGTTTTACGACGGGGCACAAGATGACAATGACATTCTTTCTGTTTGAATTTTGGGAAACCAACCAGGTTAGAAGCTGCTTAATCAAAATATTGTGGGGCAAAACCTGGAAGGACATTAGCTAAGAAGCCACATTAGAAGCCCTAAAGAAAAAAACTAAACCTAAGACATGGGCCGATTCTCTCCAATAAATCCAAGACTGGTCCAGCTGAAAAATTTCAGAGGAGAAATCTTTTTTCAGTCAATCTCTTCCTGCCTAGGATCATTCAGGCCTGCAGCTTCAGACTCACAAGCACCACTAGTCTAGGAGGGAAAGTCACACCACACCAGTGTTTTGTTAAACTCAGCCCAGCCACAGGAGCAGCTGACAGAACATCCACCCTTTTATGAGCAAGAGCTTTCATCTTTTTGCCGGCAGGCTACAAACAGAAGGTTGGACAAGCTCTGTTCCTTCCAACAGGTTAATAAGAAGCACCATATGGAGTTAGTTCCAGGCCAGACAAGTCATTGCTAAATCAAAGTAGAGACCTAGCACATCAGTGTAACATCACCTGGTTATTGGCAGAAAGATTATTTCACAGTAGCCTCCCGGGCCGAGCCATAAACTACTCACAAACATGCTTTAGGATACAAGCTATGAATTCATAGCCTGGGGGTCTAAAGATCCTCCAATCTTATTCTAAACATCTGTAAAAGATATTTTTGCTATTAGACCCAGGGATATCTATGGAATTTACATAACACAGATTCTAATGCATTTTCAGTAGCAAAAATTAAAAGAGCTTTACCTAGATATTCTAGGAGTGAAACAATGGCATGTATTGGGCTTTAGAATCCTCTTAGCCAAATGAGCATTAATTAAAAATCCTAGAAGCTCATAAAAGTAACAAGTTGTGGTAAACAATCTGGAGAATAAAACTTGTATAAAAATAGCTATTTGAATATCTGAAAACTCTAAAAGGAAAAATCTAAGCTTGTCTGCAAGAAACTCTAACAGGGAAGTAAGGCTACATTCATTCATTTGATTTTCCATCACAAATGTCTCAAATAGCTCTAAAAAGAGCAAATTTTTTCCATTTGTTCAATAGAAAGATGAGCCAAAGGACCTGTTCTTTCTTCTGATGAATCTCTGGAAGAAGCATCCATGGTCTGATTGAGCCTAGTGGCTGCTCTAAAAGAGAGGAATAGGCTGGCCAAGCAGAAAAGTTTCTGGACACCTCTGGAAAACCACCTTCTTCTCACTCATAAACTCTACAAATAGGAAGCTGAATGAAGCTGATACCAAAACAAGTAGTTTCCAATTTATAAAATAGCATTGGTAATGTAATTTTAGTAGTCTTAATAAAAATTTCATTGGTAAGGTATCCTGGAGAGTCATTGGAAAGAGAGAAGACAATTCAAATTTCAGTTGTTTCAGTCAGTCTTGAAGTTACATATCACTTTGCTGGTCTCTACAATTAAATTACTCCTCATAGGGTGTTTCAAAAAGTGATTACCAAAAAATGTTAATGAAATTACTGTTACAGTTTTGATACATAGAACATTGCTGCAGTTTTGATACACAGACATTGCCCTACTTCAGGTTCCCAAATTTTTTGGTAATGCCAGAAGCTGTGACTGTAAATTACTGGGGCCACAGCAGTCGTAACAACTGCTAAAATTCTCCAGGCCAATAAGGAAAAATCTTGGCATACTGAAGAGAACAAGCAAACACATCTCCTCCTTCATCTTTTAATAGTCCACATACAAACCATGTGCAAAGAAAGGGGAGGGGCAGTTTCATCCTGTAAGGTCAATGTCTCAAAGTTACAAATGTATACAGTAATGCAAAGTGATCTGCATTTCAGAGCTGGAAAAGCTGCCAGCTCCAAGCACTGAAAGCTAACACTCGTGACATCAAACACCCCCAAAAAGCTCTTTTCCACAGCAGTGCTAAATGCTAGTTCTTAATAGAGGAGAGAGCTCTCAGGTCTAGGGTTAAGCCAAACCCATCAGCAAAGCTGATGCTTTGAGATGTTGGCTGTCAACCACCACTTCCCATGCGTGGCTGTGCAACACTTCTCAGTAATCTTCAGTGGCAGCTCTGTAAACACCAGAGGTTTTGTTGTTCAAGCTTATCCTAGGGATGCCAGGAATTATTCCATTCTTTTCCCCACAGTTACAGTGTTCCTCTGGTTAAGTCTTGTAGGTTTGAAATTTGATCTGACGGAGCATGGAGCTGTTTTGGGAAACAAAGTCCAGCTTGCTGATTTCTGTTCACCTGCAGATGCAAGTCTTTGTTTTGAACAGTGGTCAAAACCAGAAGCTGAAACTAGTAGGTGCAATAAGTAATATGGTAATGAAAATAGATCTTCACAACTAATTTTAGTAGTGGGTACCAAGGGTACCAATTGGTTTTCTCTTGGGACACATTACATCCATGGGACAATAGCTCAGAGCAGAAAGAACATTTACTCAGTGCTGTCAGTGCAAATTCTCAACAGCATAGAAGAGCATTAAATCCTTGCTGAAAACCTCAAATGCCACAAAATGCTGTGAAAAAAACAAAGGAAATATGCAGAACATTGCCAGTGCCTTCAGTCACAGCAATAGCAGGGAATTTAACACAGAGGAACGATTCTGATCCCTGTTTTATTCCACTGTTGATAGTCCTCAGGACTTTGAGGCTCTTTCAATAGTTGTTAGATACATTGAGATCAGTGAGAACCAGAGTGAGCAAACACCTTCAGAGGTGCTCCCACATTTCAGGCCTGAAATTTAAGAGATGGAGCTCCAGCTGCTCACTCTTGCCTTTGTGCTTAAGGCATTGCTTTTCGATAAAGCTACAACTTAGACACTGAAATAAACACAACCTGCACTCTCTTCCCTTACTTCTCTGATTTTTCAGCTTACAGGATGGAAAACCCAGCTTTTAAAGTCAATAATTATTCCCTATATTTAAAACAGAATACAGAGAAGTTATCAAAATACCAACTATTTTTAGATGTCTCATGTAGGCAACTGGAAAGTATTTTAGTGGTATTTCATGGAATTAGTTATAAATGTGTTCAAGTGCTGCTGTAGCTAGTAAAATGCTAAGTGCAAAAGTTATTTGCTTTAAAAAAGTTATTTTGCTTTTTTTTAACAACCAAAAATTTGCTATTTTTTCAATGCTGACAGTTTTATACATAAATATGATTATGGAATGTTAGGAAAAACAGTCCTCTGGCTTCAGAAGACTGATAGCTGGTACTAAGACTTCAGCAAACTAACCTTATGAGTCAAAACTGAGTCTCTTCCTCTGTTTTTGCTCCTAAAATATTGTTTGATGCATAGTGAAATCTGAAGAAATATCTTAGTTTTCACATTCTCCTGAAAACCACTGAGAAAAGTTCCAAAATAACTTCCTGTTCTTTTCTGAACAGAGATGTTCTTAAAGCTGTCGCTGATATTCCTGCATTTCCTCTGAAATAGAGAGCTAGATTTCCTAGATCCAGGGCATAAATGGAGTGCTGACATTTAACCAGAGGCAGCACATCCTTCCTAGTCAGTTTATTTTTTCCGAGATAATTGGCACGTAAGACCAAACTTCAGTCTAAACTAACAATCTTTGGATAAAGGTGGTGAAAGAAACAGATGCAATTTGGTGAACAAAACCGAAAAGGTATCTTCAACTTGGTAAGGTTCCTGTTGGCAAAGCCAAGCAGATGCTGAGCAGAATCTCAAAGATCATTTTGTCACAATGCCTTCACTGTTTGTTTTCTCTAAGCACATAATTTATAACACATAATGTAAATATTCTGTTGCATGTAGGTGCAGAGCTTTCACAGTCTGGGGTATCCTGGGAATACTACCATAATTAACACTCCCATCTAAGAGCAAAATAACCTGAAGGAATCAACAAGTAATTAAAAACCCTAGAGCTCTAATTACACATGGTAGCTTGTAGTCCTCTTCATTCATTTACCTTCGCTCATTGCTCATTTCTATGAACAAGATACAATACTGTCATTCCTCTCCAGACCAAGACCCTCATACTCCTGAATGTTGTAGATGTTTTAGAAAATCCCACAATTCAACTGAGCTTCTTGGTGCAGTCATTCCAGGTGTTTCTCCGTCATTATGCTCAATAAAGTGTAACGACAGCACTTAAACATTTACCTGGGTGTTTTTGTTCCTAAGGAGACCTATCAGATCATTGAAGAGATATCAATTATACTAGGATATAATGGTAACAATAACCCAAATAATATAACTTTAAATATCTTGAATCTTGAACCATCTTGGACTGGACTTGCTTCATATGGAAGCAATATCTCACAATTACTTCTACTTTTTCATCCACTTATGTCCAGAAATTTTGAACAGTCTAAGAAATTGCCAAAGACTGAAAAACATCATATCTTAGGAACATTTTTGTTACAGAACAGCTGTGTAATTTTATAGCTCCAAGTCCAAAATCACCAAGGATTGTTTTCACTCTACTTTTCTCTGCAATATCTTTATCAGAAATAACAGAAGCACAGAATCATTTGGGTTGTAAAACACCTCCAAAATCATCAAGTCCAACCTTTGACCAATCATAAAAGTGCAAAAAGACCATAGCCCTAAGTGTCACATTCAGTCATTTCTTGAACACTCCCAGGGATGGTAACTCCACCACCTCCTTGGGCAGCCCATTCCAAAGCTTAACAACCCTTTCAATGAAGAGACTTTTCCTGATGTCAAACCTGAATCTCCACTGCTGCAGCTTGAGTCTGTGCCCTTTTGCCCCGTTGCTTGTTGATTGGGAGAAAAGACCAACCCACACCTGGCTGCAACCTCCTTCCAGGCAGTTGTAGGGAGTTCAAGTAGTTTTCTCCCGAGCCTCCTTTTCTCCAGCTTGAACACCCCCATATCCGTCAGCCACCACTCATAGGACTCACTCTCTAGACCTGTCACAACCTCATTGTCCTTCTGTGGACACGCTCCAGCGCCTCAACATCTTTCTTGAGGGGTCCAGAACTGGACACAGGAGCTGTGGTGTGACCTCACCAGTGCAACACCTAAATCATCACTTTGACAAAATAGTCATTAAGTGTCTAATTGAATGGAAAAGGTCACAAAAGAAACATCCCAGGACTGGACCTTAAATTGCACTTCCATTTCCTTTTCAAGATTATATTAGATACTGCATGTATTCACATACACATTACTGAAATTTACATTCCAATACACACATACTCTTGAAATTTGCATTTGTGTCCTTGTTCCTCTCTAGCCAGAGCCAGTGCAGATGGTACTATCAGAATAATTAAAATCACCCCACTGTTTCATTCACAGCTTGTGTTCTTTATTGTTCTTCCATTTAGACTAAACTCCTTCTGCTTATTTGTTTTCAAACATTACTTTTTTTTATTTTAAACAGAATATGTTTTGCTCATTAGAGTAATTATTTTACATGTACATTAGGCAGATAAGGATTTTCAAGGAAAAAGGCTGTTGTGAATATTTTTGTACCTGGATTATAAAGGCCATTTGGATATAAATCAGAGCTCTGTGTGGTGCTGGTTTTCCTGTTACTGCGCCCTGAAAGCATGGGAAGCTTAGGAGGGTAGTTTAAAAGGACATTCAGAGACATTCAGTGTGCCAGCACAGCATGGCAGAAGATGCTGATGTCAGAGAGGATCACATGTTGAGCAGACAATTCCATTTTAGTGGTAATCACATTCTTTATGTTAAATTTTATTTATGATAATTTTTCTCTTTCTTCATTCCTCTGCACCAGGGATGAGGACGGAGAGAAAATCAGGAGTGAAACTCAGCATGGAAGACACAAGAGGTGGGTGGAAGATATTTTTATATTTGGTTTCTATTTCCCATTACCCTGGTCTGCTCTGATTTGCAATAACTTAACCTGATGTCCCCAAGGGGAGTCTGTTTTCCTTGTGATGGGCAATGCAGGGTGACCTCTCTTTGCCCTTATCTTGATCCCAGAGCCTTTTCATATTTTGTCTCCCTTGCACAGCTGAGGAGGGCAGTGACAGAACAGCTTTGGTGGTCACTGTCTACCCAACATACATACCTACAACATACACCAAAAATTTCCACTAACTGTCATGTATCTGGTACTGAGAAGTGGTACAGGAAGCTGGGATATGGAAATGACATGGTTGTGCAACAGGGAAGGTGTCAGGTTCTCTTCCATCTGCTCCCAGGCAGCTTCAGAAAGCAGTCTCTATTTTTAGGTAGAAATGCTGATCATGTTGTCAGATCCAGCTATGATTGAGCTGGACATAATGTCAGACTTTATCTTCTGTTTGCACAGCTTAGTGTATCCCATGGAGGTTCAATCAACATGATAAAATACTCTGCTTTGTTCAACAGCAGAGTCATTAGCATGAGCACCAAGCCATCCCCTTTGTTAGCCAATCTCAAAGCAAGTGAAGAAAAATGACAGATGAAACTTATCACTATGAGAAGAAATCAAAGTAAGATTTTCTTGCTTCTGAATGTCATGGTAGACAGGCTTTGAGAGGGATTTATATTTTATAAAGTTTTAGCTGTCATAATTATCTACTGAAAGTTGCAGTTAAACCCCAACTTTCCTAAGCACTATGGCAAGATGAGGCTCTGTCCTTTTATTGCTAAAATCTTCCTCAGCTATAATGGGACGCTCATTCACTCTGAAAACTCAATACTCCATTTCCACCCAGTATAATAGAACATTGCTGAGGACAAACATGAAAGCTAAGGGCACTGAGCTCTTGTGGAGAATAGAACCACAACAGCAGATGTTTTAGCCGAGTTAAAAGGAAGACCCTATTTCTGACCATCCAGAGGGCCTTTATACTTCTGCTTTTATCAAGTGCCACATCTTCAGCAATATGAGCAGGTTGTTTTCAAGTGCAGGCAACAGCCAAAGACATCTGATTTACTATTTTTTGTGTCTACAAAAGTGGCATCAAAGTTTATAAAGGCATCAAAGTGCTGTTGCATTAAGGGTATAGAAATTTATCAGAACATTCCAGCAGGTCCAGAGGTCAGCGGGGTGGTAATGAAGACAAGTGTTTGAGAACTATGGCTTCATGAAAGACTGTTGAAAGTCTTCATGAAACATATTGTCTGGGTGATCAACTCCCAGTGAGTCACAAGGTTCAGCGTGGACACCCTTGCCAAACTTAGCCCCACATGTCATCAATGGTTTAGGTCTGAAGTTCTTAACAGCATTTAAACTTAACAGCACTTAATCAATAGCTTACTTTAAATCATTTAATGAAAGATTACTGTAGAATTTACCATAGCACAATGGCAACTCACTTATATACCTAATTTACTTATGAAACTAATGTACTTAAGAATTTAAGAAACATTCACAAGACTTCAACGTATTCATACTTGCACACACAGACTTAAAGGAGTACATACAAGGCATATATATCCCTGTGAAAACTTCCCACAATTTCAGGGAAATACATTGGATGCCTTTGAATCTTCTCAGCGGGTGAAGGGTGATCCCTGAGGACTTGGGGGTATCAGCCCAGGCTCTGTCAGCTCCTAGCAGCAGTCCTCCAAGTAAACTTGAGAGTTCTCTGGCTCACAGTGGTGTCTCACTCAGAGGGGGATGCTGTCACAGCCCACTGGGTTGATATAGGAAAGAAGGGGACAGGACAACTCAGTGGGTCTCACTTGGGACCCTTGTTCATAGGTCACAAGAGGGTGGGCTTTAGTCTTTGTAATTTCTCATCCTGACCAAATTTGGGTCAGTAACTTTCTTCAAAAATTCAGCTACAAAAATGTTGTTCCATTTGGGTTGCTATTAAGGCGGGAAAAACAAGTTTCTAAGGCTGTTCATTAAAACCAGGAGCTCATCAGACAGTGTAAGTTCCTGGGAGCAGAGAGCTCACGAGAAGCTCAGCCAGCTGCTGTGCATCAAGGCTGAGGCCTAATGAACATTTCTGAGATCACAGTGTGGCCCAAGGAGGAGAGGACTGTTTTACCAGCACAGATGTACAAGAGAAATGTAATCATAAATGAACTGTAACAAACATAGCAATTTCAGATTACTTCTACCCCTGTGGAAAGGGAGCTCAGTGTCAAACTAAATAATCCTATGCAAACACTACCTCAAGTACTCAGTAATAGCTAAATAATCAAATTGAGAAACATTTGTAGGACACTAGAACTTGTGGTATGTCTGCACCTTTGAAACAAGGCACAGCTCTGCTCCTGTCTTCTGTGTCTCAAAAAATACACTAAAAATACAAGAAATTACTGTGTTTTTTCAAGTGTAGGAATTCTTACCCCTATAATGCAGATATCAATATTCATAGAATAGTTTGGGTTGGATGGGACCTTTGAAGGCCATCAATGAGTAGGGACATTTTCAATTGGACATCAGAGCCCATCCAACCTGACCCTGAGTGTTTCCAAGGATGGGACAGCTACCACCTCTCTGGGCAACTTGAGCCAGTGTTTCTTCATCCTCATTGTAAAAATCTTCTTTCCTATATCTAACCCAAATTGACCCTCTTCTATATCATCCTCTGTCCTATCACAACAGACCCTACTAAAAACTTTATCCACATATTTCTTACAAGCCCCTTTAAGGACTGGGAAGTTCTATGAGGTGTCCCTGGAGCCTCCTCCAGGCTGAACAACCCCAGCTCTCTCAGCCTGTCTTCATCGGAGAGGTGCTCCTGATCACTTTGTAGCCTCCTCTGGACTCTCTCCAACAGGCCCATGTCTTTCCTGTGCTGAGGATGGCCACTCTCAAACCATCTTCTCACCTTGCAGAATGTCACAGACAGCAAATCACAAGAACTATCATTATACAATGAAAATATCTGAATCATATGTAGCCACCCTACTCATTGAATTGCACTTTTGTAAACAAATTGCAACATTCATTTATAAATAGAAGTGTCCACTCTGTATGTATTGCAATATCACACTGGCTGTACTTAGCATTTCCAGCAGAAAAAGAAATTCTGACTTATGATCTTTCTTCCCTAATCTCTGGTTCTAATTATTCAAAAGAAAGGTAATATATTTTGCTGCTGTGCTCTGTCTCCCAAGCAGCTAAAAGCTCCTTAAAGATCCAAACACTATCAGTGTCTTACAGACAAAAGAGGATTAATTGCCCTAGGAAGCACTGCTCCTGGAGACACAACACAACTCTTTATTCACTTGCTTTTGGGAGCAGAAATATCTCCAGAACGTGGAACAGTTTGAGGTAAAAAAAAAAAAAAAAAGAAAACCTGATTATGTATTATGAACAAATCCCAGATGCAAATCAAATAAAACTGACAGAACTGAACTGTTCAGTGTTCAGTGTAACAATAACATGGCTAAAAGTACTACCAAAGTGAGTTTCTTAACCTTTAAAAAGAACAAAAGAAAACAAAAACCAAAATCCAAACCCAACTCAATAGCACCTGCTAATGTATCCTGCTCAATCCCAGAGTATTAAATGTTATTCTACAATACAGAAGATACTAAAAGGCTGACACTGGGACACAGGTCCTGGTTATGTGCCTCTTCTCTTTTTTTTCTTAAATTTTCTTTGAAACATACACTAATATAGGCTGATCATTTTGGATATATATACTATACTAATACTTCTTACAGGCGAAAGTTCTGAATACAGAATAAATCAGGAATAATCCAGGCTGCAAGGAAAGCATTGATCACAGATTTGTAATGCCAGTAATCCAGAAAATGGACAGGAGATCAATAAGAACTCATTAGAAGTTTATCTACAGCTCTATTTTAGAGCGACACTAAATACAAACTTCTCATGATCCTGAACAAGGACGATCAGAAAATCTAGCACTGGATTTACCAACCTGAGAACAAAACCTGCAGACCAAAATGCTTCACTGTAAAGTACTGAAATATTTTCTACAGAATAACTCAAGGTTTTCTTGCTGGAGGTGTACATGTTGTTTGTCCACATCCATTGACTGCCACTTATGTTACCTTTTTAAAATGTTTCCTTTCTTTCCTCTGCAACTCCAATATACTTGCTTTACCAGTCTAGGGCTCTTAGGGCTAACACAAGAGAACAGAATTAAGGCAATATAGATGAATGATATAAATTGGAATTTGGAATGTGTGCTAATACATGGATGATATAACCTTCCATAAACACTGAAGGACACCTGGGACTAGCAAACACAAAAGATAAGTTAACAATCTGAAGAATTAAAGCATTGTTAAAAGTCTCATTACAAATCCTGTGCAATGGGGAAGTAAGGCTGACATCTGAGCCATTTTCACAGTCAGTAAAAGCTGGTAAAACAAAGCAGATCCCAAGAGGATAAACAAATAGCTTTTCAACATGGGAACAGGCAACACAGTCATCCTTGGAGGTTTTCAGACCCAGCTGAATGTAGATTGGAGCAACATACTCCAGCCATACAGGCATCCTGCCTTATGCAGGAGATTACATTACTTTACCCTAGAGATTGCTCCCAATGTGTTTTATGTCCACTGGATCTTATAATAGACAATGTTTCTGTACATTATTACATTATAATAATATAAAATTAGAACACAAGATTAGGCAAAATATTTACAGACTAATTTTAAGAGTGTCTGTAAACACAAAACATCAAACCCTTCGGATAATGCAGTGTAATACAGTGCCCTTGTTAAAAAAACCTCTGAAAACAATTAAAAAATTGTTCCATCTTAGTAAGACAGACATTTGGACTCAGTGCCTGGTAAAGCTATGGACCTTATTCTGTGAGAACAACTAAAAGACAATGCAGTCACTGCCCACAGCTAGCATGGCTTCATGAGAGCAAAGTCCTGCTTATCCAACCCAATATCCTTTTATGACAAGGTAGCCCACCTAGTTGATGAAAGAATAAGCATTGTAATATTTTTGGATTTCAGTAAAGTTTTTGATACTCTCCTGCAGGACAGATCTCTACAGGATCCTTATGGACAAAATGTCCAGCACACAGCTGAACAAACAGATCATGGGATGGGTGAGCAACTGGATCATGTGTCGGTCAAAAAGGGTGACAGTGAATGGGGTGACATCAGACTGGTCACCTGTCACTACCGAGGTTCCACAGGGCTCCATCCTCAGCCCTGTGCTCTTCAACATCTTCATAAATTACCTGGATGAAGGACTGGAAGGGATACTGAGCAAGTTCACAGATGATACAAATCTGGGAGGAGCTGCTGACTCCCTTGAAGGCAGAGACTTTGACAAATCAAGAAGGATGGGCAATCACCAACCATCTGAAATTCAACAAGAAGAATGGATGGCTGCTGCACCTGGCACGGGGCAAGCCTGGATGGACAGACAGACTGGGGAATGAGAGGCTGGACAGCAATGGCAGAGAAAGGGACCAGGGGGTCCTGGTTGATGGCAAGCTCAGTCTGAGCCAGCAGTGCCCTGGCAGCCAGGAGGGCCATCCCTGTCCTGGGGGCATCAGGGACAGCATGGCCAGCCGGGCAAGGGAGGGATTGTCCTGCTCTGCTCTGCTCTGGGGTGGCCTCAACTCCAGTGCTGGGGCAGTTTTGGGTGCTGCAATATAAGAAAGGCTTTAAACTACTGCCTGAGTAGTTTAAAGGAGTGTTCAAAGGAAGCCACAAGGATGGTGAAGGGCCTGAGGTGAAGCCGTGTGAGGGGTGGCTGCGGTCACTTGGTTTGTACAGCCTGGAGGAGATGAGGCCAACCTCACTGCAGGTACAGCTCCTTGGAGGGGGAGAGGAGGGGCAGGCACTGAGCTCTGCTTGGTGACAGTGACAGGACCTGAGGGAATGGCCTGAAGCTGTGTCAGGGGAGGCTTAGGTCAAATATTAGGAAAAGGTTTTTCACCCAGAGGGTGGCTGGGCACTGGAAGAGGCTCCCCAGGGAAGTGGCCACAGCACCAACATGACAGAGCTCAAGCAGCATTTTGACACTGCTCTCAGGCACATGGTCCTGTGCAGAGCCAGGAGTTGGACTCTAGGATGCTCATAAGTCCCTTCCAACTCTGTGATTCTGCAAATACACACATTTATGCAATTTTCATAACTCAGGAAAAATGTAACTAAATACTTTGAAAGTACATTCACAAAGGTATAAACAAATGTTCAGAATGTAAGATGGGGTTTCCGAAATGGTGGAGAAAAATATCTCTTAGACTTTAGCTTGTCCTCATGAATAAACATCACTAAAGAGAAACAGGAATTTCAGAAAAGAAAGAAAATATTTATCTATCTAAAAGGCTGACAGAAAAGATAGTATATTAAATGCAAAATATTTTATTTATTGCAAACAAAAGCTGTGATAACAACATTGCACAATACTGAATTTTAAGGTTTTGAAATTCTCAAAAATCACTCGTGGCTTTTTTTGCTCCATATATATCTTTATATTTTTACATTAGTTTTACATTATGACAAGAGTAAATTACTTACAGAAATTAAGACAAATTGTATATAGCCTGCCACCTTACTAATATTTCATTTATATGTAACCGAGTGTAACCATTTAACTTTGATCTGAAAGGATGATCAGATTCAATGTTTTGCTAATCATACAACAGAATGATACAGTCTGCACCAATAGTTTTTTTAAATAATTAGAAGTACATGGGAATTAACTGTGTGCTCTGTGTTTTCTATGTAGGTAATAACTCACTTTGTTACTTTACTAGAGCAACAATTTCTCCCTTTTGTCTAAGATCTCTGGCAAAAATGCAGACAAATGCATAAACCAAACATTTTCAGATCCAGTGCTGAACAGCCTGGAGGGCAGTAGTAAAAGTCCTGAGTGCAGGATGGGTCCCTCGATGAGCCATCAGGAGAGACCCAGCCTCTGCACTGAACCCTGCTTCCTTAAGCTGCTGTGCAATTTCCTCCACATCCCAGCCTCCCTGCCCCTGGTTGGCCAGGAGGTGGTCAATAAGGCGTGGGCAGAAGGCAGTGGACATGCACTTCACCACCAGCTTGGCGTTGAGGAGCAAGGAGAGTATTTCAGCATCACAAGTGGAATCATCCACCTACAAAGAAAGAGAAATTCAAAGTAATTAAAAATTAATTACCAGATACAGCCATCAGCCAGAACACGTCACAACGATTCTGACTGCACAGTGTGACCTTCAAAGTGAGAGGAGCATTCCCCATGGATTAACTACAGGGATAAAGGCTTTGCATATGTCAGAATATGTAAAGGTATGTCTTTAACACTCTACCACATTCATATAAATATATGACCTGCACAAAGTTGAGGAGTAAGAATGCTTAACAGCCTGGGATTACACAACTAGCTTTATAGACTTTTCACAGGTTTTCAGTCCCAGTGCAGCACAGATCACACTATTTAGCTCCATATCAAGAATGACACTCTGAGGAAGGTCAGAGCAGAGTATATTAAATTTTGGTCACTTTATATTAATATATTACATTGCATTTCACATGTTAATGTGACAGGCAACATTCACAGACTCAATCAGCACCCACAGCAAGGATGAGATTCTCAAAAGAATATAACATATTGAAAGATGTGAAACAGAGCTGCTACCTCTGAGAGACATCCTGGATGCCACAAAAAATGTGTTTACTTGATATATGAGAACATAATACTCTCTTGAGAATCTTGTCTGTAGCTTTACAAATAACACTATAGAATACTTTAAATTCTATTTCAGTTAATTTTGCTATGTCCTTCCTGGGTTCTTTGAAATACAGTGCTGTGTTTACTTACCACTTAATGAAGCACAATTGAACAACTAGATACAACCAAAAAAGGGACCCCACCCAGAGGGACCTTAACAAGCTTGAGAGGCGGCCCTGAGCAATCTTCATGAAATTCAACAAATCTTAGTATGGACCTGCATTTGGGTTGGTGCAATCCCAAACACCAATCCCAAGCCTGTTCTTACAGGCTGAGCAGAGAATGGATGAGAGGAGCCCTGAGGAGAAGCACTTGGGGATGTTGGTGGACAAGAATTTCAACATGACCTATCCCAGAAAGCCAATCAATCATATCCTATGCTGCATCCCAAGCAGTGTGGGCAGCAGGGCATGGGAGGGGATTCTATCCCTTCGCTCTCCCAACCTGCATTCAGCTCTGAGATCCCCAACATAAAGCCATGGACATTTTGAAAAGAGTGCAGAGACAGCCACCAGGATGATCAGAGGGCTGGAACACATCTCCTATGAAGATAGAGGGAGATGCTAAGTCTGGAGACATTAAGGCCCTGGAGACACCTCAGAGCACCTTCCAGTACCTAAAAGGGGCTACAAGAGACCTGGAGAGTGACTTTTTACAAGGGCATGGGGTGACTGGACAAGGAGGAATGATGAAACTGTAAAAGGGCAGGTTTGGATTAGGTATTAGCAATAAATTCTTTATTGTGAGGGTGGGAGGCACTAGCACAGATTATCCAAGGAAGCTACAGGTGTCCCATTCCTGGAAGTGTTTCAAGGTTGGGTTGGATGGGGCTTTGAGCTACCTGGTCTAATGGAAGGTGTCCCTGTCCATGGAAGGAGGATTGGAACAAGATGATCTCTAGGGTCCCTTCCAACCCAAACCGTTCTGTGATTCTGTGATAAAAACAGGACCAGAGGAGGGCTAGACAATAATCAGTTTTCAATTACTGTACTGTATCAAGTTATAAATAAATTAATCAAATTATGATACATTTACAAAACCATCTCTCAGTTTAAAAGGAAAAAAGTAAATTGTCTGGTTACTTTCTGCTTAATTTTCTATAAAAATTATAAGCCAACATACATGATTGGTACCAGGGTACCAGCAAGTAATAAACACCTGGTGTTTATTACTACCTGGTGTTTATTACACCTGGTGTTTATTACTACCTAAATAATACCCTGGCACCAGGGTACCAGCAAGTAACAACATAAGTTATTTAGCACCCTTGAAGAGCAATTCAACTGCTACAGAGGACCACAGGACATGACTACTGCATAAAGGGTGACTGGCAGTGACACTTTACACTTGTAATTAAACCATTTTTATTCTAATTAGCACAGAAGGTCCAGTTTACATAACAACTCTAAGAACTGTAGGGATGTCAAGACTTTAGGCTAGCCAATCTTAGTCTTCAATTATTTAGTAACTGCCAAAAGTTAACTATGGAAATGTTTTTCTGTTGAAGATGGGCTGATCATTAAATAAAATGGGTCAGCAAACAGCTGAACATGAGCCAGAGTGTGCCCAGGTGGCCATGAAGGCCAGTGGCATCCTGGCCCACATCAGCAATAGAGTGGCCAGCAGGACCAGGGCAGAGATTGTCCCCTGCACTCGGCACTGGTGAGGCCACACCTCAAATCCTGTGTCCAGTTCTGGGCCTCACACTTGCAAAAAAGACACTGAGGTGCTGGAGTAAGTCCAGAGAAAGGCAATGGGCTGGGGGAAGGATCTGGAGACTGAGGAGCTTCTGAGGGATCTGGGGATGCTTATCTTGGAGAAAAGGAGGCTCAGGGGAAATTTGAATTTCCCCTGAATTCAGGGGAATTATTGTTCTCTACAACTGCCTGAAAGGAAGTTACAGTCAGATGGGTTTCATCCTTGTCCTAATTAACATGTCATAGGACAGGAGGAAGCATCCTCTGGTTGTGCCAGGGGGGGTTTCCACTGAGTCCTAGGAAAACATTTCTTTATGGAAAGAGTTGTGAAGCATTGGAACAGGCTGCCCAGGGAAGTGGTTCAGACTTGGTTTGGAGAGAACTTTGCAGTGCTGAGTTAACAGCTGGACTTGGTGAGACTTCATAGGTATTTTCTAACCTATTTGGCATCTTGCAACACACCATGCAGTATACTAAGCCATTATCCAAAGAGCTGCCATCTCTTCTGAAATGGGATTGAAGGGATATTCTCTTCCTCCTCAAAGCTCTATGTCCTCTGTTGTCAACTTCTATGTAGAATGAAACTTTACACAGAGTTTCACTGTTTGATTTTATGAATATAAAAATGCAAATAGTAATTACAGTGGTGAGATTAAAAGCAGAAGCAAGGTTTAATTTAAATTTTTTTAGGCTACTATTCAGTCAAGAAAAATGGCTATAGATTAGCGTGATTTTATGTACCAGAAACCTACAAAATTGAGAGAGACAAATCTGAAAGAAGACTGTTCCTAGCATAAACCATTAAACATCTATCTGGGCTACACTACAGGGATAAAGATGCCCATGCAACCCACAAGCAGAGAAACCTGTCTGGACTCCCAGAGAAATGAGATCAGCATGGTTTTACATGTAACAAAACAGCTCACACAAAGGCTCTTAGGTTGTGCCCCACAGCTCCTCCTTAGGCCCAAATAGATCAGTGGGTTTAAATTGATTAACATTTCCCATTTTCTGACTTGCAAATTGTCTGAAGACATGGTAAGGAATAGGAAACTTTTGTAATTTAGTTGTCTTCATGCAACTGGATGGAGACACATTTCATGCAGTTAAGGCCACTGTCTGTTCCACCATTTTTGGTCAGTCATGTAGTGTCTGGCAGGTGTGGGAAGAACACAGAGACACCAAGGTTTAATGAGAATTGCATTTAAAAACAGGCAGAAAAGAAAGCTCAACTGACTATTTACCAGTTTTCCAGCTCCAGATCATGTCAATTTTTGGGGTATCAATTGCACATATAGAGACGTTTCTAGTCATTCGTTTAAATAAAAAAACCTACAGAGATTGTCAATGAATTGATACGTATTTATAAACCTTAATTGAGACAGTTTATACACTGAAGAGGTCTGTTTAAACAGAACTGTAAAATTTTTTAAAATGAAATAAATGTAAATGTAGCTTAAGACTACATTTATTTAAAATTAATTTTAAATCAGAACAACGAGCATTAAAGTAAAAAAAAAAAACTAAAACAATTTAAAAGGCAAACACACAAACCATGTATTTTTAAAGAAATACAGCACAGAAAGTACAGTAAGTTTTTTATGCAGCAAAACTATGACTCTCCAATCTAAAAAAGAGATGGCTTTGAGGGCATAGGGTAGATGGCAACATAACTAAAATTACAAAGTGATTAATTAAAAACATTATCTCATTAATAAAATAATAAATTTGAACCATCAAATTAATCTAGTGGGATCAGATTATGAGAAAATAAAAAAATAGACTTTTTTCACTGTTTAATTCTCTGTCAAATGACACTTCAAGATGTAAAAGCTCATCCATGTCAAAGGAGAAGTTGCACAAAACCAAGAAAGAAAACCACTGGTAATTACTTAGCACATACATACAGCTGAAAATAACCAAAAGTTTGGAAAGTAGAATTTCAGAGAAAGAGCCTGTACATCTGCCCTATTCTTACTCCTAACTAGACTTGTAATTCTTCCATCTGTTCAAGCCAGGATGCTCATCCAGATGGAATTTTGATCCTCAAAATGTTACATTTTAAAAAATATTAATGGAAATCAACCTCCAGAATTATTTTTGCTTGCCATACATACCAAAGCAGCCTACAGTAGTTATAGACTCCTAAACACATTACATTTTCAAAACCACTCCTTTGAGTCTGTAAGACAGTAAAACCCTGCAAATAAAAAATAACCACCTTACTATCCCAGCTTTAAAAAGCTGTTTTTTAAGGGCAGACAGCTCAGTCAAGATTTTCTAATGAATCACTTCTGATCTGCCTGCAGATGCAGAGCCCTTGCTATCCCAAGATTCAATCTAGGCCATAAAACTAAGACTATTGGATATTAGGAAGAAATTCTTCACTCTGAGGGTGGAACAGGTTGTCCAGAAAAGTTGTGGATGCCCCAGCCCTGGAAGTGTTCAAGGCGAGGATAGGCTTTGAGCAGCCTGGTCTAGTGGAAGGTGTCCCTGTCCATGCAGGGTTTGGAACTAGATGATCCAATTCCCCACTAGCACTGTTTATGCAGGCATCCAGAGGCTCTGGTATTACCAACAGGCAAAATTTCACCCATAACTTCTGCATCAGAAAATCCACAAGTTATGAAAGGTAAGGGCTGCTGATGACCTAAAAGCAGTAAAGAACTGAAAGCACTGTTTCCCAGAATATTCCTTTCTTCAATACTATGAAAATGCTTTTCTCTTTATTCCTTCCTGGAGTACAGATCTATAGAATAAATAAATAAGAGCAAAAGAAACCAGTGACATAAAAAAGCCTGGAAAAATCAACTGGAGAAAGATATTTTATCATAATCACCATTAGCTTATACTTTTAACTATTTATTTTAAAGATTAAGTGAATAGCCACAAATAACATACACTGGAGAACACTAGAAATTCCATTATTCCACATAAAATTTCTGATTTTTCATATTACATTTTTCAGAAAAACATGTTATAAAGGTAGATTCAGTACTTCATTACTGAAACTGTAACATGCAAATGAAGCTAAGGTATTTTTTCGGACTATAACATTTTTCTTGTTCCACTTTCTAATAAGTATTGACTGAACAAGTATTTGCACTGCTTATATTAACCCCCACTTGTTAGCTGTTTTAACTTTACAGGTACCAACAGGCAACAGAGTATTTACTTGCTCTCTCAGATGTATAAAAATCAGTTTTCATCTCATTGTGCACAGTGCACAAACAACACTGAAATCCTTCTCAAAAACAATCTGACTTTTAAGGGCTCTATTGGTAGTAATAAGGTTATTTAGGCAAACTGTTTTTTTATATTACTCACACAGTACACAACATAGGAGAAGAACAGTTATTTCTGTTACTCAGAAAAGACAAGTGGCAGTTAATTTAAAGATACACAATGAAAAGAGGGGACTGCAATTTCAAAAAAGCTTACGCAAAAACTTGGTTGGTTTATTACAGGCAAAAGCTGTACAATTTCTAGTATCAGCACTTCAGCATCATCCTCAACTGTAAACATCCATAAAGCTGTCAGCAACATACAACAAATGGCCAACTAATACATCCTATCAGCAAGCAAGTGCTGTGTTTTTCTCAAAGCCATGTTTGGGAGCTGTGTTAGCAGTGGATTGGGGAATCAATAGCCATGATTCCCCTCTGCCAGATGTTATTTGTCTGTTTCCTGTTTCATGTAAGCAGAAATGGCCTTCCTATGAAAAATTAATTTAGAATTTGACAAAAAGCATTAACTATCTGAATACTGTTTTTTAAAAGCAAAAAGTATGACTAGAAAATGGTACTGAATAAACAACATTGGCATAGCTAAGTAATATACGGTCTTTCAGTACAACAGCAAATAATGTAATCATAAGAGATGCATATAAAACAAGGAGTAAGAGGTACTTTTTATACAATATAGGAACAGCTATTTAGTACAGCACTCTTCTGTATTAGCTGCTTTTCTGTCACATTCCAGGTACTGGGTAAGCTCTATGCCTGATATAATAAACTCATCAGTTAAATCTTCATTGACTTAAAGTAAAACATTAGACCAAAGCCACCTGCTTCAAAAATTCTACTAGGTTATTCAGCACTCTTATAGAACTATATGCTCAAATTAATACTGAATTTAGAAGGAAAAACTAGAAACAACTTATCAGGCTACCTCCTGTGTAAGAAAGCCAAAAAAACCCAAAATTATTTTGGGCATACAAAGTGTTTTATACTAACAAGAAGCTAATAGGGTTCCTGGCCCTAAAAGTCCAATATAAAATAATCAGCCTAGAGTGCAGCAAACTGAAAGCTGGGGCACAACAGAAAGAAATGGCCAGCTTCAAGAGCAACACAATTAGTAACCATTCAGAAAGTGCTACTGCACAGCATTATGTGTTAAAAGTAGTTAAATAAAATGTATTTGGACACTTATTCCTGCTGACAAGCTTCAGAATTAGTGACTTATACTGCAGCCTTCATCTGTTAACAAAGGAGTCAATTTTAAAAGGCTAACAAGAACACAGAGATGAGAAAGTTCATGCAAACATCAGATTTCTGTTTGCTTTTCAATAAGATCATCTTGTTTTAAAAGTTACCAAAAAGCCTTGTTTTGTAGAAAAAAAGTCGAAAAATGCAGGTGATAAGAGAAAACAATCAATGTACTATTGTTTTGGTGATTAATTTGCAAAAAAACTAAGAAAATTTGTGGTTAGGAGACTAAATTTAATCTTATTTGCTGTAACAGAAATACATAGGGAAAAGACAGTTAAGTAATGTTATATAGCAACTGACAAAGATGCATTAATGTCTTTCAGTTCTTGTCCAAAGAAAAAGACAGTATTTACATTTTTTCTCCAGAAACTTTGGCATCAAGTCTGTTTAGCCTGGCAGGAAAGTCCCCGAACATACCAACACGTCAAAGACAGTGACATAACAGCTCTCCAAGTGTATATAAATAGATGCCACATTTGTCAGAAACAAGCTGAGTCATCTGACATACTATTATCACTTAAAAACCCCAAAGTGAGGGAATATGAACACAGAGGTAACAATCTACTTCATGTATCAGAATAGTTTCTGTTCCACCACACTGACACAGAACAGCATACCAAGTAACCTAAAGGAAGTGCCATGAGGTTTAGTCACCTCAAGTATGTACAGAAGCTCTTACCAGCCCTGTGTTATTGCCCACTGTGGACACAATAGCTTTGGAAAACCTTAACAATGGTAAGTGTCACAGCAGTCTCTGCTTACTACACCACGATAAAAGAGCTAACTTATTACCTCAGCCTCTGAAAGGTGGTTCATTCAACTGTTCATACCTTAGCAACAGCTGTTATCTGCTCCAGTGCCACAGCATGAAGGTCTTGGTCTTTGCTTTCTACCAGCAGTTTCAGCGATGGCAGCAGGAGGGACTGGTTAAGCAGCATCAAACATAATTCTTTTATACACTGAAACAAAAAGTAGATTCTCTCAGTGTGATCTCTGAAGGCACTACCATCATCATTCACAATAAAATTTAAGAAAATTTTATGTCAAATGCAAAATGAAAACCACACTTCCACAACAAATGTGTTTCCCTGTTGGAAACACATCCTTGGAAACTAGAAAGAACAGATTTTAAAAATGTGAAACACTGGTTAAAGTGCAACTTTTGTTAGATTAAGAAAAGGCAGGTACTGAATCACCATTACAACCAGGAGTTTTACTAAAAAATAACAGCAGTTGCACAGCCCTCTGTGGGACTAATATATTTGTTCTTACTGAAATACTGCAAAACACAGGAAGAAACATTGACAGACACCTGTGAAAATTCTGTAACTCAATTTTGCAATCAGAAAAGTAGAAGAAAATAAGGAAGAAATAACAGCACACACCACAGTTGAATAATGTTTCTGTTGCAAAAAGCTTCAAAATTTTATACAATATTTTATATACAACTAAAGTTTAGCAAATTAAGTTTCTGTTATTCATTTAGTTTCCTATATTTGATAATACACCATAAATTTAGCATCACACAACTTCAAGACAAAACTGACCAGAAAATACCTTCTAAATTAAAAAAAACCCATACCTCAACAAATCTATTGTGCACTTCCAAAACTGTACCTTGTCCCTTAGTTGAACAACCAAACACGTCCTACATGAGAGCGGTTTTATTTTCCTCAATATTCTAGTGATTTGTTCATCTACACATCAAAAAGTATTTCAACTTACAAATTATATTATAAAGCAAATTATAACTTCCCTTTCCCTTTTTATAATTTCTGAGAATTTAGGTTGCTTGTCACAACCACTTCCCAACGAGGCCCATCAGAGATGTCCCATTTTCCAAGGCACTTTACACTAGGGACTCTGGATACTGTATGGTAGTTACATTGAAAATGGTATCCATCTCTTAAGAGATGCTCTCTGTTTCACTCTAACAATTTGAAAGCAATTGTCAAAGGAGCTCATCAGCTAAATATTAAGCTAAAAGAATGCAAGTCATGTATTTTTTATGTCTTTTGAACTTTAATGATAACTGTAACAATTTAATGACCAAGATTATCCACACATTTAGTAGCATCGTTTCAGCAGCTGTGAGCCTAAAAGCCTAACTATTATTCGAAGATGAGGAGACATTAAATACTCCAAATGTAATGTACTGCACAGATACGTGGCTCTGCTTGTGACAGGGAGCTCTCTGGCTTTACTTGCTCAGTCTTTTCTAAATTTACACCTTAAAGAAAAACGGCCTAGAAGGATATATTCCACCACACTAAGCTCTGAGTCCCTAAGGCAAACCTTGTTCTCTTACTCAGACTTGTTCCTTTAAACTCACATTCAGTACTGCTACTGATTCTTGATGCTTAGAATCACACCATACACTGAGTTGGAAGGGACCCACAAGCATCATCCAAGTCCAGCTCCTGGCCCTGCACAGGACCATCCCCCAGAGTCACACCATGTGCCTGAGAGCACTGTCCGAATGCTCTGTAAACTCTGTCTATCTTGGTGCTGTCACCACTTCCCTGGGGAGCCTGTTCCAGAACCCAACACCCCTGGGGGAAGAACCTTTTCCTAATATCCAACCCAAATCCCCTGACAAAACTTCAGGCCATTCCCTCAGGTCCTGTCACTGTCACAGGGGAGCAGAGATCAGTGCCTGCCCCTCCTCTTCCCCTCACAAGGAAGCTTGGACTCTCTCTAACACTTTAATGTCTTGTATTGTGGCACCCCAATGTCTTGTATTGTTGCCCCAGAGCAGAGCAGAGCAGGACAATCCCTCCCTTGCCCGGCTGGCCATGCTGTCCCTGATGTCCCCAGAACAGGGATGGCCCTCCTGGCTCATGTTCAACCAGCCCCTTCAGGCCCCTTTCTACAGCACTGCTCTCCAGCCTCTCATTCCCCAGCCTGTAAACCCAGGCTTGCCCCATCCCAGATGCAGAATCTGGCACTTTCCCTTGTTAAACTCTATACAGTTGGTGACTGCCCTTCCCTGTGATCTGTCCTGGTCTCTCTGTAGGGCTGCTCTATCCTTGAAGGAGTCAACAGCTCATCCCAATTTAGTGGAATGGGCATGCATGTTGTGAATGATATTATGTGGATCAAGGAATAAGAAGACTAAATAAATACAGTAAGGTTTATCTGAGCATTCATATGATTATTAAAATTCTAGTAATTTCATATTCCACTGGATTGAGCTGCATACTTGCCATTCCAGCAAATTTAATGAATGAAAAGTTGTGGATTCACTCTACACTTCTTTTCTTTAAAATGTGTATTCGCAGTAATATTCAGAAAAATATATTCTGAGAATTATAAAATACATAATCCGAGCAAAACAACAATTTTACCCTGTTTGGTAACATTCCCCTCTCAAAACCAGCTGGACAAGTTGAATAACTTTCTGCCTGATGGTGGCATGTCTAGCAGACATCTCAGTCTTAACTACCATGCCCAAGTACAGAAGAAGCCATAATCTTTTTTGAAGAAGAAATAACAATTTCATTTGTTGTTTCAATTGCATTTCTTTTTTCACAGGAAGGGACTGGACAGCTTGCCAACCACCAAAGACTGTCCAAATAGTACAAGTATCAACTTTGTATCAGTGCCACTAATGACTACAGGGCTGCTCTGGACAGGAATTGAAAACCCAAGCCCAGGAAGGGAAGTCATCACCCACAGCACTTCTCAGAGCAACATAAGTGGGTTTCTGTTCTGCAGTGAGCACTTGAAAGCAGTCAAGTGTCTGCTGCCTGCCATGAGAGATTCAGCTTAGAGGGGGTTTGATGTTATCTGTGAGAGGGTCAAGGGAAGGCCCAATTCAAAATCTGAATTACCATTATTTAGTTGAAACTTTTGTATGACAACTTTTGTCTTCTATCTAGTTATGCAGCTATCAGTGGTTCACTGTGACATCAGCGAGGCAAATAAACCATATGTCACAGGAGTCTGGTTTGGGTCCAGTATTATTCAGTATTTTCATGGATGGCTTGAAGGGCCGGATAATGAGTACAAACAGCATTATGTCTGGAGAGGCTAAAAACAGACTGAAAAGCAGCATTTAAATTCAACATTATCTGAAGAAAATGAGCAGACACAACTATGTATGAACAAAATCACACTATGTAAAATCATATATAAATCTTAGGAAAAATTAGCTACAAAAATTAGAAAAAAAGGAGAGTCTGCTATATTATTCTAGGAGATAAGCATCTCATGGCCACTAGGACCTCAGGGTGATTATAGATAAGGGGGCTAGATGAATTCTCCCATGTTAACTGACACATGACCCATAGGCTGAAAGAAGAACATGATATATTCAGAGGAATCACATTTTTAACAATTACCAGGGGAAGGAGGATTTATCCCTTTCTAAAGAGATTAATCAGGCAGTGCAGATGTTGGACAGTCCAAACGTGTCTTCCAGGCAAATAAAACAATGCTTTTTTCCACTAAAGGAACGGTGATATCAATCCACTGAATAATGCAAATTAAAACCCTAAACAAACAAACAACCCCACAAAATAACTCCTCCAAAGCAAACACAGACACAGATACAAAGATTAAAGCAATGTAACTATCCAAAAGACATTAAAAAAGTACTTGGCTTAAAAAACTAGATAGACCAGTAGGATATGGTATGAAAAAAAAAAGTTAAATCCTTCACGACTATAGTTTCTAGACACATCAATTGAAGTTACATGTATTTTCCATTACAATCTTTTAACTTGGCATGGTTGTAATGGGAGAGAACTTGAATGGCAAATGTTTTTCATGATAACTAACTGGTTTCAGTTTTTAGAATTCCATCATTCCAGATTTGTCATCTTAATCAGTGTGTTTACTGAAATGTCAAATCATCTAAACAGGTTAATTGCCAGTGATCACATTTTCATCTTATTCAGCCACATAAATGCAAATCTGTCATTTGAACACCCAAATACTGTAGCCATACATACAAATAAATTACTTCAATTCATACATGCCATTCCTCCTCTTCCCAAGCACTGACTCACAGGAATACAGCCTGTGTTTGTAGGTAACTGTAAATTTACTGTAGGTAAATGTAGCATGGTGAGCTCTTTCAACATCCTGTACCATTAAAAAAAACCAAAGGAAGGCATCTCCAATCAAAGCTGTCTACCAATACCAAAACTCTGTTTTAACAGTGACTTGCCATGGAAATCATGGAGAAGTTTACTCAACTAAGAGAAATGCAAACCATGACCCTTCTTGGTGAACTGACTGCTGTGTGGCAGTGACACTCAGAGGGATTTGTCTCCCTCCGTCACCGAGGGGAGGCAGACCATTCTACTTTGACAAAGTTCAGCCACTCCTGTGCACACTAAGATTGTGAGTTTACAAGCTATAATGCGTCATTTCAGCACCTTACAAAGAAAAGCTACATATAACTACCAGTCCCAGGAATACCTGCCTTCCAACAAAGAGTTTTGCTGGGATGAATAAATTAATAAATGTACTTATCATTTCAGCTTACTGCCCCCTTCTGGAATCATGTTTTACAAAGATTTCGGAACTTGACTCAGATCAGTGTGTTGGATTAGAAAAAAAAAACAAACAACAAACAAAAACCCACACACCCACCTGTCTGTGTTTTAAACAGAATGTGCTGTTTTTATTCTGCTTCTCTTCCTACCATCAGCTGTTTTCTATAACAGTGACTGCATAAAGATAATTATAAGAGATTAATCAGCCTACTAAAAATATGCATGACTACTCTGAAATTGTGTGAAGTTTATTAAGAACTTCACCAGTCTGTCTTCATTAATACACAGTGTTTACATACAAAACACTTCAATAATTTTATACTTAAGAGATGTTTGTATTGAAGTATGCATACATAGTTAGGGAAGACATGTTAGAATATCATCATTGCTACTTAGTAATTACTTGTATATTAAGGTTTTTTCCATCACCATGTTTTTCAGGGGTTCCTCACTAAATCTTTAAGCATTTATTAGTAAGAGAATTACTGATAATTTAAGTAACAGCTTTTGCAACACCGATTTAAATGATAATAGACTATTAAAGCCTTTCTATAAATACATTACAGAATAAATTATACTGGAACAGACTTACAAAGATCAGCTAATCCAACCAGCCTCCAACTCAAAGCAAGTCCAACAATATCAAACTGCCTGTGACATGATCCAGTCAAGTCCTAAATACCTACAAAGATAGATTCTCCCTGTCTCTTCTAGGTATCCACCTATCTAAGTGTTTCACTACTTTAAAGATGAAAAATGTTTTCCTTGGGTGTAATGGGAGTTTTTGATGATGTAACATGTCTCTATTGCCTCTTGTCCTTTAACTGAACATGTCTGAAAAGATACTGACTCTAATTCCTCTCCTTACTTCCTCATTTGACATCTTAAAGACATGATCTCCTGTAGTCATCTCTTCTCGAGACAGACTGAACCACTTCTCAGCCTCTGTGTCAGCTCTCCATTGGACTTGATCCAGTACATCAATGCCTTACCTGTAGCTGGGACCTTGAAACAGGACCCGTAAACATGATACCCAAAGTTAAAACTTACCTTGACAGGGAGCATGTGCTTTGTCTCATACAAAGAACGGCAGATTTTCAAAATTTCATTTCCTGTGCTCTCCTTTTCCTCAGGTGGGCACCTCTGCAGCATAAAAGTCCCCAGTTTTACCCAGGGATTATCATCTGTGCATGATCTGCCCAGTAAAAAAAGAGATGTATATAGAATATAAATATACATATACCCTTATCTGTAGGTTGTTTCTTGTGTGTGTCTTAAAAGCACAACTTCGTGAAAGAAAGATTAAAGTTTTGAAACAAGTTACAGTCCATAATGCCACCACTCTTTCACTACAACAAAGAAGTTTAAATTACATGGAATTATGACATGCTTATTACAAACCCTGAGGAATTATACACCAGATAAAGACTGATCAAACTGGAGGAGCACAGGATCTTCTCCTGGCTTTACACCAGCTGATTTCCCAAGCACAGCGGTATCGAGGGAGGGGTGACAAGAATCCAGCATTCCTAATTTTGTTTGCTTTGATCACATTCTAACAGCTTCTCTTTCTCAAGTATCTGTCTCTTCCTTCTGAGAGGAAAATATATTGTCAGATTCACGTTTTAATTTTCAGGTCCAATGAGTATAAATAAAAACAAACTTTTCTCCACAGCCTATCCAAAAAGGGTAAGGAAGTGAAATTACATGCATCTCTGCTAGAACTCTGCTAGTAGATATGGAGTTACATTTGGTTTAGGTATTTAAAATGTTCTTTTAATTCCACACAGAACCTCATGCTATGTCACCATAATCAGACATAAATAGATGGCAGACAATAGATACAAGTAAATTTCATCATGCAAGATAGCAAAGGCAGTGTTTACTGTGAAGCCTTTTTTCTGTTGATGCAACATTTTTACATTTTTTCACATATACCCATTATTTGGTATATCATGGAGATATTCTGGATACTTTGTTAGGAATAGGTGTACTGGCTAGGAGTGGATGTAGTGACAGAAATGGGCAACAGAATACTTTTCACTGATAACATAAAGCACAACACTGGAACACACCTACATTGCCACTTTCTAATTAAATTAAGTTGATGCATTTCAATTCCCACGTACAGTGGGCTAAAAGCATGCACAATTACAGCTTATATAATGATTGTATTAAGCCACAGTAACACAAACTCTATGTTCATCTGTGCACAAACTTAAGAAAGCACAAAAGGCATTTTAAAATCACCCCATCAATTTCTCTGGTCAGTAATCAGCATCCCAAAGACACGGTAAACTTTCCACTTTAGCTTAAAAAAAAGAAAAACAGAACAAAAATACAACTCACAGAGGGACCAAAAGTGGCAGTTTGGTATTATAATTTAGTGAAAATTAAGATACTCATTTAGTACATGTGACAAGAAGCAGTAAAGTGCTGTCAAAGTGCTGCTTTTCGAAGTTATTATTTTGCAGCAATTGTTAAAGCAACACATTAATATAATTGTAAATGGAGTCTGTTAAGAGAGTCTGTTGGAGTGACATACCAAGTGTCTGACAGCTCTGGAGAGGACAACCACCAATATCTACTGTTTCATACATAAAAGCTCTCTCTGCTCATCGTCCAGTTTCAAAAGTACACCCTGTAAATAAGTAAAAGCAGCCCCACACACACGCAGCTGTCATTACAGCCCAACACAAAAACCAGACAGAGAAGCTAGGAGTGGGGAACTTTGAAAGCAAATTAAATAGAAGTCATTGTCTTTCTTCCTTCTGACAACTTAATTGAGCCTTTCCATCAGTCACAGTCACTGAGCACAGAGCTGTCAGAAGTCTGGCTGGGAACAGCAGAGCTCCTCCTCTCCGCTCCTTTCAACGTGATGGGTTGACCCCAAGATGCCAGATTATTCAACAAACAGAACACGAGGCACTGAATCTGTGAATTCCAACAGCAACTCCACCTCTGCCACTGGTTAAAGGGATAGCTCCTGCTTAGAGGCACAGAGTCAACATGAATTTCCATTTCTATAGCTGCTGCCCCCAGAGCACATTAAGAAAATCTCTAAGAATTTTCTATTAGAAAAAGGAATCAAAAATCACACTACAAACCACAAAAATAAACAGAAAGATGCAAGGCCACGAAGGCTTGCCATATGCAAATTTATTTAAGAAAAGTATGATTATACAATTTACATATATAAAGCTTTACTCATCACAATTCCTTATAACTATTTGAAATACTTCTGTGTATTTGAATATATAAATACTATTAACAACTATCTGCTATCTCTAATTAAAACCAAAATTTAAGTTGCCAAAATCTGACACCTACAGGAAAAATTCAGTTTTCTTCTCTCCTGAATTTTACTTTAGTAACTGTGGTAATAGAAATTTATTTCTCATAGTGAAAAAAGCAATTACTTCAAAACCACACCTTAAATTTTTTTTTTCCCAAAGCCAAAAGAGGAAAAACCAGGACTAAGACTAAAAAAGTGAACTAAAATACTGGGTCTCTAACATTTGAGTTCCAAAACACCTTATCAATATTTATAATAAATATAAAAAATGCCTTTTGAATGTAAGCAGCAAGTTCCAAAGGACTGCAGAGCTTCAGGTACTGTCAATAATATTTTTTAACACCTTTATGAAACGTTTAAAGTGACATCTGAGTATGAGCCATCTGGGTGGAGAAGCATGCATGCATAACAAGCGTATGAAAATAAAATTTTAAGAAGTGTACAGCTTTGAATGCTGACTGAAACAACCAAGCTACCTCTCTGTTTTCACACAGTAAACATGGCATATTATGACAAGATGAGAATCAGGCCTGTGATAGTAAGTATTATTTTAACTGGAGTGTTTTAGAAAACAAGAACTCAAAAAAACATTAAGTATGGACTTATTAACATAGAGGTTACAAAAACTAGAAGCCTACCAAAAACCCCCTCAAACCTTAGTTCTTTTATTTCTCCTTCCTTTTAAACCTTTACAGAATGTATATTGTTTTTTCCAGCTTTAAAATAAATGTTAAGTTTTAGATATTTACTGCTAGATTGAAAACCTAAATTCTAAGAATTCACATGACTCACACTTAAATTTCCCAGTTCCTGTAAGGATAGTTATATTGGCTAGAAACAGTAAGCAATAATGACCCTCCTTCTGAAGGAGAGGAGGAAAAAAAGAGTAAAGAGTAAACAAACATGTTAATACATATAGTTTTAACTTTTTGATACTTTCCTCTTTGCTCAAAAAAAAAAAATCATTAACAGAATTTGCTTTAAAATGAAATTGTTGAAAATACCACAAACAAAACAGTTTCTGTTCTTTACTCCCAGTCATCCTAAAGACAGGCTTTTCAGGACCACATATACACATACACACATAAAGCCCTAGGCTGCTAAGCACAGCTCAGTGCTGTTAATGTGGAATTATGGAACGGGGGAGAAGAGGGAAGAATTGTGACTGTGTAATTGCCCAGGAGCCATAATAACTACTTTAGACTCTTTAAAAGAGTTATGATACAGGTGACCTAAGTATTTGCAGAAATTTTCACTTCCAAGATTTCTGAAGTCAAAGAGGCATCCCCCCTCTGAAATTGGATCCACAGTTAGTTGTCACTACACTTTTTTTTTTTTCTTTCTATTATTCATTTTAGGAAGTCAGACTGAAGGAACATAACACCAAGACATAGATATAATTATGTAATTTTTTTTTATGTCCTCTGCAACAGAACAGTAGGCAAGAACCGCCCATATACAAGAAGGGCTCTCCTTTCACAAACTCTTTTGTCTTTTTTCAAGACAAAGAAAACAGATTTAGCTAATTGGAGCAGTATTTCACTTTTGTTCTTTAAGTTTTGTTTTTTTGTTAAAGGTAGTGTGTAGATTAAAAAAAATTGACAGTTTGCACACACTAAGGCATCCAACTGTCAATTACAATCAAAACTAAAACTTAAAACTGAAGCTGAAATATGAATTTGTGATGGATCCCACAGCAGTCCTTGTAATTCCTAATGTACTGAAAACAATTTTTGGCTTGTAAAACTGTCACTGAAGAATTTAGGTTAATGCTTATCCAGAAATTCAAACTGCAAGCCTGAATGTGAAAAATGTTTACAGATTACCTTATAACCCACCAGTTCTCAACACATACATAAGAGAGTTACTTTTCCGAAAAAGATAAGCCTTAACTTTTATGAAAAATCAATGCAGATAAATACTTCTCGTGTATGAATGCAGTCCCCAAGTTAAAATAGGGTTGTAATCAATACCCCTAAGTAATCCAAAATAAAGATCCCTTTATGACTCTAACCTAACTATTGTCAGTCATGGCTAGCCAAAAATTTATTAATATTACTGCTCTCTGAAAGATATGTGATCCTTGCTTCTCCACATGAGTTTATTTGAAACCTTAGAAGTGATATATCTTAGTAGTGATTAGCACTTTAAAAAATTAGTTGTTGTATTCTATACCTTCAAATGTATTCTGAAAATCACAGAAAAAACCCAAAGAACTGATAAAATATAATGTAGTCTGGATGTTCCAAATTACTACTTCGAGTTAATATCTGCTTTGATGAGTGCAATTCTGAAATCTTACAATTATTTTAATCTTAAATTGGTTTGGATACTTTATTCAGAGAGAGAAATAACAGGTAGTGGTCTAGACAAGAGAAGTGCCATTTCGTGGTATCATTACCCTCCCAAGCCTCCTGCAGACTGTCTGCCACATCCATCTGAACATCATCACCTTTCAGAGACCTTTCTGCAAAGTGTAACTTTGAATCCAAAAATAGTCAGAACTTTCTGTTCTTTTTTTATGGACTCTGTTTATACTGCTAAAAACATGAGCAAAACACGTAGCTTGAAAATTAAGTAGATAGAACACTCTCCTGTGCAACAGTTCAGGCAACAAAATGTTTTTATGCCTTCCTCCATGACAGAGACTACATATGTGTATATACAGGTTTTACAAGAAACTGATTGATTCAGCTTTGCTTTAAATAAACCATTTATTCCTCCCAGTATGACCCCTTCCAAAAGATGCACTCCTACCAGCCAGGTTTGAATTATTTGACTGAAAACAACATGATATCAAGCAAGACTTTGAACTCTTTTCTTACACAGCTGTTTGAAGAAACACTCACCCATTGCTCCTGTCCATTGGCGGCCAAGCCTGAAGCAGCAAGACCAAGTGCTGAAACTCAGACAGACTCTGACTGGACTCCAGTAGTCCCAGGAAGAGATGGTATCTTTTTTCTTCATTTTCAATATCTGTTATCTCTACCTGAAGGAGACAAAAACCAACCAAACAAACTAACTAAACCAGATATTTTTTCCTCCCAGAAATCAATGATTTAATAGCAATTGATAAACTGTGAAGAACATCCAAAATAATGCAGGAAACACAGTGAACATAATTTTCCTGGAAACCCATTTTCTTATGTCTCATTTTCAACTACATGCAAATAAAATGGGAGAACACAGAAGGTGTGGAATGACTTAGGAGTACATTCCTAGAACAATGTAATCTCACACAAGGAAATTCTTTGATTAGTTCAGAGGATCAGAAAAACAAAAAAAAACCAAAAAATTCTTCAAAAAACAAAAATTCCTTAAATTTCTTTTTCACAATGTACAGACATATACTCACACATTTTCAAAGAATAGCTATGTCCAGTGCTTTCCTAGTACATACTACTCTCTCTTACCCATCAAAATTCAATAGTTTGATCTGAATTTACAACACCTCATCTTTTCTCACCTAGAAAAGAGCCTTGAAAGATGCTTCTCAATCTCCTGAGCAACGAACATTTGCTAACAATACAGTATTTCTCTGCACAGGTGTTTGAACCTAAGAAAAACAAAACCCCACTGCCTTATCAGCTCCTGGACAATTCTGTCTTGGAACAAGCGCCTATCTCTGTTGCAAACCTGCAGCTTTTGCCTCAACTTGAATTCAGTCCAGTTGATGACAGGTTCTCTTAAAAATAATTACTGCCTGCAGTTTCATGGTAAAAATGTGCATGGTAAAAGGTCCGACTGTGGAAGGAAGATTGCTGTAAATGAGAACCAACTTGCTACTAAATGAGAAGTAACTGCTGTTTAAAAGTTTGGATATCACACCAGGAGGGCTCTCACAAATGGAATAGCAATTCGCTGCCTGACAGACACAAGTTTTTAGAGTTTAACAATTATTTGTTACAATAACAAAGCAGCTCCCTCTGTATTAACACATTCTAATGCTGAACTTTTCTTCCAGAGTCCAGAAACTTTCAGAATATCAAACACTTCAGTTCCATCTTATAATTCTGCTGAAGATACACAGCATTAAATGTTAACTTTTCTGTTTCAGCCCAAGTAGTTCTAAGACATCAAACATGGACAAAGTTTTCCTTAGTTCTACAGCTACTCGGAAAGATTAAAGATCGCATCCCAATCTCTTCAAAGTGGCTCTGATACATCAAGGGCAAATTTTCAAAAGAGGCTGGGAAACAAACATTACTGATGCATTTACTGAGTTGCCTACATAATCTGTGACTTTAAAATATTTAGTGTTGAAAAACTGCTTGCTTCTGTCTCCAGAGTATATCTGAAAGCACCATACATTTCAGATAGTGAAAAATGTTCCCTAGATCTCTCCACTTGAAATATTTTTCTTTACTGCAAATGTCACATAGCAGACATCAGTTACCCACTTGTAATATATATACTTGATAATATATAGTATTATAATACTAGATATTGAAATGACAAGGCTGAAAAGAGAACGGAGAGAAAAATAAAGGAAAAAAGGGATAGAAGACGTTAACCTCTAAGGTTCAAAAAAAATGTACCATTTTAGCAAATTAAATACTAGCTAGACAACAGAAGCTCTCACACTGCTTACCCATCCCCAAACCCTTTTTGCAGAAAACTAGTTCTTTATATACTGAAACCAAGTACATACCATTCTGGATGGTCCACTGAGTACATTTTACTATATCTTCACAAACAGCACATTACTTCAGAATACAGACTAGATGTTAAGATCTAACGATAACCATAAAAATGGGAATAAATGGCAAAGACAATATCAATATATGAGGGAAGCTGTCAGAGAAGGTCCCCTACTAGTAGCAGAGGGTAGATCAGACAATCTACTCAATGTGAACTGAATTCCAGAAATTCTGCCTAATAATGCATCTTTACAGACTTGGGTTTACATTTTTTTAATGAGCTTAATTAATCTAGTACCATCTTTTTGTGTTTTGGACAGCTGGATCCTTGCAACATGATTGTTCATGACAGAACACATGCCAATTCTACTGAAGGCCATCAGAAGGATCATCGTTCTATTCTCAAATGAGAGGGCTTTTCTGCAGCATTTCTCTCTACAATGGCTTTTTTTAAGTCACCTATGTTTCTCAATAAGAGTAATAAAAATTAAGTGAACTTTCTATGTTGTTAATGATTAGTGGTTTTTAAGACTAGTGAAAATTCACTCTTTATATGACATTTTAGATGCATGTCACTTCCATTTAACATGAAACGAGAGATTTCAGTGATAGTTCCTTGCTAGAAGGAAGCAATACCTTGAAACAGCACATAGCAATGAGGTTTTAATTTATATTTAGTATGTGTATACATATATATATATATATATATATATATAGATAGATCAATCTATATAAAACACAAAGAGAGGACTTAAGTTTTCCTCTATATTACTGTCTTGGCTTTCTGAGTCTGAGGGAGAGCACAGTGAGGAAGCAAACACCCCCACAGCAGAAACAGAGCATGCTCTGTGTAAAAAGGTAGAAATTTCACCTTCAAAAAGTGAAAGCTAGCTGAGATGAGTTGCTGTGGTGAGTCAAGCCTCTTGTTCTGTTGTAATTGCAGATTTTTAAAAATCCACTTTTAATTGAACACTCTCTTTGTATCAATTTTGGATGATCTATTCAGATGACTTCACATAACATGGGGTAATGGGACAATATAACTCTGCTTCCACTTCCTTACTTTCTTTTTTTTTCTTTTTTTTTTTTTTAAACAAAATCCCAATACATCTTTCTAAACCACTCTGAGGTTGATCATGCAAAGATGTCATGAACTGCTTGGAGCCCTCTTAACATAAATGCCTGTAAAGAACCTGTCAATAAACAGAATAAATGAGGCCCACAACCAGGCAGAAACTTCAAATAACCCCAAAGAAATAGGAAAAACAAGTGGGAAAAAAAAAATCAAACAAACCACAAAACAAAAGCAAGGAAAAGGAAAGCAAGGGCTTTCAGTTTTAACAACAGATTTGCTCAATTCTGACTTGATTGTCCTCAGTTTCAGGCAGGCTCTTCGGCAGTAGAGCACAGCTGGCATCATGTTTCTCATTAAAAGGCTGAACAAATATTTACCACAATGGGAAAGTCAATTAGGGGAATTAATTGAAGAAATTATACTCATGATAGATTAAAAAACAAAATACAAATTAAGTAAAGCCAAACCTTATGTTAAACTGTAAAAACATACAATTTCATTACTGAGGGACTACATATGTTCAGAACAGAGAATATACAAACATCTGCATATGTTAATGTTCCTTCAAAAAATCATACAGGAAATTTACAAAGCACTATACTGGCTACACAAACAGCATGAGCTTGTCATACCCTATGAGAGATTCAGCGTTGAATTAAAAACTCTGTGCACTTAAAATTTCTCCTCAAATAAATCCAACTTTTCTGCCTTATGATCAAATCTTTTGGACTTGTAAGATTTAAGGTTAAGACTCTTTCCTCAAAGATTAGATCCTATTAGAAACCCAAAATATTGAAGGCACTCACTTTATCGACTTTCATTTGACTCATGTTGTTCTACAGATTTGTTATTGCTTCATAATCATCACCTGTGGTACGGATGAAGGACTCCAAATATTAAAAGTTGCCTCACAAGTTAGTTAGGTAGCTTCTGGAAACCTACAGTTTTACAAAAACTGTAAGATGATGCACTTGAAGAATGATAAAGTTAAATAAAACTGTGGAAATCATACATGACTGATAAAAAAAAGCCTTTGGCAGGGCAGAGGAGTGAGATAATGTACCAAACTAAACCACCACTGAGTCAGTGTTTTAGTCTGGTACATTATCTCACTCCTGCAATAAGCTAACTCCTCAGAGTTAGCTTAAAATCAGTATTTATAGCAACTTTGGGATGTTGCTGTAAGTTATAGATATCCACTAATGTAATGGTCTCCTGATCCAACAGGACAGACACATCTGATAAGACTTATAAATGCTTTATTGCTAAAGCTATTTAATTTGACAATCTGGTGCTGACTGCCTTGGTTGATGATGACTTTTTTTCTTTTGTTTGAAAAAGAATGGAAATACCAATAAAAAGATCCAGTCAATTCAACTCTCTCCTTCCTCTGAGATAAAAGAAAAATGCTGGTTTTGTATGACAATGGTGAGCAGGAAAACCAATACAGAGAGACTCCAACCTCCCTCTGCCCACTGGTATCTATTCTGCAAATTCCATTTTTACTCTGTGTTAGTGTCACAGAGACACAGCTTTCATCAATATATTTTGCTGACTACAAAGAAAATAAATTACAAGGATGTTTATAAACGAAACCAGAAAAATATTTTCACTACAATTGCTTGCTTATTGAGAAAAGCTATATCCATGCTTAAAAGGAACTCCCTGTCCTCACAGCAGAAAAATTTGCCGTTACCAAGGAATGCAACCAAAAACTTACTGTTTTACATGATTATAAAACTAATTTTATTACATCTACCAGATGGTAAATGTAAGTATTTCAAAATGTGTTCATGTTCAACACTGCAGCATAAATTTGAATTAAAATGGCACTGAAAACAGAAACAGTAAGCAGGCATTTGACTGGCCCCTTAATGCTACAATAGACAATTGTTCTGCAAATTCTCAGAACTTCCTTGTAAAACACTGATTTTATATATCTCCCCACCCCCCTGCCCAAGCTATAGTGGTAGAGAATGCATCTGAGCTGCATCTCAAAATAACAGGCAGATGTGACATCAAAGATTTTATTCAGATTTGAGATAGGGAATACTGATGCTAAAACTTCCTTCCACTCATTAGACAGGGCTTAACGTGATTTATAAACAACAGCTAAAAGAATGGTAGCAATTTGACTGCATTCCTGTAATTACCATCTTGATATGCTGTTCATGGCTCAAAAATTCAACAGCCTTGCCTCAAGGAGTTCACAATCTGATTAACTAAATCAGCAAAGAATTGTCCTTCTTATACAACAGGCCAGTAGGTTTGGTCACTGAAGAAAGTAGTCCTTCCACTTTGCAGATCAGGCTGCAATCTGTCATTCCCTGCTCTGCTGGTACCTATGGAGCTACTGAAAGTCTGCATAAACATGAGTTACTGAAACCCACCTCCAGTACAAGGCTGCAAAGTTAAATGCTTTTTACAAAGGCCATATAAACTTACAAGTTAAATAAAAATTTTGAAGTCAATAATTCCCAATATGAACACAAACATCAAAAATCAGTCAAAAAAAAGCCAAACACAAACACTATACAACTATTTCTGAAATTGCATAGCTACTAACTCTGCACATGTAATATGAAGAGCTTTTAAAGGCTATTATTTATTTCATTCTCTTCAAACTGTTTCAAGATACTAGAAATCCTATCAGCTTTGAAGTTAGACACATTATATACTTGTGAAAAAATGCAAAACCACAAGCACACATTAAACATCTTATTCCAGATTTTCACATGCCAGAGCAACAGAAAACCCTTTTTAAAGGCAAAACCACAAGTGCTATCCTCTGCAACATACTACTAGCACCCCACTATTTCTAAACTAGGGTTTCTTTTAAAAAAAATCCAAATTAAACAACTTGTAAATTGTGATTGAGGGGAAAATCCTCCAGGACAGAACGTGGTCAGGCTGGCGAGAGTAGTAACAGGCCTGAAAAGACAAAACACACTGTATCATTCAGCCACCAGTCCACCAGCATATGGGCAAGGGCACACAGGATGGAGAAAGTCAAGGGCAAAGGACTTTAACTGTCAACTTTAAACAGGCTGTTTTGATCTTACTTTCTCCATCTACCATAGTTCACATTTTGATAATTCTACTTTCAACCCATTTTGGTAAATGGAAACTTAATGTCACAGGTAAGAAATGGCAACTTTTAAAGAACAGTTCCATTGGCCCTACAAAATGCTCCTGTATAGCAACAGGATTTAGCTCTTGTTTAATGAAAAAACACAACTAAAATATGATCCAGTTTACTGCAAATTAAATTGCCTTGCTTGAAAGCAACTTTTTTGAAGCTATGCAGATGAAGTTATCCTAGTCAATGCAATGCAACAGTTTTATTATGGAATAGTTACTTAAAAACAACAAAACCAACCAACAATTTTTTTAAAAATCCCCAACCACATTCCAAGGACTGTATCAGGGAGGTTTAAGCTGGGTATTAGGAAAAGGTCCTCCACCAGGAGGGTGTCTGGGCACAGGAAGAGGCTCCTCAGAGAAGTGGCCACAGCAGGAGCCTGAGAGAACTCAGAAGTGTTTGGACAATGCTCTCAGGCACATGTTTGACTCCTGGGGTGTCAAACAGGAGCTGGACTCATTGATCAGGGGCTGCTCTGATGTACACTGAAAGCCACCAACACCATCTGACAGATCAGAAGGAAGTGTCTGCTATCAAAACTACAATCTTAGAGCAATCAATTCAAAATTCAAATTGAAGTCAAGGGTTTTGCATGAACAAACTCAGTGTTCACAACCCGTGCCTTATATCCCAGAAGAGGAAGTCAGACGTTCTGGCACTTTCCCAAGAGCTGGACTTCACATATTATTGAATTCTGAGCACATCTGCAAGCTTGCTGCATGCAGAAACTAAAGAGATGCACATAATAGCAAAGGTAAAATCCTGCTCAAATCAAAGCCAGTGTACAAGATAATTAAGTTACGGGATTCAAGTTAAAAAAACAAATCAACAAGAAGCCTACTGGTGATGAATCAAACTAAGGCTCAGCCACATATTGAGTTATTATAGAAATACCCAAGAACTTTTTTCTTCTGAAGTGATTTATATATTGTTTAATTCCTTATCTGCTTCACATGCAGCTCACTAAGAAATGCATATAGATTCAATAAACACAAATGTGTTGCCTAATGCATAAAAATGAATAACTTGTAACTTGTGCAGAAAATAAAATCCATTCATTTGTATTCTACAGCAGACTATGTCCTAATCTGCAAGTACATTTCAGCACAGAGAAAACCTCTGAGGACAGTACATAGATACTGGTAGGGAGAATGAGGGCAAATAATGAAAAAAAAGGATGCATTTGCAAGACTCCTATAGCTAGCTAGCTGGAACTGAAAGAGACAGGACTAACATACATTATTTAAATTGTATATTGACTAGGTGTGTGTTAATATGTGAAAATTTGGATGCAAACACCAGAGCAACATGAGGCACTCACAGACATGTTAAGTAATCATTTTGTGTATACACCAACTACTAATCACTGTTTTGTAATTCAGAATTTATGTATTATATAAATACTCTAAAAGAGCAGACAACAGTATTAGAAGTTACAGCCTAGAAATGACAAGACTTTAATCTTTAAATATTTCTTTTAAGCTGTTAACTCAGCATCAGCTGTTAACTTCATACCATACACAAGTGTTTTTTAATTTACCCTTCTAATCACCACTACTATCATGCAGCAGTGCATCCACAAGCTCACAGTATTCATCCCTATGTATAACTGCTGTCTTGATAACCAAAGTCTGCAATTCTTGCAAATAAAACAAAATTCTTTTAAAAGCTGTTTACATGGAAGTGAAACGTTTTCAAAATTAATTCTTCCAAAATATCTTCCTGCAGATAGGCAGGACTAGAAAAGTCAAAGGTACATTTTTAAACAGAAAGACTCCCACTAAACTAACATACTGTCTTACAGGAACAAGAGGTTGTTGATGTCCACTCCAATTTCAAGTAATTTCAGTATTAATCTTTCCAGATAAAAAAAAGGAAATGTATATTTTTAATGAAAAATTCCTTCATTGTTTATCTATATTTATGACCTAGGCCAGGAGCAATTAAAATGCCAGGTGGAAGGTTATCACAAAATTATTTAAGCTGTAAAAACTGAAATAAGTGAGTTGCAGCCATAAAAATAATCTGAATAGAGCAGGCAGCATCCTGCACCTGTCACACCAAATGGTGTTAACAGAAGCACTGCAGTTGGTGGTTTTCCTTTTGATTTGGTGTAAATGATGCCCTAACAGTCACAGACTTGATAGCTGGGTCCCTGGGTAACAATAGCAGCAATGTGGAAAAAGAACCCCTCACTCTCACAATCAACATAAAATATCATAAATTCCTACACAGAACTATTTTAAGAATACCTGAGTGAGGCCCCTCAGATGATAGAGTCTGCAGACCTCTAAATAAGAATTGTCAAGTAGCACAATGGCTGATGGAATAAGAAAACTGTTTGGAAAAAAGGACAGCATCTACTGTCACAGTTATTAATAAAAAAATACTAATTTAAGATACTAACACAATAATGCCTAAAGAAAACCAGTTTTACAATTTACTTATATTTTCAAGGGGCTTAGAACAACATTCCTGACTAGAAATACTGAAGAACATAATCTACTAAGAGGAAAAAACCAAAAAAATGTAAACCAGAAAAAAGCACCAAACATCAGTTTATGAACAAATAGTAAAGGCAAAAAGGTAAAAAGTAGACTTTCTCATGGGTTTATGGCTGCTTCCTTGTTTATATGAACTATGTTTTGGGGAGACTGCAAGCATTCAACAGACAAAAATGCAGACAAGTGATTGTCAAGCCTAGTTTATGTCAAAAGAAATTTCTAATAGACTCAGAAAAAAAAGGTCTAGGGTAAGTAAATGACTGTATGATGGCAAATAAAATGTAACAATGGTAACACTACTGCATTTTAAAATATGCTACATTAGTCTAATCAAATCAAAACAGTAACCTGAGCCCCACTGAATGAAATCCAGAGATCTCTGCTTGATGTACAGATGAAATCAAGAGAGCAATCAAGGTGTTGGGATGCATAACCATGGACTGGTAATTTCCACAAGACAATATATTCACTTCTCCAGTTACCCTTCTCAGGAGATGTACTACATTTCACAGTGGGCTCTGAGCTAGAGGAGAGGATATTTACAGAGAGAAAAAGCTGTGGAGGAGGTTGTGTGACTGGAATTGGTTACTGAGAGTAAACAACAGAATAAGGGGAAAAGTGTAGTGAATAGAGAACTTGATTTTCTGGATTTTAATATCCTAAAAAAAACCACAGAATTTAAAAAATCACATAAAAAGGTTAAGTGACAGAAACACAGAATGGTTTGGGTCAGAAGGGACCTTAGAGATCATCCAGTTCCAACACCCCTGCCATTGGGCAGACACACCTTCCACTAGACCAGGCTGCTCAAAGCCGCATCCAATGTGGCCTTGAAACATTCCCAGGGATGGGGCATCTATAACTTCTATGGACAACCTGTTCCAGAGTCTCACCACCTTCACAGTAAAGATTTTTTTTCTACCACCTAGTTTAAACTTTCTTCCAGTTTGAAGCCATTTCCCTTTGTCCTGTCACTTCAGGCTCTTGCAAAAGTCCTTCTCCATCTATTTTGATGGCTCCTTCCAGGCGCTGGAATGCCACATTTAAGTCATCCCAGAAGATTCTCTTTTCCAGGCTGAACAATCCCAACTCTCTCAGCCTTTCCTCACAAGAGAGGTGCTCCTTCTCTCAAATCACCTTGGTGGCCTCCTCTGGACTCACTCCAATAGATAAATAGCCTTCTGCTCATGGAGACTCCAGGGCCGGGTGCAGCACTGCAGGCAGGGTCTCATCAGAGCAGAGCAGAGGGGCAGAATCCCCTCCCTCACTGGCTGTCCACAGAGCTTTGGATGCAGCCCAGGACACATTTGTCATTCTGAGCTACAAGGGGCATGTTTGGGTCATGTCCAGCCTCTCACCCACAGCACCCCCAGTTCCTTCTCAGCCAGGCTGCTCTGATCTGTTCATCCCCCAGCCTGGAGTGACTCCAGGGGTTTCCCCAGTCCAGGTGCAGAACCAGCAACTGTCCTGTAGAAACTCATGAGATTCCCATGGGCCCACTTTTTGAGCTTGTCCAAGTCCCTCTGGATGGCATCTGTCCTTCACAAAGCTTCAGCATGTTTTGTGCTCAGTGATGCATGGTGAGTACTAATGCTGCAAATGTAGCAAGAGATATCCAAGGTTGAATCACAGCTTACCCAACAATTTCTTTGACATGTAGTAACAGAAGTCTGATTATATTGCTAATAAGCTCTTAATTTTTCAGAAACTGGGATCAAAACTGAGTGTACACTGTTTCAACCATTCTGCACTTAAACCTTCATTACAAAAGACCAATCAGAGAAAGTGAATAATCCCCCATCAATCCACTCCAGAGCATTCTTACCTTCCTCAGAAGTAACTGCTACTGGTCACAGAGCACTGCAGTGCCCAGGGCTCAATTCAAAACTTGTGTGTACTCATGCTATATTGCTTTTCTCTCCACTTTGTCTTATCTGCTATACTTGTGTAGGTAATGGAAAATTTTTCATTTGCATCTAAAAGTATTTAATTAATCATACACTCTACAATTTATGTTCCCCAGAAAAAAAAAATTCATGTTTTCATATGGATAAATTGCATCTTCATGGAATGGAAATTAGTGGTTTAAAATATTAATTAAAACTAAAATTAAATTTCTTAAGCTTAATTTTTATGCATTACCAGCAGAGAAACAATGTCTCTAGAATTATAAACAACATCATAACAAATTTACTCAGACTTGATAGGAACATGAATCTTTCTTCTACTTAAGCATTTTTCACAAATAAAAGATGGCTGAGGATAAAACAGATACAGCTCTTTTACTTGTGTTTTGCCAGATCAAGCTAAATACAGGTCATTGCTACCTGATAAATGGCATCAGCAAAATCATTTCTCATGTTTAAATCTCTGACATGAGAAGAGGAAATGGGAAAAAGCTGAAAATCACTGGACACTGGCATTCCCACTGAGGCCATTCTCAAGGAACTAGTATGAAGACACACCATTTTTCATTAACATATTTTTCATTGCACATTTTTCATTAACAGGAAAAAGACTAACAAAGCAGCAACGGAGTCTTGACAGTTACCCCAAGTTCTCAAAGTCAATGCAGACATTACTAACGTTGCTGAGACACAGATTTGCATATGCCATACATCAACTGCCATATAGGCAGGAAGGAAAATGTTTTGTGCACATCCCACACACACAACACCAGTTAATTTGTCAAATTTTCAATGCTAAACTTTAGGGAAAAAAGAAAAAAAAGAGAAGTGTCCAAAGTTACAATTTTAAATCCTTAACAGACATTCCTTCCAATTTTCAAAAACATTAGCCCTCAGCTCTCTATACCCAAGATCATGAAAAAACCGTAATATAACAATATGAGGGGGAAGGCTAAATGAGATTACCTTCTGTAAATGACAAAGCTATTTGCATTTAAGTGGCATGCAAGTAGTAATTACATTTTTCATTTGCATAATAATGAAACAATCCTTTTAAGAAAAGGTGTGTCTTGTAGAAGCTTCACAATTAATAACTTCGTAAATGAAAGTAAGCCTTGGATTACTTTCAGCTTTGCTAGTGTCACTGTAACTTCCTGGGGCAAGCCCTACTAATTTCTCTAACCTTGCCTTGTAACTGGTCACAAGTTATTTCACCACCTATGCCTTGTAACTGGTCAGTGAGCTGAACAGTTAACTACACAGACACACACAACCTGTTAGCCGACACTTCAGGCTTGTTAGACACTACTGAGTCATTACAGACTATATTTTTATATTATTTGAAAAGAAATGGATTTTTGATCTTAGATTAATAAAGACAAATTTTGATACTAACATTCTAAATTATGTCTTTCTTCCCCCTCCAACATTTTTTTAATATAGAAAAAGTCAGTATTTTTACCCATATTTTTCATGCACCAGTTAACTAGAAAATTACAGAACCTGAAGAGCTCAGATAAAATTCATCAAGGGGATTAAAACAAGGCATGCCTCCTCCTCCTCCATAGCGTGGGATGCTACTGGAATGTGAATTAAAGACTCTCAAGCCTTTGAAAAATGAGGACCCCTGAATTTTTAATTTTGTTAACTAATCATTAGAGAACTGGAAATCACTGTGTTTCTGAGTGTTTGATAGGTAGCTGCTTCCATAAAGTATATTTTTAATTTTGTAAGAGCTGGCCTGTTTCCCAGCACATTGATTTGTGGGACCACTACTTACAGCACCTAGAGCATAATTAAATATTAAGTCCCTCCTTGATGTATGCAAAGCCTGTCTAAGAGGATTAGCAGACACACTGAGGGTGGCTTTCACACGTTTTCTGGTAATTGAACACTGCAATATCATTAAAATTATCTTTATTAAATAGAAATCCACATTCATACCTTATAATATCTGCACCTTTTTGCACCAAGGATTGGTATAGGAAAACAGGGATCCCCTAAAAGCATGTAAGGAATGCCACACAAGTAATAATACAGCAATCTGGAAGCAAGATAATGAATACATTTTTGACCTATTTGCAATCTAATGTTCATTAAAAAGCCCTGAAAACCAACAACCTTTAAACACATTCCTGTAAAATCTAAAACCAGCATTCAATCCACACCCCCTTCCCTCCCCACTTATTTTAAATGTGATTTTTTTACATTATTTTGTTGGATGAGAACGGATGACCAAATTAATAAAGGTGTAGTGATGCTAGAGAAAGTGATGTCTATAGACAAGGCAGGCAGATTCCTCCTGTCTCCTTCTTCATCCAGGATTACTCAGCAACCTGATTAAACTTCTAAGTTGTCCTTCAATACTCCCTCCCGTAAAACAGGGCTGCTTTTAAAGGTCTTTGTACCTGAAGTGTGAACTTGCACGAGAAAATTGTGTCTTAACCATAATGCTCTGCCAAAGCTCATATAGAAATCTCTCTCTGCTTTTCAGCAGCCATGTAAGCACTGACTTCTGCAGTGTTCTTGTTCTGCTAACATACCTGAAGGACTGGGAAATGTACAGTTTTCAATCTGCTATTTTATGATGATATTTTCCTTGTTTCTTAATTCACAAAATATGCAAATTTAGTAAGACCTCAAACAAGGCCATCACTAGCTTTTCTAGTAGCAGTTTGTAAACTAGGATTTGGAATCATCTGACTAAAAGAGGAAAAAAGTCCAAAATCAATACATCTAAGATCACTTATTTATTTTCTTGGACAATTGTGAAGAACTCTGAATTTCAGTGACAGGTATCTAATGGACAAACCAACTTAACTCTTCTGTCTAAATAACACATTATTTACGGAGCACAAAATATTTGCAGAAAAGGGTTCTTATCAACCATACTGAGCTGGAGCTGATATGAAAATGATAACAGTTTTTAATATATTCCAAGAGAACCCTTATAATTGCACACTGTAGCAGAAATTGGGGTGCATAAACAATGATTTTTATGTATGTACATTTAAGCACTGCTTTCACTGTTGTTAAGCATGAAAGCTATTTCTATACTTAGCTAAATAATATATATACAGAGAAATTAGTAGTACAGTATGTTGTGTACATACTTTCATACAGTTATCTCTGAAAGGTTTGAGATTATCTAATGTATTATTCAAACTTTATTACATGCCTTCTTGTACTACTTGCCTACTCATCAGTGCTGAGGCACTGAAGTGATCAGCAAGTCTGTGATGAGCAGATGAACTGTTGCTCAGTCAGTACAAACTTTTTCCCTTGCAAAAAGAAAACCAGGCTTTCCTGAGTGAAATTAGGAGTATTCTAAAAATCCCTTCAGGAAACAGAAAGTAACTGATTGTATGGAGAGGCCTGAACAGGCTGGAAGATTGAGGCAGCAAAATTTGCACAAAGTTTAACAGCTGTACTGCAGCTGGAACAGCACAGGTGGGGACAGCACAGCTGTGGCTGTCTCAGCTCTGCTGCAGGAGCCTTGGGGGTTCTGGTGGGCAGTGAGCTACACATGAGCCAGCAGCATATGAAACGCATTCACCTAGTCCTAAAAATTGGTTTTGTAACCAAATGGATGGGTGTTTCTTTTTGCAAAGTTATACATCCTGAATTACAAGATTATGGGAGAAAATAAAAGTTTGATGAATATTTATGGTAAAATCACAAGTGTAATGAGTCTCATAAGGTTTCTGTCAAATATAGGTTCTTTTTCTGTCTTCTACAAACATGGCTGAGAGCTATTATCTGCCTGTATCTTTTTTCTTAAGGCATACTGTAATTGAATGTTTTATAATTGGAAATTATTGTTAATTGGAAAGCATGTCACAAGCAACACAAATACTGACAAAGGGCTGAACTGAAGAATCCAATCACAGACACTTGAATAGTAGTTGAGGAGTTAAATGCTGGTATTACTATAAATACAAGAGAAAAAGTAATTTCCAAAGAAACCAAGAGATAAGTTCTTTCTTTTCCTTTTAAGATTTTTAGTAGGATTGTTCCATTGGATGAATATAGCACATCAAGTCAAAACTGAGATATTGCTTTTGTTTTATATGAATATAAAGTGGGTTTCTTCATAGATTTTTTTTGGGAACTATTAGAAATACTCTATTTTTGTTCTGTACGGTCTTGGCATGGGAGGAGGCACTTAAAAATGAACAAAAAGTAACTCTGCTTCTGAACAATTCTACATGCATCAAGAGCTATTCACATGATTTCAAAACGGCTACACATTCATACAATAATATTTAAAGGCTCCAGAAAAAAGAGTCAGTGGCCAGTAATTATCATGCTAATTATAAGTAAAATGTGACACCAAGTGGAAGATAAAGAGGGAAAACTGACAGAAAAAAATGGTCAGAAAAGAAAGAAGGTAAGAAAACATCAAAGTCAATGTTTGACATGGAGGAAAATCACTAGCGTTCCATCAAGATCAGTATTATGCACTCCTGATTCTAAACAAAAATCAGAGAATTCCTATACCTTTATGCAACTTTGTTTTTCAAAGAATCAGAAAATTGATTTAAAAAGGAAATTAGGATTAGCTTCCAGACAGGATGCATCACAACCATATACTGCAGAGCAGTGTTTCATTATGTAATCCTCACATAAAACAGTTCAGTGCTGTAACTTGCAGCAATCAGTATTAATACCTTTGTTTTAGGCCAGCAAGCTCTGAGAACAGCTTGTGTCCTGAAGTACACAAGTAGCTTGCTATCCTCCTCACTGAGATGGAAGGCTTGCTCCAGAATTTGCAATACCCTGATGCGAGGCTTCACTTCTAAGGAGTCATCACCACAGAAAGGTCTCAACCACTCCAGAAGGTCATCTGAAGAAACTATTTTCTCCCTGTAATTAAACAATACTGGGTTAAACAGTCTCAGGTAATAATCCTAATGAAAATACCACATGTATTTTTAAAGCTTAAAAACCACATTCAGTATGTAAGAAATACCTAACACCAGAAAATGAAAGATCTGACCTCTGTGAGGCTGCAGGAAAACTGGCCCTTGTAAATCAGGAGCCCAAAACTGTGTGGCTTAAGAACTTTTTCTGGACTTCAATTGAGTATGCAATACCATAGGAATCTATCTGTACACTTAAATATTCTCCCACAAACTACTCCAGTACCATACAGTGGTGCTGGGTTTCAGCATCTGGAAATCCAAGTCTTTTCATGGGATCTGAGCCTGACTGATGCCTGTACCACCACACCATCTGACTTTATGGAAAACCATCTTGAATGCTTGCATTTTTAGTATGACACTTCTATCTTTGAATGCTTACTCATACTGCCACCCTGCACTCTTCTTCCTCCTTTAAAAGCCCTTTCTTTCCATTCCACACACACAAATTATTTTCTCTCATTTGCAGCTCTAGCCTTATGGTTTTTTTTTCTGTATCATCTCTACCCAGCTTAATCATTCTAAGTTCTTAGTATGATGATTGCAATATGCCCAAAATCCTTAGGAAGAAAAAAAGAGAGATGTTAAAACCTCTAAACTTCAGGGTCAGACTTTGTTAATTATGAAAACTCTTAAGTATGTAATTTGATTCAGAAAGTGAATTATATCAAATACATTCTGTGTGGAAGCATTCGTAGTTCACAGATCACCATAAACTGACCAAGCAGTTCACAGCTGGAGACAGAATAATCTGTGCTGTCCCTCGGAGGCTATAAACTAACAGGTACCAAATCAGTAAATGCTGTTTTAACTTTCAGTAATATTTAAAATTCAAGCAAACTTATTTCTTAAAAAAAAAGAAGCCAAGCAAGGGGCTCCTGGTGGAGTGTGATTTGTAACTTATGTTCCCTTATTTGTCTTAACAAGACAGATGGGAAAGTAATACAAGACAGAAAAAAACCAAGTTAACCTGTCCTGCAGCAATGAAATAATAAACATTGACATCTGAGGTTTTCATATTACAAGGATTTCACTTTTACTTAGGCTTTATATTGTCTGAATGATGCTGTTAGCTTGAATTCCAGCTGAATTAGACACGCCTTTGCTGAACAGGTGGCATTCAAACTGTAAATTAAAAGTTTGGGAATTAAAGGGACTTGCTGGAATATATCAAGTTTGTGGAGCTTGCACTTGAGGCTTACATATGTTTTCCTGAGGAACGTATTTCTGTTTTTTAAATTGAGTAGCTGAGTTTTAAGGTAATAAATAAGTATTTAAAGGAATATACAGAATCTCTTGCAATCATAATTACTTTCCCTCCAGCTTACTGTTTTAACAGTTAAATGTTGATAAAGTATGCAACTAAAAAACTCCAGAAAGGATATCTCAGAATAAAATAGTTCTGACTTGTCCTTTATACCCTAGAATACAGCAAATTATATTTGCTGTATATTTTTACATCTGTCCAGTCTATTTCAGTATCCAACATTCAACTCATTTAATTTCATTCCAGAAGTCTTAAAAAAATAGTGTAACTGTTTTTGTGTGGCTACCATAAAGTATGGGATTTTATTATCATTATTATACATGAATCGTTCTTTGTACATCTGGGGGAAAAAAAGCCGATTTTTTTTTGCTTCCTTTTCTTTACAGAAAGTGAAACGGAAACTGTCAGAAAACACACAGGCTATTATGTGATCTGAAGTAAGGACATTTCCAAAAGAGGAAAAAAAATGTGGTGAAGCATCATATAGCATTTGGGAAATTATTTCTGCACTATATGTTATAAATATGGACAAACTCAAATATCTAAATTCAGATATATGAAAGTAAATCATTATAATTTGCAATGTATCAACTAAATTGAAACAAAAGTAGTGCCATACTCCTGGTAGAATACAGTCTGCAGTAGTCACAGCTGAAAAACCATTTTCTCATTTCATTATAATATACAGTTATCTAAATTTTAGGTTCAGTGCTTTCTTCCAAATGATCAAGTAAAGGTTTCTGTCAGGGTTCAGATTTCGAATATGAAAAATGATAGCCTATTCCAGAATAAAGTCTTAGAAAATTAAGTGCAAACCCATTATATATATCCATGAATAAAAACCATCCATAATCAGTACTCTACCTTCTGAGAAGCATTTTTCAAAGTCTTACCCAAAGAATCCATACAGGAAGTTCTTACCCTTTTTCAACGCTTGCATGCACTGCAGAAATTATACCTTCAAGGATTCCAAGTGGATCTTTCTCTGTTGTAGATGAGACACCATTTCCACTATTAAGGGAAGACAAGTTACAATTAAAATGGTCCTTAATATTGTATCTCGTTTTTTGCATTTCTAGGATTTATATTAATTGTTCAATAATTTTAAGCCTGTTACATTTTTGCATTTAAACTAGTACTTTTATTTTTATGTCACATTAATGCAAAAACCAACAAGAAAGAGTGGGAAAAAATACTAAAACTCTTAAATGAAACTTGAAAGGAAAAGCATAGTTAAGGTTTAGTGCTTCTACCAGAGATTAATCAGGTCAGCAGAATATTCACTTGTAATCTCATCACCTTAAAGATCAATATGAACTAAACAGGCTTAAAGTTATACATAAATGTCACCATCCTTCCTGTCCAAATCCTCTTGCAGAATCTCTGTTGACTTATATTGGCTCAACTGTAGCCTGAGTCAGTAGTATCCTACTGCTGATTTTTCTGGAGTCAAGCCACCATGGAGCAGCAGCCTCTGTGCATGTGTGGAACAGAAAAATGTCCACCATTCACATCAGATGATTCAGTTAAAACACAATTTTCTTTTGGAGGTTAAAAGATTATAGAAAGTGGGTGAAAAAAGAAACAAACAAAATAACAACCCAAAGCTATTTCGGTAGGAAAGAAAGCTTTGCTCCTAACTCAATGAAAATTACATTTTCAGCTAAGAATTTCCATTAATCAGACTCAGTGCTGAGAGAGGGAGAGATTTTACTTGGTACTCCCAACACAACACACAGTATCCCTACGGAAACCACAGCAGTGACAGTGATGCCTGGATGAACTGGAAAAACAACAGTTTTGCCTGGCTTACTTTGTCAAAGCTGCATTAAAGAAAGAGAAAAAAAGGCAAATAGTTACCAAGTTATCTGACTGGAGATGATTTGAAAAACCTAGAGAAAAAGTGTATTTTCCCTACAGTTCATCACCATATCAAAGCTCTTTTGATACTAAAAATGTCAGCCTCTTCCTAGATCTGTTCTTACCAATAACAAACACATGCCCAGACTACTTTGACTGTTCTATCTAAAGCCAAAATACTACACAGCTGATAGTAACATGCAAAAATAACCATGATATTCCAAAATATTTTTTGTCAAGAGTTAGAGAATATTTATAGTTTTGCCATTTATTACATCAGAAAGAGAAATATATTTCCTGGACAGTGATTATATCATATGGCATACAGACCTAAATCTTTATAACCTTCTGAATTCTGCATTCAGAATTTTCATCTTTCCTATTTTTATCTTAGTAAGTGGCCAGCACTGCAGTGAACAACACTGGATTAAAAATCAATATGACTCTATTCAGAACAGATACAAGATGATTTGTTGCATGATGAAAATTTAGCATACTCATTTTGTATAACCATATTGTACTCCTAAAGTTTGAAATAGGAGTACAAGGTTGTTCACTGGTCTTTTTCTCAAAAGATACTGTACATATGACTAATAAGAATGCTGTTCTTAGTACCAGCTACCATCTGGTAGCTAAATAACTTTTTTATAAGTGAAGCTTAAATCTCAATATTTTTCTAAACATCTTCAGAATATCTGGAAACAATCAGATCATATTATAATTTATAGTACAGAATATATAGAAATATTCAGGGTTTTAAACTCTCAAAGACATGATATGGCCTTCAAAATCCATTATTACCAAAACACACAAAAAATTCATTCTCAAAAGGGGAAAAAAAAAGAAAAAAAAAGTGTATTTTCATGGAAAGGAGATGTAATAGAACTGAACATTCTGTTTAGGAAAAAGAAATAAAAAATACACCCTTAGGGCAGAAGTGTGGAAATAGTAAAAAGCAGACCAGTATTCTAATAATCACTTTATGCAACTGGCATTAGGAGATGGCTTCAATTTCCTTTAAAACATATAAAGCTAAAAAAAATTATATATCCCTAGAGTGAAGACAGATAAAAGGCACTTCATTAATGCACTTTTTATAAGCCATTTTGTTAGTGATTTGTTTACAGGCAGATTTAAATTTTCCCTTTTTGTGCCCTTTTTTCAATTAAGTCTGCAATAAAAACACATCTACAAAGGGCATTAACATGGCATATCAAAAGGAATACTTGTAAAGCTTGCACACTAAGAACAGAATGAGTATTGAGACAAACAAACAGGACCTTTGCAGCCCTTCAATACTTAAAGGGGGATTATAAGAAAAAATGGTGACAGACAAGAGAGTCAATTCAGACTACATATAAGGAAGGAATTTTTTACACTGAGGCTGGTGAGAAGACACTGGCACAGGCTGCTCAGAGAGGTGATGGATGCCCCTTTGCTGAAACATTCACGGCCAGATGGGATAGGTTCAGAGTGACCCAATCTAGGTGAAGATGTCCCTGCACATTGTAGGGGGTATTGCACAGGATAACCTTTAAAGGTTGCTTCCAACCCAAACTGTTACGTGATTGTACAGTGAACAGAAAGGGAGTTCTTACTGCTCTACTTGCATTTACTTATGTTTAGTGTACAAGAACAACTACCATATCAAACCTTGTATTTTGAGTACCTCAATTTAAAGATCAGTTCTGGACAGTCCTAGCCCCTCCTCTTCAAAAAAACTTCATCTCTCTAATCAGAAATAAAAGTTGTTAGCTCCTGTCACAAGCAGGCTCTGAGCTTCACAAAAAAACCCTAGAACAAAAAAAAAAAAAATCCCCCCAAACAACCCAACCTAAACCAAAAGGGTAAAAATAAATGTATGTGCAAAAGTTAATGGACATTTCTGAAAACAAAAAATCACTGCTTCTGACTATATATCTGTGAAGCTGATTTTCCAGAACAAAGATGTATGAACTTTTACAGGAAGCTTCAAGTTTGCCAGACACAGACAGATGTTTTTTACTAAGCACAAGGAAAGGTAAAAAAAGGTTAATCTAAGCAGTAAGCTACAGTTATCTAGAATAAGGAAATATTTTAAAAATCCAAAAAGACTGAAAGCTAGCAATTTTCTAAGCTTAATACTGCCTTCACTGCCTAATGGCTAGAGGAACTAAAAAGAGATGACAACTCTTGTGACAAATAATTCTGTCAAGTTTCCACAGATTACTGCCTTGTTCTTTTCTTAAAAATTAATGATTAAAATAAGCAGCTACTAACAGAAACAAATATAATTAATGAAGGATTAGTCTTTCACACAGATTATATGGTATTTTATGCATGTTTTAAATAACAGAACATGATTTAGTGCTCACCTCAAAACTCCTAGGTATGAGCTTGCTGTAATTACACTGATAAAGGCTTATTTTGATTTCAGTTCAGTGTCAGAAAAAGTAACGCATATTTAATCACATTCCCCAAACAGAAAAAGTACAAAGAATGCTTGGAAGAATAAATTAACTTAATCTAAATTTTTAACCTAATTACTGCATTCATTGAAAATACTCCAGCTTTATTTTCCTCTTTCTGATTGTGCTTTGTCACATTTAAATATGAGGAAAATAAGGAAATAACATACTAATGGTGTGATCATTTAAAGCTGGGGATAAATATCTTAATGATAAACCATCTAAAATACCACAAAATCACTATATACAAGTTACATAATTACTCTACATTATCCCTGCTCAAATGAGATGATGTCAAAGTCTGAAAAGTCTGATTTTTCCCCTGTTAATGCAGCTACTTTTTCTAACAAAGTTGGATTTACTTTCTTCAGAAAACAATAGGTATTAAACAAGGAACTCAAAATTTCACCAAACCTTTCCTCTCACTGCCTGGTGAATGCTTTCAAAATTTCATGATACACTATATCCCTGTGGACATCTAAGAGAAGAACTCCAGGAGCAGCAGGTGAAGAAGACCATAAAGTCTTCAACAGATGAACTGTTTTTCCTGACTGACCTACCACGGACATGTCTGCAATCATGGATCATGGGATGCTTCCTATCCATCAGGCAAGTGATCTTAGGCAATGAATTATACTGAGCCTTAGGTAAGACTAATGAGGCAACCATAATTGCTAAAATTTTTGTTTTGTTTTCCCCAAGTTCATGGATTCTATTGAAGAAGCAACTGATTTTTATTTATAGTAGTTGTTTCTACAGGCAAACAAGAAAGTGCAGAATATGTAAATAATGTAAAATATGAAAATATGCTCTGCTAGAGAGCTTTTACACACCTATTTGGAATTTTGTGTGCCAGAACCAGACAGTTTAGGGAGACAAAAGTAGTTAAAAGAACTGGAGGACAATACTGCTCTTAAAATTGCAATTTAATGATTTACAAATTTACAAATGACAAAATCCTGAATTAGGCAAGTAACTATATTTACCAAATAATTTGTTTCTGAGAAGGTATCAGAGTTGTTAAGCCTGTCATACCATACACTGCTGTAAAATGAAGCCAAAAAGTAACTTTCATGAAGACATTACTTTCTAGAAGGCTCTTCTCCAAGAATGACTATATATGCTAATAACAAAAGATACTTTACTGTGTTTGAAGGGTGATTTTAGTTAATGTAACTGAAAGAAAGGATGTGTCTTTTCAGTCACAGTAGTGGTGGACTGATGCTTAATTTTTAGGCAAATCACTGACACTATTATAATTTTTCACATCTACATAGGCCTCCTTCACTTGTGTCTGCAATAGCTTAATTACATTCCCTGTCACCATAGCTACAGAAAATCCAAGTTCAGTGTCACAGCCTTACAACTGCCACTCTGAAAGTTAATGGTCAAAGAAGGAATTATCCAACAAAATCTCTCTCAAAACTACTGTATAAAATAACCACACTGTGTAACATATCAAAGCTCCAGTACATAAACCTAAAAAAGGAAATCCCTTGAAACGTTGCATTTATCAAGTAAAAGTCTGCTTTTCCAGCTACAAGGCAAGACCACTTCTTTAACTGTAGAAATGCAAGTATTGAACAAAATGTTGTAATTTGTCCTGTATCTTGAAAGTGAACATCTGAGCATAGGATAAAGATTGATCAAATTTTATTCAGAACAACAACATGAATACCAGCAGCCTTAAGAGATGTCAAGTAACAACCTTTCTTTTAATTCGTCCCTATATTTAGATTATATGTTGCACTTTATAATATTAACCCTTTCTGAATTTCATCATGGGGAGGATATTATCTCAAGTATTTCCTGTTTTAGCTGATGCCACATTTTCACTTCATGTTCTTTACCACTGTAGTAGACAAACCTTCCATTGTTCAGAATGATATAAAATTATCTTTCTCTTCCCAAAAATGCAGCAGAATAGGAGTGGAACATTTCTACTGACCACATAAGGTCACAACACACACCAAACTATCTTAATTGAAACTTCAACTCATTTGCCCACCTTTGCCACTACAGTTTTCTCTATGAGACAGTCATTCCCCTCTTTCCAGTGAAGTGCTGCACAGGAGTTATGGGAGATGGTCACTGTCCCAGAACTTTAAATCAACCTGCAGCCAACCCAGCCTTGCAATGCATATAAAGAACAAGTAATTCAGTTCACAGAAAAGTGTTGGTAAGAAGCAGAGTAGAAAGGAGAATTTTGATAGGTTTCTCATACTCTGCATGTTAATGAGACCCATTACAGTCAAAATAACTGGACTTTGTGAGCTTTGTATCCAGATACATCACACTGCTAGTTAGGAACAGCAGGACAGTTATTATCTGAAACTAAATTATTCTTCTTCAAGTAGACAAACCCTGACAAGAAAGACTATTACTTATGTTGCTGTGCAAAAGCTCTATCATCATTGAGGATGCTGTGAACACTCTTAAACTGAGTGACAGGAGAAATCAATTTTCTGCCAAAGAGGACTGCAAACAATTTGACAGGCTGCCTTCTTTTCATCTGTGGCATTTCAATCTGCTGTAATATATATATATACGTGCTGAAAAAAAAGTAGAGCCATAGCAAACTTTCCATGCTAGATTTCTTTTCCAGTTCCTGGTGTATGCATTCAGATCATCCTGCCCATATAATTTTCTGCATGCAGAACAACAGGATAAATTCTCAAAATTTTAGCTCTCTAAACTGGTCTTAGAAGTGCTAAACAGTGTTCACCAGACATCTAACAGAAGAATACTCTTTCATACTTGTTGTATGTATGCATATATACATCTCTTTGAAGCAGAAATACTTCAGAAGAGAGTTCTGCATGAATAGTTAAATGAGAAGTATCTGTTCAATTTAAAATGGATGATATAAAATTATCCTCCCTTCTTCCCTGCACTCCCTTAAAAAAATGAGGGGGAATAAAATATTTCTAATGAACCAAACCAACCAGCACAAAAAAAAAAAAAAAACCCAGCTCCCAGAAATGGCTCAGCAAGTTTTTCCAAAGATGGAAATTGTATGACTTCTGGTTAGGACACACTGTTGTGTCAGAAGCTATTGCTAGGCCTCTGCTGCCCAAATGCCTGCATGAGTTACCATTTCCAATAAACATACCTTTTAACTCTGTTTAAGAAGGAAGACTTATGTGCTGTTGTAAATATTACAAAAATTCACAAGGGCACATACACATAATGGAACAATGCTGTAAAGCCAATGCTTTTAACTAAAAAGCACCAGTGAATAGGAAAAGCTCTGTCTTACTTTGTTCAAATTGCTCAGGCTTCCCCAACTCATAAAATTATAATATGAAGTTACAGGTAAACAAAAACATAATCAAAAAACTTTCCTGTTACTGCAAAATCCAGACATTAAAAAACGAACAAGTATTCACTGCAAATAAACAAAAACCAACCAGCCAAAAACCACTACAAACCAACAGAACCATCCAGAAAAACACCTTCCAAAAATCCAGAATATTTTTGTGCTTAATTAAGGAAGTGTGCTTACCTTAATGTACCTACAATTTTTTTGATAGCACATTGGACAATATCCCGGGGAGAAAAGCCTACATCTCCAACAGCCACTTGTAACAACTGCTGCACCATGTCCAGGGGCTGACCATCTATACACATGGCTACTGCTTGCTCATGGATTTTTTCTTTCTCTGACCTTGACAGATCATATAAATAGCCGTACTTCTGTAGTGTATCCTGTGAACAGACAGTTTTTGGAACACTAATCAGTGTGCTGCTTATTTACAGGGCTGTATCAGTCTTCCTTTCTGCTAGGAATTAACATATACCGAGAAAAAGAAAAGATTGATGGAACTGAATTTTCAAAACCCAGGTCAACAAAAGCAAAGGTAGAAAACATTAATAAAATATGACAGAAGATTGATGTCTATCACTGCTAGTCATGGCAACACTCAAAGCAAGCACTTGATCAGTAATCATTACCTGTTTGCTGCTTTTCAAATAAGTGATAAAACTGTGAGTGAGTGTTTCCAGATGAGCAAGAGATTGTTGCAAATGATTCAGTGTTTCCTCATAAGCAGCAGATGGGTTTTCAGCACCTTTCATGTCATTATCTGAAGTTTTTTTCCTTGATTTCTCAGAGAGATGTTTGACTGCCTTAATAGCCTTCTTAGTCACTTCTATTCTGGCTTCAACTGGCAGCTGAAAAAGATTGCTCAATTATTTATTCATTCATTACCTGTACACTACTATTTGTATTACAGCAGTGCCAAGAGGTCAGGTGCCTCCACAACACAGCATAAAACCAAATGAAGTATTTAATGGGAAACAACTTTGTTTCTGACTTGTCATTTATTAAAATGATCAGTACTCCATTACTTTCTTCCGCTGTCCCTCTTTTTACTGACTCATGTTCATTTTAAACCATATGAACTTCTTTTCCTAATTGTATAAATTATTTTTGTAGACTGTCACCTTATAATCTTTGATTTTTAATTCTTCACTGAGAGATGTCTGAGAATTGCTTTACAAGACTGACTGATAACTCACTTATGATTAGTTTTGTCAGGTTTAGACCACTGTTTAAAATATAAGACCATGAGACCATAACTATAAGCAGAAACCCCAGAAGGATCAAGAATTTTTTAATCAATCTATTTAAAGCCCAAGCTATATAAAACAGTAAATATACAGTACTTTTAAAGACCTGTACAACCAGCTGTATCTACGCATTAAACTGAAACAAAGTCTGATTTTCCTGTTTAAGGAAAAGACACAGCTTGGGCTGAAAGTCCAAAACAAAGTCTGAAGTATGATTTTAGACATTCACATATGATTTGCTCATTTGTAATTTCAAGTACAGTTTTAACAATGCTTGCAATATACTTTCTAATGGATGTGAGTGTCCTCTGCCTGAACTCTAAACCCAAAGCATTAGGCACTTTTAACATCAGGTGTTTTAGTTACTGGAATACTGAACAAAGACAAACAATTTTAACTTTCAAGTTGAAATACACAAGAAATAGAAAAAAATGCTTGAATCTGTATGACACAGTGAATAGCAAAAAAGATGAATGATCATAAAAGAGGGGAAATAAACTGCTACAGCATTATTCATACAAAGTCCACGACATGTTTATAGCATGAATTAAACTAGCTACTTCTAAAGCCATAAAAAGTTTGATAAGGATTATTTAGTGGAAAGTTTTACATCTTACATACTTCCCCCTGCCTCCCCTAGAGAAAAAGTCACAAGTGAAAAGATCTGATTTACTACCGGTTTTCTGTGCTGTTACTGTGAACCACATACTGGATATTTTTAAGGATGAAAGCAAAATGAGCGGACATTATTTGTTAGAGCTAAGAAAGGTTGCCCGTTTTAACACAACAGAAGGGGAATTTAACCATACAATTTCAAATGCAACAGTTGCATTCCCACTCAAAGTAACTGAGTTTGTTACTGTGAACAAGGTCTCAATATCAGGTTTTACCCTAAGCAAGGGAAAATTCACAGTTTCCACATCACATTAAAATCTAATAACCACAACTGGATTAATATATCCATTCTATAAACATGATAAAAGAAGAAAACAGCTACACATTTCATTTTTTCGTCTTCTAATGTACATTCTAATGTTCAAAATGCAATTAAGAGAGACGCAAAAGGCAAAAAATTTAAGTATTCCATCTAACTTATATCCTGGAGAACAGTCTCAATATACTGCCAGTTTAGAAGCCATGCTGCCATAAGCACATGCAGAATAAAGCATTCAGATTAAAAAAAAAAAAAACAAAAAAAAAACAAAGAAAGGAAATACAGCTTTTTCGCAAGCCTGTTTTAATTTTGCATTCACATTTGCATAGTGCCAAAATGCAGCACTATGAACATATAATTTCTCTGGTTATTTTATTCCAAACCATGAATAGCTCTCCTCTCTACTTCTAGTCAGCCTCAGTAATGAGATTTGGTATCAGAACCAGTGATAAAAACGTCGCTTAGGGGTTAGTTCAAGCTTTGTTTGCATGTGAAGTTTTATATTTAAAAAGCTTTTACAGTTTAAGAAGATTTTTAAATCTATAGGCTATAATGTGTAATAAAAATCCTAAAAATCTCTTTTCAAACCAAAGAACATCACATACTATTTCACCTCAACAGATTTTAGTCCTCAGGGTAAAAATTGATCTCATAAGCCTATTCTCCTCAGAGTACATAAGTACTTCTTATTAAAATATAGTATGAGCAACATTTACTTACATGTGAAGATGCTGACCCTGCTACTCTTGTTGCCAGTGACTAACATGCAAGTGTGAGATCATGGCAACAGCTCTACTCCTTTTAATGGCACAGGAACCTGAGAACCCAGCAAGAGTAAAACACGGAATGGTTGGAAGGGGCCACCAAAGGGCATCTGCTTAAACAGAGCCACCTAGATCTAGTGGCCAAGGACCACATTCACACACCTTTTGCCAGTCCAGGTCAGCTGTCCTGGCTGTGTCCCTTAACCACTTTTTGCCTACCTGCAGCCTACTCAGGGCTGAGGTGCTGAGATAAAAATAAAGCCTTGACACCATACAAGCAGTGCTCAGCAAGTCAAAATGCTAGTGTGGTATCAACACTGTTTCAGTCACAAATCCAATGCACAGCCCCAGTGAGGCTCCTATGATGAAAGTTAACTTCATTCCTACTAGACCCTGTAGAATTAATCTAGAAAAAGTTTAAATGTATGTAAGGAACCAGTTAAAGAAAAGATATTTGTGAACTTTCCTACTACGCACTCTCGAAGCAGATTTCATTAAAATAACTATATAAATGAAAGGCACAAGAAAGTACCTTGCACTGATACTAGAAAAAGTACTATCAATATCCATGAACAAAACATGGTCAGGCAAGGCAAACCAACTGAACTGGAACACAGTATAAAATGAAGCCAAGTAATTCAAAAAGTAACATCTGAATGCAGTCATGCTATGTAAGAACATTTCTTGTACACCTTCAGGCAATGTCATGCCCTGTCTTTTTCCTTAGTGTTTTATACAGCATTAGTCAATCAGCCAGACAAAAGATAGTGAACAACACTCTGGGCTTTTTTTCCCCTAAACTTAGCTTTTTTTATACAGTTATTTTAAACAGCATTTAGTGTCTTTAAGATCAAGAATACTATACAGGTTAATGTCCAGTTAAAACAGGTTCCCATTCCACACTGTTTGGTATGTGGTCAAGATGTGAACACTGTATTCCTGCTTGAGGAAGCAAAAAGGAAAAGAAAATGTCCAAGTGAGTATTACTGACTCAGAGAAAATAAGTCAACCTTTCAACTAAAATTATTAAGCTGCAAGAAAAGTTCTTTTAAATCTGAATTTGGGAAAGAAGTTATGAAAGATAGAATGTTAAACAAAAAACATCATCAGGTGTAGTCTGAAAGAATGTGGCTTAATCTATGGAAGGCTGAGAGTTCCCATGTAAGAAAAATTTCAGCTTCTCTTTCTCTACAGAAGACCTGACTGATGGTACCACTGCTTTTTAATCTACTTTTCCCATCTAAAGCTGCAGCCTTTTCTTCTAATCAACATATTGTGATAACTCCATTTGTAGTGTGTGTTCAATAATGAAAACAGTGATTAAAAAATATTGTTTTCAGTCGTGTTTTTGTTGTGCTAGGCTTTTTTTGCAGAGTACTGTTAATCAAAAAGCCATCAGGGCAATGACCTATGAGCTCTACAACAGATGGTTCTTTGAAGACATAACCAACTCTAGCACAATAAACAAAATGGTGGCAATGAAGGAATTAAAAAAAAAATCCCCAAACTTTCTAAAATGCTTCACAAAGATCACAGAAACGGGAACAAATGGGAAATCATCATGATAAGAAGTTGATATGATCACTGCTATAATTAAAAAACTATGACATCATTATTATTTAAATGCAAACAGAGCTGCTGGAAAAAAAAGATGACAGATTCAAAATGCATGCAAAAATATAAGGAGTCATTCCAATGAATATTTGGAATATCTCCCATTTACGAAGAAATCTGTTCCATACATGCAAATAGCCTATTCTTAACATTACAGAGACTGAAGGATTTATTTAGTGAGAAAGACAAATAGTTATACAGAGTTAAAAGCATATGTGAGTAGAAGTTCCACTAGCAGGAACCTTCTCAACTGCTTGCAGCAGTGATCTTCTGTGGCCACGGGATCAATACTTCTTCAGTCCTCCAATGTGTGAGGAAGGTGCATTAAGGTCCTTGCCTGTTTCATTTGCCACAAACACAAAATATACTGCATCAATCTTAACCTTCTTCAACTACATTAACCATGTAGGTCTGTGATTTACTGAAGTCCCACTATGATGCATCTCTGCTCACACAGTTCCTGCCACACCAAGTGACCACTTCATGAACCCTCCCTTAAGGCCTGGGAACTGAATCTCATCTTCCAGGTGGTAACTCATTTCTACTGATTGCAAGCATGGGAGAAAAGAATCTCTGGCCTCTTAGAGCTAGAAGTACCTAAAACTGTGTCACATCCTGAACTACAGTCAGTACAACAATGTTAGCTGCCTTTTCATAAATACAAATTTCTCATCCATTTCTCCAAATTTAGACATTCTCTCAATCTCTTTGCCCAGTCAAGCATTGCTCACTCAGTCACTGTTGGCCCAATTCATGAGAAAGCTAAAACACAAGAGTTTGTGGAAAGGAACAGGTCAATGAAAGGGCCTCAAAGTTCATTACATTCCTGTCTTTGTCAGGAAGAAGAGTTACAGAAGCCAGCCCTCAACCTCTGTGTTTTCATTCCTTTTGCATAATTATACATTCTGCTCCCAGGTTTTCTGCCATATCCAAGTGACACACAAGCAGAAGTAGCTGCCTTTTGCTTTACTGATCCACCATTGCTTCTCCTTACTTCTACTGACATACTGGAACAGCAGGAGATATTCTGATGTCTGTTCCCTAAGTTCCCACATGCTGACAACAGCAATGCTACCTCTGAACCTGAGCTCTTGTAGCCTACAGTGCTATGCAACCAATGTCCCATTACCTCTTAGCACTTGAGACATTTCTTGATTGTTTTTGGCCAAAAGGGGTTTTTCAATCGAGATAGTGTTCCACAAGAATGGAGTGCATCTCATCACCTCCCTGTTCCACAAGAATAGAGTGCATCTCATCACCTCTCTCTCTTCTTTCCCACCTTTCCCTTCTGACATTTTGAAGGAATGAGAGAGAGCTGAGAGGCTATGCAACATTTGTTTTTTGAGGTTTTTTGCCAATTCACCTCTCAGCACTCCTAAAAAACCCATTTCACTATCTCATTGGAAGCTTCCTCTCAAAATTCCTTTATGAGAGAAAGCTCAGTTGTCTCAGTGACAGTACAGATTATTTCATGATAATGACCATAATTTTTTGCATTTTGACTAAGTATCAGCAATTCCATGAAATACTTAAATATGCATCTGCTGTGGGAACAGGAAACTAATATAGTAAAAGTATTTGGCCACAAAACTACACTGGGAAGAAAGTGCTGAATTAGAGATGAAAAGAGTGATCACATGACCACAGCAGCCTCAAAACACATAAAATTTAAGCAACAGGTGCAAGCTAAAAGGCTGCTTTTATGTATGAAGCATTTTCCAGATGAAAGGTAGACGAAAGAGACCTCAGAGATAAGTTTACAGGGTCTACAATGATAAAATTTCTCACTGTACAATTCTACTTGAGAACTGAACAGGATCTTGAGGCAAAACTAGTTGCAAGCTGTCAATCCCAAACCCAGTGCATGGCACATTAGATGATTTGATCAACTGTTTCGAGCACTTCTTGAGCATCTTTCATGGCCAAAAAGCTAACAGGTTTCTACTCTAAAATTCTGTCTGACACAAAATGCAATCATCTTGCCTTTAGTGTTTCTTTCATGCTATTCCTTCCCTCTACTCTCAAGAGGGTTGAGAAAATGTACGAAAATTCTGAACAGAAAAAAAGGAAAATAAACACGTTGTTTCAAAACAGATACACAGTGGAGGATATCCACTCTCTCCCTGCACCATTCATTGGGAATAAAGCAGAAATAACCTTGAAACACTCAAGAAACATTAACAGCAAGAGTTTCAAGTAGTCAGTTGCAATGACCACATGTAAAGACAGTATTTCCTTCTAATTTGACAAGCCATGCCCTTAGTACCTTAGTTCAGGGTCAAGTCTGGCAATTAAGATCTCAGGATGAGTCCGAATCATTGTTCATAAGCATGAAAAGTACCTTTATGAGATAAAAGGGATCAAAACACCTAAGCCAAGACAACAATTCTGCTAAAAAGGCTTCAGCGACAACTGATGGAACTAGAGAAAACATGCAGGTCTACCCTGACAGTCAGAGCACAGTATAAATTCTGTGCTTACGAAGTTTATTATCCCAGCTAGCAATTTTTTTCACCAAATTCTGATACAGACAGAGGTTAGATGGTTTCTAATAAACCTATACTAATATTGTAGGAACATAAAAACAGCATTCAAAGGTGGAACAAACTGAAATTCACTCCATTAAACATGGTGTAGAAATACCCTAGAAAAACTGTCACAAACCAAAATAAAGAAGATACACACAAAAAAACCCTGGACACTATCATCTTTTCATTTCAGATAAAGTTAGTGAAGACATCTCTAGATCTTTTAATAAGGTAAAATCTAAGAAATCTCATTTCTCTTTTGTGCTTCACAGTAAAGATATTTAACAAAGCATGGGTAAAACTTTGTGCTAGAAATATCCTTGCAAGTAGTTTTCATCGGGCAAAATGAAACTTCACATCTGGTAATATATGTTAAACACATAAAAGTGTATTCTTTCAAAACCAGGCTTTCAGCCAGATGGGGATTTCAACAGTTTACATTATTACAATGCTTAGAAACATGCATTGGGCCAGAATACTTTCTCTGGGAAACATCTTATTCTGAATGCAAAAGCCTGGAACTAAGCACAAGGCTGTGGCACAATGAATTTTAGGATGAGCTCAAGTAAATAAATATAACCACACCAGTATCTGGTGGAGTGACAACACAAAAGGGCACAGGCAATCCAGGAGGTCCCTGGAATGCACTGATGACAATGTCCTCCTCCAAGTCATACAGGAAGCAACTAGGAGAGGTGCTATGCTGGAACTTGTTTTCACCAACAAAGAATTACTGGAGGGGAATGTGATGTTCAAGATCAGCCTGGGCTGCAGTGGCCATGAAGATCCTTAGTGCAATGATGAGGTTGCACAGAAAGTTCACTGCTCTGGACTTCAGGGATTTGCCTGGTAGAGTACCATGGGCTAAAGCAAAGAGGGACACAAAAAGGTGGGCTGATACTGAAGGACAGCCTATTTCAAGTGCAGGAACAATGTAACCCAAAGAAGAAGTAGTCAGGCAAAAACGCTAGGAGGCCTGCAGGGATGCACAAGGAGCACTTGGAAAAACTTCAAATACCAAAAAGAAAGCCTACAGAGAATGGAAACAAGGACAGGTACTCTGTGAGGCATACAGAGGAAATGTCCCAGCAGCCAGGGATCAGGTTAGGAAAGCTAAAGCATTGCTCAAACTAAATCTTGACAGGAACACCAAGGGCTACAAGAAAAGCTCCTGTAGGTATATTGGTGATAGAAGAAAGACTAGGGAAAATGTGGGTCCTCCCTGGAAGGAAGAAGTGTGGTTACCTAAGACATGGAGAAAATAGTTAACTCAAAAATGGTTTTGCATCAGTCTTAATGCATGGCTGGAACACCAGCAAGTGTTCCAGCCATGCTACCCAAGATGCAGAAAGCAAATGAAGGGACTGGCAAAGTGAAGAATAATAACCCCTTGCAGAAAAAGGTCATGCTCAAGACCATCTAAGGAACCTGAAAGTGCACAAGCCCTGGGTCTTCATGAGATGCTTCTGTGGGTTCTGAAGGGGTTGGTGCATGAATTTGCTAGGCCACTGTCCATCCATTTGAGAAGCTGTGGCAGTCTTGAGAAATTCCCACTGACTGTAGAAGAAGCCCCATTTTTAAAAAAGGACAACCTAGGGAACTGCAGGCTTGTTAGTTTAATCTTGGTGACTGGCAAGATCATGGTGCAGATCTGCCTGGAAACTACAGTAATGCACAGAAAATCAGGAGGTGGCTGGTGACAGCCAACATGGCTTCACTAAGGGCCTGACGAATCTGGTGGTCTCTGACGGGGTACAGAATTGGTGGATGAAGAAAGAGGAACTGCAGCTGGTGTCATTCACCTGGACTGGTGCAAAGCATGACACAGACTGGAGAGATGGATATGACAGATGGACCACTTGGTGGATAAAGGATTGGCTGGGTTTGCTGCATACAAGGAGCTGCATTAAGGGCTCAACATCCAAACGGAGAGCACTGACAAGTGGCACTCCTCAAGGGTTGGTATTGGGACTGGCACTGTTTAACATCTATGTCAAAGACAGGGTCAGTGGGACTGACTGAGCCCAGAGGAGGCCACAAAGATGCTCAGAGGGATGAAACAACTCTCCAGTGAAGACAGGTTGAGAATCTGGCCAGTTCAGTAAGGAGAGGAGAAGGCTCTGTGAAGATGTTAGAGCAGCCCTCAACACCTAAAGGAGGCTGCAGGAGAGCTTTCCAAAGGGCCTGTAGTGATAGACAAGGGGGATGGCTTTAGTGAGAGAGGGCAGGTCTATATTAGATTAGATATATGGAAGAAATGCAGAAATCCTCCATGGCAGGGAGGTTGGAACTTGATGGTCTTTAAGGTCTCTTCCAACCTAAACCACTCAATGACTCTATGAAATACACAATATCTTATTCTCAGTTGAATGAGCACACAGGGACCTTGGGGTTCCATCAAAACTCTCATATCCACAGATCTAACTCCCCTAACTGAATAAAAATCTCTTCTCTTCATACAGCTGTCATAAAAAGAAAAGCTAGGCAGAGCAAGGTTTACAAATTTACTTTTAAATACTGCAAAATGAAAACTGTAACATCCCCTGGGACTTTCTTCTTAATACTATACTGAACTCATATACTATATGCTTCACCTGAAGACTAAAATTATTAAAAAATATCTGCTTACCTTTGTGACAGCTTTGGAGGAAAAAGTAATTTCATCAATGAAAGTAACAATATCATCTGGATCAAGTCTATCAAAGTATTTTGAACACATATCATATGCATGTAGCCACTCATCCATGGTTTCTGGTATTTTTTTAATGAGATGGTGATCACCATTCCAAAAAAGTTTTTGTAACCACACAGCATAAACAGAACTTGGTGACAGCATGCTGCCATCTTTTTTAGGAATTTTTGGAGCCAGTTTGGAAATAGATAAGATATTTTGACTTGTAAGGATGGGCTCCAGTGTTTCCAGAGGGTTTTCATTTTCATCCGTTAGTTTTTTGTAATTAAGACCTAGTGACAGAAGGAAAAAGAGGTAAAAGTTATTCATAATTAAATCTACTCACACTCCATAATTACATGTGAAATAATGAATACACTAGCAGCTGCAGAACTAAAAAGACTCTAGCCCACCCCCTTTTACAAATATAAATACTGACAGACTTAGATTTTATGATGTCCTGGTGCATGTGAAATTTCTCAATCCATGGAATATTTTAACATTATATATTGCTCCAACTAGAGGAAATGGGTTCAAACTGAAAGAGGGTAGATTTAGATTAGATACATAGAAGAAATCCTTCACTGTGAGGCGGGTGAGCCACTGGAACAGGCTGCCCAGAGAAGCTGAGGATGCCCCATCCCTGGAAGTGTTCAAGGCCAGGTTGGGTGGGGCACGGAGCAACCTGGTCAAGTGAAGATGTCCCTGTCCACGGCAGGGGTGGTGGAACTGATTCATCTCTAAGGTCCCTTCCAACTCCAATTGTTCTGTGATTCTGTGACGCAACCCAAAAAAAGCAGATTCTCAAAGAAGCAAGAACACATATACAGTATATACAATCAGGCTAGAACTTAAACATAAACCACAGAAAACCTCATGCAAGTCAAAGGGTAAGTCTTCATTAATTTAAAATATGTGTTCTGATCATGTAACAACTGGTATTTACCACTCTAGGAAAAATTGCAAGGCACTAACTACAAGTAAACTAAATAAGGTCAGCTAGAGCTAGGACATGTAGATCCATTTACATCAATATTTATATAATGAAGAGGCATGTTACTATTCTGCTTCCCAGAGGAAGAACATATTTTCTAGAAATGATACTATTTTATTTTCTTTGCCTATAATTTCTACAGTAACTGACTTCTATTGCCATCTTCTTATTCAAGTACTATGGGCCTGCAACGTCAGTAAACACTTAGCTGTTGCTCCTTTACTCCTATCTCTAAACAATGCTAAACACTGAGAATTTTGATTAGACGTGTAGACAAAGATTTAAGTTTTTACCACACAAACTGACTAATTTATGTCTGACATATGTTCCCAGTACTTTTTTTTTTTTTAATAAAGAGCTTTGAAGGCAAACAATAAGTTCATGGTAGAATTTTCTTTGGGAAGCATCACAGAACTTGATTGTTGAATAACATTAGTAAGAACTGAGGGTTATCCCTCCTCTCCAAAAAAACTGACTTTTTTTCCCTTGCAATACATGAATTCATATCTCCCAGCTCTTCAAACTCTGCAGCACAGTTAGTGTCCAATACACATTAGGTTCCAATACTGATCAATTAATTCACCCTCACAGGAGGTAATGCCATACAGCGTGTATTTTTCATTCTGAAACTGGATTTGGAGCTGTACAACTACAATTCAAGATAGTATCCAACTAACAAGCAAACTGAAAATAGTATTTCAAGTTTCAGAGTGCTTAGCAGCAGTGTATTTTACAGTAATTGTCTGAAAATGTAGGACTACAAACAATGCTGTTATTCTGGGAAAGGAAAAGGTAACATCAAGGGTAAAACATAACAGAAAATTATCCTCTTTCAGACAAACAAAAATAAAATGCATAAAGTTCCTAATATATTCTGTAATGCAGATTCTAGAAAGGTAAACTTTCTTAAACCCATTGAGAATATTAACGCTAAACTTGTAGTGTTAAAAATTATACTTTAGGAATTTGGTATTTTTCATTTAAAATTTCACTATGAAATATCACCAATAATTTTAATTTGTATCACTAACAGAAACCTGTTCTTAACTAGTTTTTTCTTGCTGTGATCAAATAAATTTCCAGTAAAACAAAGAGAAGAAACTTGTGACTATATTAATTGTATTCATCTCCTTTGCTCACAGAAAAAAACCTATTGCCTAGAAAACATAAATTAGCTAAGCTTCATCATGCCAATACTTACATAACAAAATAATAAATACAGTTATGAAGAAAAAAAACCAGGTACTCTCCTACCTGGAGCCACTGCTTTGAATTTTTTCAGGAGTCGGATGTGAGTTTCAGGTTTAAGAGCATGGTTCACCTCTTCTGAGCTGCCACAGTTTTCCAGGAGTGTAAAATAGTAAAGCAAACGCTGGTGATCTTGGCCTTCAATACTTGGGTAAACATATTTAGCCATGTGTTCATGAAAGATTTCAGGACTGGTTTTCAAAGTCTCAAACAGACCTAGACTTTGTGCTCTTTCTTCTATTTCCAGTGTCGATAACCTGTGTTTAGAAATGACTTTAGCTTAAAGTCCTGGATGAGCCATGAAAGACTCTTACAGCTGCACACCTGGGAGACAGGACAATCCTCCCCTCTCTTCAGGGTTTTACACACTAACATTTAGATAACTGTACACTCTATAAACAAAAGCTAAGCAATTCTGTTACCTGTTAGCTTAGACATGCAGATTAAGGGTTATGAATACTGAAGTGGAATTTAAAGCAGGATTTCACATCTGTGAGAACAGCTAGATGTAAAAGGAAAAAATACATCCAGGATATATGTGTAAAGGAAGACTTTAAACAAATGAACCAACCACTTGTGGGTGAACAATGCTCAAAGATTCTAATGCCCAGTTAGAAGCTTTCCCCATCCATTACATTCTATTTTCTGTAGTTGATGAGAACCTGTGCACACCTTGAGAAATATTATCACAGAAAAATGTCTCTTGCCCAGCTATTTGGCACTATTATTCATGCTTAGGACAGTTTACCAAGACTTTGACAGTTTAACAAGTTGCTTCTCAAACTCATCCACAAAAGCTTATGAAAGTATCAGTAAACCTTGGGTTGACCTAAGTCTCACTGCTTCAGGAAATTCTTTCCTGAATCTTTTGAAAAGAATACATTAGCTCTTTCACAGCATGAATTCAGATACCTCCAGCTGACTACATAAAAGATAATCACTCCTTTTTCCCTCAGCTGGGAGAAAAAATGGGTGCATATCATCTTAAGTTTATCTTTCTCAACTGAAAGTTTTACTTAAATGTGAGGAAAGACGTAACCTACAGATGATTCCTACCTTGAGTCCCCCCAGAGTCCAATCATATGGCACATTTCATTTGGAAATCTGATGTCTTCTTATACCATTTGATTCTCCTCTGCTTTAAAACTGATTAAATTAGAATTTCATCATTTCCCACCCCCAAATATACATGGTGTAAGTTAGTGTTTCTCTTTAATATCCAAGTAAAATGTCTCTGTTTCATTCATAAAGATGATTTTGTTATAGCAAATAGCACAAACACAAACTGCTCAGTTTGAAAATTAACTGATTTCTTAGGGAGAGCAAGATATTCTTTAGTTATTTTTACATCTATGACCTACCCCAAGGTGGTTAACATTGCAAGCGTTCTTTTAATTCTACAGATTCTTCTTAGTTTTTATTTTTCTACAATATTAATGAAAGCAAGTATGATATTAATAGAAATAAAGTACTATTCACTCTTCATATTGGGGAAAGCAGACACTTGGACCTGATGTATTTCAAGACTGATATGACTACTTTTTTGCTGTTCATACCCAAAGTTCAAACTAAAAGCTAGTTGAGCATTAAATTATATGAACAGGATTGGTAGATGTATGCAGTGTTTTTAGGGCAGGGCTGATTGCAGATAGGAAGAGTTTATGATGTTGTTCAGAAAGATTCTGGAACAAGAGGTTCTGTGACAGACAAAATCTCATGTTGCTGAAATCATAAATTACATTTTATAGAGTTTTGATATTCAAATGTGATCAGATTCCGCAAAAGAAATAACTAAATTTCCACTTTATTTTATGAAATGTCATTCTGAACAATGTTCAGGCTCCTGTTCCACAAAGAAGTAATAAGTCTTTGTCATCAAATAATCAAAGAAATAGTTAATACAAACTATGTTAACACAAACCATGAAGCTCTTTCAAGCTTCTCCCTATGTAAAGTGGCTTATAGAAATACTGCGTATTTGGTTAGAGATTAAGTCTTAGAATAAACTTAATTTCAGTTCAGAATGAATGAATAATGAAACATGTATTATTAATGTCATAATCCCAAGACTCAAATATACTGTAATGGTCATTTGCTGTCAATCAATTTTAAAATGAGATTATGATACAAAAATATGCTTAGCAGCATATTATGCTATTATACATCAACTTTTAAGACTTTTTCACTAGAGAAAGTATGGTTACTCTGTACTTTTGTGATTTCAGAATTCTGTGAATGCTAACTCAAAGAGGACAAGAACAAAGAAAACAATAGAAAATAGTTGCAAAACACCTTAGGTAATATTCAAGTCCCAGAGAAGATAGCTGGCCCTTTCCCTCTCAGCCAAGTGTTACATGTTTATATCCTGACTGTCTGTTTTGTTTAAAGCAGTAAATAATTTAGCAGCATCAAAATTTAGAGGGTATGACTTCTATGTTTTCTGAAGCAAGTGAAGAAAATCTCAGAACGTTATTTCATCTTCTCCAGACAATTCACCAAGCCTTGTTTTTTATCCCTCACATTTTATAAAATGTTTCAATGCTTTTTAAATTAATACTTAATGTTAAGAGAGCTACCAACACTGCTCCAAGCTAAAGGTGCTTTAAGAATTGAACATTTGAAACAAACCAAATTAATTTGATCATGTCAGTAGGTAAGAGCTGCTGCATTACACAGGGAGTTCTACTTCACTGTCATCTGTATGTGCTATTCAGGCAAGTAGCTTGGTCTTCCATCAAAAGGAAGTATTCCTCTTTCAGCAGGCAAAAACTGTCTGCCACGATATGAGGTTAAAATAAATAAATAAATAAATTTTAAAATAAAGGTCCTGAAGCCACACCAGTGCTAGGTTTGGTCTGCCATAATCTTTTAGGCTAGAACAGTTTCCGCAAAACATTGTTAAAACAAAAAGCCTACTTCTATTAAAAAATGAAACTGATATGAACAGATGCAGAATGTGAATAGGGATATATTTATTTCCGCTATTATGTAGAATAGAGGTCAATAAAGAGCAAAATGTTAAAACACAGAGAAACTATCAGGTTTGAGGATATATCACAGGGACTGTAAGAGTAATTACAGGATAAGTTGCTACTGCAAGAGAGAACTAAACATTAAAAGTTGTGGAAACTTGAACACTGAAAAAAAGTCCTGGAATACTCTGAAGAACAGGAAGACACATAAAGACTTTTAACCTTGCCTGCAACAGCAGTTTTCACAGTTGGTTACACAAGCATTACATGGAAAAGACAAAAATTCCAATACTATCCCAACACTAGACAAATGAACACACAACCCAAATTCCACCCCATATATAATTCAATTCTGTCATACATTAGCACTTATTTCTCTGTAACAGAATTGTACGTGCATTTGCAGAGGAGACAACTTACCCACTGTCAGTGAATAAAAATTCCAGATGGGTCATGTAAACTTCCCAAAGTGGAACACTGTATCGCTGAGCCAAAGAAATAGCAATTTTATAGACATTTTCTTCAAGTGTCCTGGTTGAGGAGAGACATGAGAGAAAATAAGGAAAAGCTATGTTAAGCCCTATGACATGCAATACAAAAATAAATGCTTACATTAGAAAACTCACTATTTATTTTAATTTTTTTTTCATAAAACAAGAATGTAGAAAAAAAAATTTAAATAAAATACATCAAGTGTCTCTCTCTGCATTTGCTTATACTTGGCACTCCATTTGGGGAAAAAATTGAAGAAAAAAAATACAGAGATATTTCAAAGACAGGAACCTACTCCACAAACACTGGTTCTCAATGGCACCTTCTAGTGAGCTAAAGCAAAAACCTCAGTTTTCATTCTATTTCAATTACAAAGTGATGAAGTATGTACCTTGTCACAGTTAGCATTTATTTGATTTAGTTGCAACACCAATGGTGTTTTAGCACAACTAGTATATAAATCCTCAAAGCTCTTCCTAGTAGCTTGCAGACAGAAATACTCAGTATTTGTAGACTAAGAGGTGTGAAGATGTCCAGCTCATTCTGTCCTAAAATATTAAAAACTGCTTTTCTGTTAGACAAAAAAATAGACGGAGAATATGGTAAAACATTAAAGCCTAAAGTTAAATTCACACTAATCTTTACTAATCCAGTGTTAGTACGGTTGAAATAGAGATGAATGGTTCTTGTTTCTAGGCTGTCATAGAAGCAATACTATTAAGGCTGATGCTGGGATTTTTGGGTTTTGGTTTCAGTTCAGTTGGGTTGGGTTTTTCTCTTCAGGATAATTCCAAGAAAAACACTATCTCTGTGTAATTACTTCCTCATAGGCCTGTCATGAACAACATCTTTAAAATGTACTTAATGTGAATCCTTGAGGTGGCTCTGCCTGACCAGGGAGGCTGGGCAAGATGACCTCCTGAGGCCCCTTCCAAGCTCAGCCCTTCTGTGATTCAATGAAAGAGGAAGATGGTATGAATGCTTTAGCTGCAAAATAATCCAGTCAATTATACAAGTCAGGAGTGGATCCTGGAACTAGTGAAATCTTTTCCTCCTGGAACTTTATAAGCTATACCAAAATCCTCCCTTCCTAAGAGTGGCATGCAGCAGCAGCCTAAGGCAGAGGTGGGTTTAGGGAAATTATATGGTATGAATGAAGAACAGTACAAGCAATTTATTCATTGTCAAGGTAACGACAAAAACAAGCAGCTGTTGCACAATGAAAAGCTGAAAAAAATGTCCATTGTCTTGCAAAAAATCTTTTAACTTTCTTTTACACAACCCTTTTCACTTCCCACTCTGACTGCCTGTCAGTGTGAGCCCAAGGACTGCCAAAGGAGTCCTCACTGAAGGCTCCAGCACAGGCTCACTTTGGATGTATTTTGCTGTTGTTTCACCAAGACTGGTGCAAACCCAATAAACAACAGCCTCCAAGGATATACACAAAATACAGAAGATAAAACAGACAACTACTGGTTAGCTAGTTTTAGCAAATTGCTCCTCCTAGTACAAAGCTGTTTTGTAAATGAGATGCAATCTTTTCCAGGTGTTGTTCCTTCAAACAGCACTTGATAAAAGATTAAAAAAACATGAGACACTTAATTAAAAAATAAGAACAAATATGCTACAAAATTACATTGGATTTGTGCATCTTTTTCATTAGAAAATACAGAATAAGACTCCACTGAGAAGATTAAAGCAAGGAAGCTACAAGCTGAACAAGTAATTAACTGAATCTTTGCAACTGCCCAATATGAAAGTGCCACTCTCATTCACTTACTAAGAAGCCTTACTTCTTCTAACCCTTTCATATTGTGATTTTACCTCTACTTCCTGTAAGGAACTTTGCCTTTATTTTACAAGAGACAGTATCTATGAATACAGTATCTTGGGTGACAATGTAAGTAACTCTGCTGTAATCAAAGTAAGTATCTGTAATATTGAAGTTGCTGTAGGCAGTCATCAGGAGGTCACCTAGTGGCATGCTACACAGATATGCTTAGTTAGAAATAATATATACAAAGCAGGCAATTCCAATGGAAATATTAAAAGATTATTAAAAGCTATTTTTATGAATGCAGTGACAAAATCTGTGCAGGTACAGATTTCACAGAAGTAAAACATCAGCTGAGTGTCCAAAACCTGAACTTATACAACTACTCTTACTTGGTTTATCAATTCCATTTAGCAGCCAATTTCTACTGGAATTGTAGATATGAGTAGCTATACCTGTGGAAAACTGAAAATATTTAAATATGCTCTTCAAAAGTTTTATGCAGACATCAGTTGAAAATCTGAGATTATATTTCAGCTTCTTATTGCAGAAAATTCTTCCTCTGAATAGTCTGTCAACTATTCAGCTGTGACTGTCCCTAAAACATAAGTCTTTACTGCAAGTCATTACTTGTTTACAGCTTGAAGTACCTGCATGCAGATATTAATTAAAGGCATTTTAATTTAAAGGAAAAGTACTATCCTATATCTTCCTATTTTTTTCTTCTATTCTGGATTTATGAAAGGTGACATAAAAGCATGCTAAAAATCAGAACATATGTGGTGAAGTACCTCCAAATCACTACAGTAAAAAAACAGTGACATACAGCAGTTCTAACTAAATTATTAAGAATAAAATACAACTTTTTTAACAACTTTTTTTTAACAATAGTTTGTTCCAAACTTTGATGCATGGGCATACCCTAATATATTGCTAGGGCAGGTTTACAGGAGATGAAAGGAAGACACCAAACCTCCAACTATGCTCTGCTGTCATTAATCCCTGATTAACTTTAATATTAGCAGTTAGTAAATGAAGAGTTATAGATTCAATTATAAATCCATTCTTTGAGCAACATTTAAGTACAGCAGTTACATAGAAAAGGCTCCAATTGTAGCAACATTACAGTAAATCTCCAAAGCAAGTAAATTATCTCCCTAAAGATCAGCACTACTTTCAATTTACTCTCCTAATTTAAAACTTAAAGCTGTTGTATTCTGAAACAGAGAAAACAAACCTAATACACATTACTTACTCTGCCAATCCTAGTATTGTTTCTCTCTTGTACTGTGCATCTGCTGTAAATCTCTGCACATCCACTCCTTTGCCAAGTCCTTGCAGAGTCTGAGCCTGAGTGAAGTCCAGCAGTCGTTCATTGTAGTAATGCAGCTGATTTATCAAATTGGTGATTTCTTCAGGCCAGTCTTCCTGGGCATACTGAGTAACATGCTTTGTGACCATCTGAATCAACTCTTTTGGATCAGCCTGCAAAAATAATAGACAACAAACTAAAAAAAAAAATCCCTGTTAATTCTGAAGAAAAAATTATCAATATATAATTTATCCCCATGCTCAGAACTAGGAGATTTGTTTCCATTTCTGAGAAATTTTAAGCAAACAGAATTCTAAATTTTCTGTAATTTGCTCTGATATTATAATTTATCCCTTTGCAATGTGGAATTGCAATTTTAGACTACTCCATATGATACAAGTATTTTTTAAAAACCCAAGCAAACCTACCTCACCAAATTAATAGTAATAAATGTTTCACTATGACTGAATTTCTTTGTTTTTAAATTCCTCAGTTTTATTTACATTGAACTAGGTGACTGGTCAAACCCTGAAGTAAGAGAAAAGTTGCTGAATTTCTGATACACTTCTATTATACAGATTTGAAGAGAGGAATAGCTTTTAAGTATTGAGAACTGATACTTTCAGAGAAGTATTGCAGGATCCACAAATTACTTGAGGCATTGCCTACACCCTGAATCTTCAAAGAATAAAATACTGATCACCTATGGACTACAGCAACCTCAGTTTTCAAAATACCTTAATCACAAATAAAACTTTTTTTTATGTGTTAGAAATTACACACCAAGTGCATCTCTTATAAACCATTAACTTCTGTAGTCAAAAATCCTCATAGCAAAGCAACAGTTTAGAACACGAAGCATGAAAAATGAATGCATATTCTGTGGAGTGTTCCAATTTAGCCACTGTCCAGATGTTGAGATATGTCTAAGCACCTCCACTTGAACAGAGCTCTGTGTAACATCTAAACACTTGGCTTATTCAATACCTTGATTTCTCTCTTACACGAAAAATGAGGTCATCAGCAGTTCAATGCCAAAAAAATGCACTGTGACTTCTGTGTGGCATCCACTGAGGAAGGAGTACCTCCAAAAGAGCCACAAAAAATACCTTGGGATGCCAGTGTAGATAAATATTTCCTAAGAGAAACAGCTGGTGTAACTGCTGTGATCTAAAAAATGTTGAGTGTACAAAAGCAATATACTTCGGTTTTTTACTACAGAATTATTCTGCTACATTAGAAGATAAACTTGTGAATATTGACTAGAGAACACAGCTGGGTAAAACATGCACCAAAAGTTTAAACCTTGAGGTGCGCTTTATTTTTTCTGCGACTTGCTGGCCATTCTAAATTGATTTTTTCCAAGTATCTTAATTGACGGGCTGCTCACCGAGTCACATTAAATGCTACAGGGCATCCTTTTTCCTCTCCACTCTACACTTCTGAAGCCCTCCAAACGTTGCAAACTCAATGGTTTTATAAATAACAGCAGCACTTCTTTCAAGGCTGCTTAGGAGATTGGTAGTAGTAAAACTACTAGTAAAGTAAAACTTCAGAAAAAGAGACAGGCAAGCAGAGCAGTGCCTCTACAACACAATTCTATCAGCTGGAAACCCATCCACAGCTTATTATGTAACCTGGTATCTCATTCTATGTGATACACTAGAAAGCAGAGCATGGAGACAGGCTAAGTCAGAGCAAGACAGGGAAATATGTTTAATATAACTGCCTAAAACCTCCAGTTCACTGAGAAAGGCAGTGAACTCTGACAACCTGTGGGAGTAAATTTGCTCTCTTTTGTTAGCTTTCTCCTTTCTCCATTAAAGCCTCGTTTGTTATATTTCTGTAAAAGCACCTGTGTGTAATCTTCCATGCTGCCTGTTTATGGTCCTAAGGACCTTATTTGGAAATAATGTTTTGGGGTCTACTGGTCTTACTAATGTCAAATTTAGAATAAAAGAATCATACATTCTGTGAATACCTATGTATATATACCCCCATAAGCATATGGCAAAATAAAGTGCAACCTCTTCAATTTAGAAGACAAAAATTATACATTTAGATTAAAAAAACACAACTGAAGTTTCTTTTACTGCAAGTAGTTACCAAAGATTATCTTATTCTGTTCACCACCACAAATCTTTCAACCAAGTGTTATCCTCTTATCTCTTAAAAAACCTATGGCTCAAACTATCGCAGCATATGAATCTGAAATTAGAGAAATCCCACAGTCTTCTGTTTGGTTATCAAGATGCATTGAACTTGTACTTCTTAATTTTAAATATTCATTTTTTAATATCTTCACATTTTTGATAACAGATATCTTTTAGAATAAAAGCAAAACTCTTCCTACACCCATTAGATACCTAATTCAATTAGACATGATGCTTGTGCTAATGAACAGTAAGAGAGAAAAATCACTACAGCTGCATGACCAGTTTTCAAAAAATGTTTTAACAAATTTTAATTGAAAAAACCTTAACAACTAGCTAGTAACAGTACTTGTCCATGAAGAAAATCAGCAAAATCAGTCAAGTCTGAATCTTACTGCAGCATTCACAGTTTTTCAATTCCTGGACTTTCTTCAAATTGTAACAGACAGCAATTTGAGTAAATACAAATTAATTTTGAGAAGTAAAACCAATAAGATGCCATATACAACGTGTTCCCTTTATTACATCACCTGTCAAAAACCACACCAACAACTCCAAAGAGCTACTACACAATTCTGTTGGTTTATCAGAGTGCTTCAGCCAAGTTAGAAATTGTGCTTAGGTGTCCAACTCCCCAGTTTGCCAGATAATCTCCTCCAGTACTTCTAGACAAATGTTTGAAAAAAGCTTTCTCTCCTGTGATCATGCAGGAAGGGCATTTTACAGCATACACAGGGGAAGTTTCCAGAGAAGCCAGAAGAGCTGACCCACATGTATTAATGCCCTTAACCCAGAAGCCTCCCTAGCACTGCCAGGGGAAATCCCTCAGGAACCCCCTGCCAATGCATTTCACTCATCTCCCACGCTCTGTCAGCTATTTGTGCTGACAGAGGCCTTAGGAATTAAGAAAAAAAATGAGAGAAAAGAAAAAGCACACATAACTTCAGCGTAAAGCTATTTCCATTTCATACTCTCAGATGTGATTTACTCAGCACAGGTCAGGTTTCTATCCCTAGTGCCCCACTGGTCAATACCAATAAGCCTCAGCAGGGATTCAGAGCTCACCTGAGGAAATGTTTTAAAGCAGTTCTTTTTTGACCACCCTCTGTAAGTGACATCAGTGAAGCCCCTCAATATATGTGCCACTACGATAGTATCAAAGCAACAATGTTTTTATAAGGAAATTGGAGATTTTGATCTTGGAATGTCTTCATTCTTATGCCTGAATTAACTCTGAATTAATCTTCAATTTGTGGGGCTTTTTTCCTGGCAAGTTGGTATGCCTTTTTTCCTATTCCAATCTATGTAAGACTTAATTTAGTCATATGCATCAGAAACAAATAAACAAAACAAAAAAATGTATGAGCTATTGTGCTGTTTCTCTCCTGCTCAGTAAGTGGCAATAATTTTACAGCTATGGTAATACTAATAAAATAACAATTAAAAAAAAAAAGCTCTACTATGAACACTTTATCACTGATATAATAATAGATCACTGTAAGGCTATTTGGCTTGCTTACTTCTTTTAAGACCAAGAATCCATCTAATTGTTCTTAAAGAACATATTATTATTTTGATTCTTGTTTTTAATGCAAATAATCTACAGACTGCAATAAAGAAATTATCAAAAAACCTCATCAAAAAAAACTGCTTAGATCAGAGGCCAATCTGCTCATAATTACCTCAAAGACAAAACTGACACTGTGGACCTCTCTGGATTGAGGTTGCAAAGCATTTCCCTCACCTCTTGAACCGTAATCTTTTGGCAATGGGCAAAAGCTGCCACTGTGGTTAGCCACAGAAATCCAGAGGGGAAGGCAAAGGACAGGGGAAGGCAAAGGGCACATCCCTTGTGCCCAGATCTCTCTAACATCAGTTTTGTTTTACACCATTTTAAGCACTCCTAAGAAAGGTATCATGCTCCAGAGGGAGTCACATACATCAAGCAAAATCCTCATGGTTAGCAAAACAATGAGATGACAGCACATGAGCAAGGGCTACCAGGGAGCAGGATGTAACATTCCTGCTGCAGACAGTTGTACTTGGCCCATTTCCCTGCCTCTGCAGTTGCTGCCCATCACCAGTGCAGCTAGGAACCAAACCATACCTCTAGAACACATTCATATTTCAGAAAGGAGAGCTCTCCCTAATCCTCGTAGCAATTGCCACATTCCTTGCGGCAAGAGATTCAATGTGCTACAAATGTGATGGAGGGGAAGGCAAGAAAAAAAGAATGAAGTGAAGCACATAAGACAATAATTTTCAACACATACTAAAGCAGGAAAAAAGATTTACAGGAATGAAATAGTTCACTCAGGAAGTAAAATCCTGAACCTGCCTGTTCACTCAAGAAATACACACAATCTCTCCACGGAACAGCTTTTCATTAATTAAATTAATGATACTTGTCTTCAACTTAGACTTCCGTCATGCCGTGAATCAGAAGTGCTTTAACTTAGATACAGCACCACATGAATTTGGGGTAGCCAACCTTCCGTAGCACACATGATCTGCCCAAAGCAAAAGATAAAACATATGGCTAAAATGGAAGACCAGAACATCTCAGAAATAAACCTTTAATTGTCACATCACTCAGCTGTGAGGATACCACAACATAATTGTCCTTTCACTGCTGCAGCTACATGTAATGTGTGACAACAGTTTTGTTCAGGATCACCTTTCATGACCATTTTGTAAAAGGGTACAGGAAGTAGCAGATCTCATCACTCACCAGTGATGAGGTCAATATAAAAGAATATCTACCAGAATACCTTCTGTAAGCTACAAGATGCACCAGGATCAAGTTGTACAAACTTATTTAAAAAAATGAAGTAGAGAATCTATTGCTCGTCTCATCTCTATTGTTAAACCTGTGCATCTTCCACATTCAGACATTAAAGCAATATTGTTTCAGATTAAAATCTTAAATCATCTATCGGAAGTTTTTGTAACATACTCTAATGTCTCAGCTATAATTAAGTATAATGGCTTTAAAGCCTGTACATACTTGTAAAAAAAAAGCTTCTGACCACAGTATGGTATACAGTGCTGCAAACAAGGTATTTCCTACTGTACTAAAAAATTTGTATCTGGATTATGTAGATCCAGGAAGGCAGCTGTGGACTTAAATTCCCTAGACTCCCTTCCTTCCTTCCTTTACCACAGATTTCATGCAGATGTCTCTTTTTTTCCTGAATGTTTTAAAGTTTCATTCCAGATGTATGACTGTATCAAATAAACTACTTCTGGATCACAGCACTGCTGCAGGAATTAAAAAAGAAGCAAGAGGCTGCTGTTCCACAATAAAACAAAAGTAACTGCAACTGTTGTCCAGGCAGTTGTTTCTATAGTTATGTTGAGTGACTTGTGTTTGAAGAGCTGAATGAATTGTTCTAGTGTTGTTTTCATAGAACCGCAGAACAGTTTGGGTTGGAAGGCACTTTAGAGATCCTCTTGTTCTAAGATCCCTACCATGGGCAGGGACAGCTGCTCAGAGCCACATCCAAACTGGCTTTGAATATTTTCAGTGATGGGGAATCCATACCTTTTTCTAGGCAACCTGTTCCAGTGCCTCACCACCTTCACACTGAGGAATTTCTTCCTCACACCTTATCTAAACCTACTCTCTTTCAGTTTAAACCCGCTCTCCCCTTGCCTGGTCACTACATGCCCTTGTAAAAAGTCCCTCTCCAGATCTCTTGTAGTCCCTTCAGGTACTGGAAGGTGCTTGAGGTCTCTCCAGATTCTTCTCTTCTCCAGGCTGAACAACCTCAATCCTCTCACACTTTCCTTTTAAGAGAGGTGTTCCAGCCCTCTGAGCATCTCCATGGCCTCCTCTGGACCTGTTTCAACATTTTGAGGTTCTGGCCCCAGGGCTGTAGACAGCACTGCAGGAAGGGTCCCACAAGAGTGAATAGGCAGAATCACCTCCTCACGCTGCTGCCCACCACACTGCTTTGGTGCAGCCCAGGACACAACTGGCTTTCTTAGCTGTGAGCACATATCATTGGCTATTGTCAAGCTTCTCCTCAGATAAACACTTTTTTGCTTTGATTTCTATCAGCTATTCCAACAAGAACGAGGAATAATTTCTCCCAAGAGTCAATGTTTTTGTAGGTTTTTTCCTACCATGTGCTCTCTTACAGATTTTCTGATTGGTAAGTCAGGTTGAGGTAGAAAAACCTCACCATTTCATCTGACAGCTCTTTTACCGAAAATAACATATGATATATAAAAGGTTAAAGCGTCAATTGAAAGAAGATTCCTGAAAATAGAAAATTACTACATGGTTTTGAGTGAACTGCCTACTCAATTCATAGCATATATTTCATTTACCATTTGAAGTCAGCATTACTCCCAGTAAGTGACATGTTTTTGGTAATAACCCTAACCTTCTGTCTATCTCCTTTAGTCTAAAAAAAAAAAAGATTGAGCTTTCCTTTTAAATAAATAATGTATATGGCTATTCTTTCAAAATATGTCTTTAATTTTGACCTACATGGTAGCAACTGTAGTCATATACAAACTTTGGGACAAGCATAAACTCTTACTGCAAAACTTTACTGCAGTATTATACAATTACAATTTAAGTACAATACTGTTTCTTTTTAATTTGTACAGTTACTTGACTTGATACATGCAAATATTTCTGTATCTTACTAATTTAAAGGTTGAAAACTAGATATCCCACGAGCTACAAAAACACTTAACTTCATCCTCCTTGACAGCTTTTAAAATGTCAGAAGTCAGATATTTTTCATCCTAATGCAAGAGCACTGCTAGCATTTCTGAGAAGTGTTTCTCAGTAATCACTTTATATTATTGGGATATACATTTTCATTAGTAGTCTCCTCAGCTAAATACAGAGGCCAATTTAGCATTTAGCCTCAATTCTCCAAGATATTAAAAAAAAAAAAAAGAACAGCAACCAACAAAACCCACCTAACTCAACAAACCCCACCAGCAAGGAGTCAAACAACTAAAAAACAAAGGGATGGAGAAGCCTACTCTCTCACTCGATGGAAATTCATCAGTTGAAAAGTAACCTATATTGCCAACTCAGATGAATGAAATTTTGCTAAAATGTTCTTCATTATTAGATGACTAACAAATTTCATGCAGGTTGCCTGCAAAATCCATGATGCTCACTGACTGGAGAAAGCAGTTACAGAAGCTTGGAAAAGGAATGTAAAAGATAAGATAAAACTGCTTCAAAAAGCTGTTGGTCACCTCTGTACTGTTCCCAGAGAGTAACAAAACCCTTCACAAGAAGTAAAAGCATTAGCACTTATCCCAGCTATCTCCCTCACATGAAAAATCACTACTATGTCTCCAGAGAAACATAGGCAAGCTAAAACTCAACTCTGCAAAAATGAAAGGCTAGTTTGAAGATGCTCTTTTCTAAAAGAAAATTTCTAAACAGTTGTCTAAAGAACAACACTTGCTCTGCTTTCAGAAGTAGGATTTGACAGAATAGCTCATATAACCCCCGAGAAACAGAAATAAGCAAGACTGTAAGCATCTCATTTCGTAAGTACACTTTATCTTGAAGAAATGGAACAGGGGAATGGGGGCAACACCTAACAATCATTTAACAACAGGTATTTTCTGAGTCACCTAAATATTATTTGGTCCCATCTAAGAATGGCAATACTTTATCATGTTGTGTTCTCAACAAAGAAAGATGAGGATCTGTGAAACACTGGCTTATCTATATTAAACACATCACAACCGAATCTACTTGTCACAATCTGGATACAGTGTCCCTAATTGCTGGATTAGTTTTTCAGTGATCATACCAGAAGATGTTCAAAACTAACCATATTTTCTGGTAGTTCAGGAGAGTTTACTCAAGCTTTAAGCCTTTGGAAACACCACAGTTTAGTGAGTTCTCCATTTTTGTTAGCTTAGATATTCACTCATATAGAAAATGTGCAATTATGTACTGAGACATCACTGAACAATAAACAAATCAAGGAGGAAAACTCACATAATATGAAAAGCTAGAAAGGAAATTATAAGTGCTAAAAAAGTGCCTGGAACATGTTTTATAAAGAATGGTAAAACTGACAGAAAATGTTTGGAAAAAGTGCTCAAAATCAGGAAGCCAGCTAGAGAAGTGGCAGGATCCCATGGAGAAAAGGTGTGGAAGGAGCACTCATGGGTAAGTCCATACCAGTAGGAATCATAAGATCTTTGTGTCAGCCCTCCTGCTGAAGGTGTGGGGAGAGAGCTCAGAGGAGCCACATGAGTTAAATGAATCTGGAAGGTGCCAATTAAGTGCCATGACCTGGCATTCTTCCCTTAGTTCTGAAGGAACACAAATGTGAAATTATGTTAAATGGCAGGCCAAGGTGCATCAACAAACATTTTTAAAAATAACATGCCAGAGTGAAAGTTCCATCTGAAAAAAATAAGATGCAAAAGGGATCTTCATAGGGACTGTAGCCCAGCAAGTCAAATGCCCATCCCCAGTATGATGGCAGACTATATTAAGGCCACTGAGCATTAAGAGATTGGTGGGAAAAGATCAGCATGGCCTCTGTTCGCTGGCTGGAAGGCTATAAGGGTATCAAAGAGCACACAGACTAACATAATTAAATACACAGAAATCTTGCAAAACACTTTCACAAGTTTTCACACTGAAGGCCAACCAGAAAACTGAAGTTATTGACGGATTGGAAAAATTGTCCTTTCACTAACTGAAATCTGGTGAAAAAAGAGATAGATGCCTGGAGATCAATTTTCAAAGAGGAAAGAGTCAACAGCAAGTCCTGCAGAGGCAGGTTTTGAGACCACTTTTATTCAATCCATTACTGATGATCTAGAGAAGGATTCTAATGATACTTTGAATTCTCCCCAAATCAGTTGCTAGTCTGCCTGGTAGTCCCATTCATGGTGCCTTCTGCCACTGCCTTACTTTTCCCCAGCTCTCCTCTCCATCACAGACTACAAAGGAAGACCAATGTGAGAGTCAATAGCGCAACATAAATTCAAGGAATTATACACTCATCTCTCCCAGTTTTGCTTTTCCAACTGTCAGGTATGCACTGGACTTGGAAACAGGAGCACACATCAAATTCAATAGATTTACCCACCAAGTGTTAATGAGTATCAGTACCTGAACATGTATAAACATGTTATTAACATGTTAGTAGTGTAGGATATAAAACAATAAGAAGTATTACGCATAACCAACAGCATGAAAGAGAAGTGCAGCAAAGAAACTTGAACTCGATGGAGAACATACAACAGAAATTTCCAACAGTGAAACAATAAGGAAAAATTACACTGCCAAATGAAACTTGCTAGTTTTCAGCATCACAAGCACAACAGAAAGAGGGGCCGGAGATGAGGGCTTGAATCAGGACTTAAAAAACCCCAAGTTTTAAGTCCATCACAGGCCAAAAAAAAGAGCACTACCATTTTACCATCTACAGCAGCCTTAGTGCTATCCATTGCATTTACGAATGGAAAACTGAATGTCCAGACAAAATGAAACAAGACAGCCTGACAGAGTCTGTCAGTTTTGCATGTCAGTTATGCACATAAGGTAAAATATCATGTACATAAAGCCAAGTTGAGATTTAAAATGTATATATTATCTGTATTAAGATGAAGTAATAATTTAGGAATGTGACAGAATATGCAAACCAATATGCAACCATTTAATTAGCATTCCCATAAGAGATTTAGAGATAACCTTGTGTAGAGACTTAACCTTTAACTGCACTAGAGTGCAGTTAAAGGTTAAGACCTCATCTAGTATGGGTAATAGATCTGCTATCAGATGCATCAGATCTGCCACCCTCCCTTTTTTCTGTATGCAGCCTTCTTATATAATATCTATTTCAATTTCAAATTAAGTCTTTATTTTCAACATCCTATATTTGGAATATTACATAAAGCTGTAGCATATGGACCATGGCTAGGAGTTTTACTTCTCTGGATTAATATAACTGTATTTATAATTTATACCAACCTTACACAAGCAAACAACAAAACCTTGGGAGCCAGGTGAAGCTGGCAGAATGAAATCCTGGCAGACCAACAGCAATTTCTACACATTCCATCCCAAGTTCAAAGCACTCCTCTTTTGACCAAATTTTGCCTCTTAGAGATGTTGATAGAGGCTTTCCAAAGCAGCAAGCAACAGAAAAGGGAAGCAGATTAAGTCACAGAGCACAAGTTCATTGCATAAATGTACCCTGTCATATAGTGGCTAAATACTATTAGGCTAAATATATATCAGGCTATTTAACTCTGTGGACTCAACACCCAGCTTCTTCAACAATTCTATGCCACAACAAGAGAAGCATCACTAAGGAGAATGTCTGAGCTTACCAGTTCAACATATTGTCAGTTGTAATGCACAAAAGAATAGGATTCAAACTCGCCTTCTTGAATGAAAAGTAACATATAAGAGAAGAAAATAAAAAACTAAGAATTTTCTGCTAACAGCAAATTTCCTCATCTGCTATTAAGTGCAAATTACCGCTCCCCTCTGCATCTTAGCAGTATTTGTTGTAGCTGTTGTTTGATGTCCAAGAAAAAGCTTGCCCCCTCAGCTGAGGTCAGTAAAATAATCCTCTCAAAACAACAGAATCACCTCAGCAACAGAATATTAGCATGAGGACGGGAACATAACTTATTAATTAACCTCAGGATAATTAAGCATTTCTACTCCCTTCCAGAGTAAACAATTTATTCCAGTCAATTATCAGATCACCAGGATAGGACAAATGAGGAGATAACCTGCTAACAAGAATTACCCAGCAAATTTCTCAGTCAGTTGTACAGCTTTTCTTGTTGTTCATCAAGACTGGGAATTAGTGAGAGGTTAATCAGAGTGGCAGTGGGGCAACAGCCTGGATGCTGTGCAAGCAAGGTTCAGCAACAGCTGAAACAGGTGTGTTACCAACCCTCCTAGCCACAAATGCAAAAGCACAGTACCACAGGGGCTCCAATGAAAAGTCAATCCCATCCTGTTACAGACCTAAACCAAAAATAAATATAGGTCCTCAAACGGTAATTAGTTCTCTCTGTATATGAGTATATTTCACACACAGTCCATTCCTGGAAATTTTATTCTATTCTTCTGATCTTTACCTGCAGTTTTCTTAGGCTGGAGAGCTCCTTTAACATATTGCTTAGGACAAGAAAGTAATATAGCTCAGATGCCTTAAAGTGTGACTGCTATGTTGTCATAACAACTAAAATTTGAAATTGTCTGGGTCACAAAATTAAAGTAATACTTTACAGCCAAATCCCTTTATTTGTCCTAGAAGCAAAAGAATAATTTTACCAGAAACTGAAATTATCAAGATGATTTCCTTTTGGGCATCAACAGTTCAAAAAGTCATAGTGAGAATTTCTGACAATTTATGATTCTGGTTTGATGCATAGATATTAGCTGTCAGTATTTCACATCACAATTAAAACAAACACAAAAGAAACAAGCCTTCATGCAACAGATCCAATCACAGTTTCAAAATATCTTTCTTGACTAATTGGCAAGTCTTGAAAGTCTGTCCTAGTGAACAGAAGAGGAGCTCTCCTCACATTGCCCATTATCCTTGTAATGTTATGCTCTGTCATTTCCATTCTACCAACAATTCTCCTGTTCTGCCAGAGGTACTCATGAACTCTTTTCAAACAATGAAGGAAATGAGACACCATTTTAAAATGAGAAACACAGACTGAGTAGACTTTTCAATGCTTCCATACAGTTTCCTTTAAATTCAGATAGTTTTCCAGCAGTACACTTGATTGACTGGACTAGAAAAATCACGGCTACTGTGACTCAGATGCTAGTAGACAGAAATACATGCTCTATGATCTTGAGGTTTCACCTTCTGAGCATGTAGCTGAAGTGCCAGATTTACATCATTACTGACCATGTAAAGAGTGAGAATGGGGAAAAACAAGGATTGGCTGTACACCCTCACCCACAGATAAGGATTCAGATACCTTCTAAGAATAATGTTCATCTTGAGGCAGGCAAGGGACCTAGGGAAGCACTGCTGCTTTCAAAACAGCCATAAGATAAAAGTGATGCAGGCCACCAGTGCCATGAGCTGGAAGACGATCTACTACAGAATGACATCTCCAGCTGAGTGTAACATGTTCATAGAAGTTTGAGATCAATTTTCTTTTCCTCCCATGGAACTCTTAGGAAACACAAAAAAAACCTACCAAGAACACATGGCTAGATCATTCCCATGGACAGAAACTAGACTGATGAACCAACTTGCAGGGGGACCCATTCTTTATTAACAGCATCTAATATGTAAATTTAAACAAATGTATGTTTTGCATAAAAATTAAGTATAAATTGGGCATTTAAGTCTGGTGTTTAGCGTTTTTGGTTTGGGTTTGGAAAAAAACCAAGTGTGTTTATTTTGCTCAAAAGTATCTCTTTCTATTTCTTGTTTTCTACTTCTATGACATTCCTTCACCCAATACTCTTGGAATTAGTAATAATGAATTATAAATTAATATTTGCCTATGTTGTTTTTTTACTGGCATCCAGGCCACTTTTGGTGGGGCTTTTTCCTGGTTTTTTGGTATGCTCTCACTCCATCTTCTTTTTTAACAGACATACAATTGTTTTCAAAAGCTATTGTTTAAGAGTAGATTAAACATGGAACCATTAAGTCGCAAGGGGAGTACAAATAGTTCAATCTAACATCTCTGTCCTCATTCTTATAACTTGTACCTTCCAAAGGCTTCCTAGCTCTTCCTGTAAAACATGACTGTTTAAAAAAAGCTAAAGTAAGAAAAAAAAAACCACAAAAACCCATAAACTTTTTCATCAAAGTTGTCTTGCAGCAGGAAGATTGAAAGGCTCAAAGAAAGTTTTTTTCACAAACATGAATTAATTCAATCACAACCAACATAATTTTCAAGTCCCACAGTTGTGGGCTACATTATCCTTTAGCATCTAACCAAAAGAGAGTAAAATGAACATCTCAGCAGGAACATGAAAGGCTTCTTAATTACAGAATTGAATTGGGCAAATATCAAAACAGGCTTTCTGCTTTAAATCAGGAGTCATTCTTAACACAGAAAAAAACAATTCTCTCATGCCACAGTGGTGATTGCTTCTTTTTCAGAAAACTTGTGACCAGAAGTGTTCTTTTAGCTACAGTTGAGAGACAGGCTGAAACCCAAGCACTCCAGAGAGTTTCTTCAAAGGAGGAAAGAACTGGTGTAAATTCAGAGAGGCTCTCTTGGAGCGAACTAGTTTTTATGCAGGTACTTCAAGGCATATGCAATAATAAGGCAATCAGTGCCTTAAATTTCTGTATGTTACCTCTTCCATTAAGTATGGACTTCACCATCAAAGTGCTTTATCCACTGGCAGTGGAGAACGGGCGAAGTAGTGCCATTCCAAAAACAGAAACTTGTCAAAGGAAATAAAAAAATTCCTCAATGAATGAGGATGAATTTTCAAAACACCATATGTAAACTGAAATACAATCCAACACACCCTAGGGGAGGCTATGGAAACTTTCTGAAAAGCACTGTTCTTGTTGAAATTAACTTCTCTTTTCCTGGGAGGTACTATATTGCCTTGCACACTGTATTGCAGGGTAACAGCATAAGCTATACTCATTAATGCTCAGTGGTTATAAGCTACTTTGACGACTGATAGTGCTGTTACCTAAAAATGACACTTGATATTGTAATTCAAAAACTCTTCTATAAATTGCGAAGTACTTGTTTATTTACAGCACTGTAGAAGAATAATTATGCATAACACAACAGGCTGCTCACAGTGTAAGTCAGATCAGCTCCGTGACAGGCTTAACTCGTGTACTGGCTTTTTAGAATAGCTTTTATGCTTTTATGCTGAACATTAATGAATGTGGCTTTAAACAGAAAAGAGTACTAACCCTGTAGAGAGGGTGGCATTTGTCCTTGAAACATGGTGCCAAACGAGCATAGATCTGCAGGCTATAGTAATAACTTGCCAGCTGGAGAGATAACGCAGAATGTAATTGCTTTTCAAAGCATTTGTTGGCATCTACCACCTAGAAGAAATAGAGAATTAATTTACATGAAAGAATTAGCAAGCATACAACATTAAGTGTCCAAACTTTCTAAAAAGCTACTTGCTGTCATTTAGAAATAATCCTGTTTTTCTGGCACAGAAGTAAATCAGTAACCTCCACACATAAAGATAATTCTACATTATGGTGGGTTTTCCCCCTTGCACAAATACCTAACCAAAACGTTCTTCCAACTACACTATTGCTGCTTCTATACGACAAGGTTATAATCTACATTTATGAGTTACATTAGACTTGTCAGTTGGTGGACCAATTTCTATTTTAAGTAAGAAAATAAGTCTTTTCACCAGTGCCATGCTCAATGGACCATCAATGGCATTTGTTCACTTTCCTTTACATGCATCAGCCCAATCTGCAAAAATGTATATTAAAATGAATTTGGATACTTAAGATTTTAAAATCTTAAGGAAATAAAATTTGCTAATGTAATTCTGCTATGAATAGTCTTTCCTGGGAAAAACATATAAAGTCCCAATCAACATACCTGTGGCAATGCAAGTAGATAGGCAAGAGACAAGGCTGCATCCTTTGGTAAAGCATCACTTGCCAGTTGTAGCAGAACTGCAACACAGAGTGAGCAGACACAAAGTTTGGATTACTGACCCACTTGGCCTTGAGAGCTAGCAAATGAAATTTTTCAGGGTAACTATATTTTATTAGACACTAGCTTGAAGCATTCCAGACATACTTAATTAAACACTTATCAGTGCAATCCAGAAAGAGATAATATATAATTAAACTGCAGCACAGCTTTACCTTAACTTCCAGGCAAAGTGTTCGATGCATTAACCGAAGAAGAATGAGATTATGCAGCAACAGATGCTAAACAAAGCCACCTGTACTGATTTCCAAGAAGTAAATATTTTGCTTGCAAAATCAAGGAAGTAATGTAATGTTTTAAGGGTTCAAAGATACAAAGAAGAAGAATGGTACAAAATTTCTTGAAGCCTGAGTTCAAACTCCCTTATCACTAAACACAACAAATCATATTAATTACTTCTGCCCTAATTAAAAATAAAAACAAAATGCTGCAAAAGTATCGTAAGAAACATCACCAGAAGGTTCTGCCACATACTGAAAACAAGTATAAGTACTACTGCAACTGAAATAAATTCATCAAAGGATAATTATTCTGATTATAAACACATATGCTTCTGGTAAAACTGACACAAAAATCACTTGCATTTCCTACATTATACCAAACCTGGGAGGAGGGTTTGTTTCCATTGTTATAGATTACATTATTGTAATATTATTATTATTATTATTATTATCTAATGTTATTAATATTATTTCAATAGGAAGAAACCATCTTCCAGCAACTTAGCACTTTATTTCAAGGAAGTCTCAAACACCTGTTTGTTAATTCCCACATTACATAAACTCCTCTGCAGGGCATGCTGGTAAAAACCCGATTACTTTACACACACTCCCACAGTGAATTCTTTGTTCCAAAGAATGACTTATAAAAAGCTTGAATGACCAATTACAATTTTAAGATTACCATTAATTTGCCATCAGCCTGAAGTGGATTTATATGCTGGCTCTCAGCCAAATACAAGCACTAAATTTCTATGTGACATCACCACAGAGGCTGCAACATAAGCCTGTCCAACAGCACCTATCCTTTACGCTTCAAATGGCTTTTACTGTGCTTCAGACAGGTTCTTGCTGCTGACAGATTGTTTCTGCTACACTCCAAATAACCTGTATGATGTCCAAGGAAAGACACTAAGAACTCTAGAAATATCTAATAATAAAATCTTGATGAAAATTGCTGGCTCCTCTTCTGATAACAAGCAGTTACTTTATGCACTCTTACACCCACCTCTAGTTAAACAGAAAAAAAAGGAAGGAGGAAGGAAGAGTTTCAGCTCTTCTCACTTTCCCCTTTCTTTGGAGGATTAGTATTAGTGATACCTCCTGAATACACAATAAATGATGGACTCTCTTCCAGCTTAACATCCCAACATGAGAACTGACACACTTGCAAGAAACTGTTCTTCACCATTAGGATAGCAATAATTACAAAGAACACAGACCAATACAGGGCTAGAAAACAATATGATTTTCTTCACACTTTTGCATGAAGTGTGACACAACAGCATCCCAAGTGCCAGAAGGTGTGTAAGAAGAAAGACCTGCCTGTACTGTCATACCTTCCAAGAAAAAAAATTTCCTCAGTACTGATCCAATAAATTTTCTGCATGCTCGTGTGTTCATAAAAGCTTTTCATGTATCCATACTTAGATGTGCACTTTACATACACAAAAATAGGTGTATGCAAAAATATTTTCATACAATTTTCTGTCTCGAAGTGAAGCCCCACAAGAATCCTCTGCATTCTAACAGGGTTGAGTTCAAATCACAGCCTCCAGACATTAGAAGGATGCCATTCTGTCCTGTCATGTATCTTCACAAAATTTACAGGAACTTAATGTCATTTCAGACGACTGCCAAATCTGGAATTTACCAAAGGGATTAGACATTACAGAGTTGGCAAATCAGGGAAGGCACGCAGTGACAAGCAAAATGCCAATGCTGCTGTCCCCCTGCTGTCCCACATGCACAAATTTCTCAAGAGAAACACAAAAATATTTTGATTTTATAAATATTTTTGTTTCCTGTGCAAGTCTTTATGCCACAGCCTGTTTGAGAGGCTAACTATTGAAAAAATGGTTTATTTGTGAAAATTGGAATCTCTCTATACCTAGAAAGTTTCAACTCACTTTCAATGGATTTTCCCCTGGAAAAAAATGTAGAAACTGCTTTGAGTCTTCAATTGTTCATTTAGCCAATGATAAAATCTCAACAGACTTAAAAGCACATACTGCAGTTAAACAGCCATATCTACAACTAACCACAAAATTATGGGGAACATTAAGGTATTATTTGCTCTAAAACTCCTGAGGATTAATAGATATGACTGATTGTCTTGGGTTTACTCCGAGTTTAGTGCCTAATCTGGTTAGAAGGACATACAGCCATCTTTCAAATTGCATCTTCAACCTCCTGATCAATCCCAAAGGCCTATAGAGAAAGAAAACCCCAATCAAACAGAGACGCACAACACAGCCTCAGCCACACTCAGCTGGGTGCACTACCAGCCCACAGATAAGGAAGAAGTGCTTTATAGGACCCAGGGAGATGAGAGTTATCATCTCCCCTGGAAATACTCAGTTTACCACCTACATCCGGATAGCCAGGACAAGAAAAGTCAAGGTCCGAGGCTTGTAACACTACCAAATACATAAAACCAGCAAAGTAGAGTTTTATTACAGAGGTTTTCAAGGCGAGATGGATGGGGCTCTGAGTAACCTGGTCTAGTGGAAGGCATACCTGCCTTCCTGCAAGGGGTTGAAACAAGATGATTTTTAAGATTCCTTCCAACCAGTCTACAATTCTATGATTTTGCACACTGTCTGTGGGGAAGGTGCTTAGCCAGGCTCTCACTCTGCACATGGCATTGTTACAATCAACAAAGTCTGATGGATACTCCAGCCCCCCCTAAGACAAAGTGCTAAGTACAATGAAGACTTCTTTGCTGAACTGCATCTCCCTCCAGCATCTTCAGTTCTTTTGATGGAGTTGAAACCTGCTGCTGTAGCTGTCCTAGAAGCAAACAGCTGGGATTCAAACTTGTCAGCAAGATCAACTGTAATCTGCTATGCTTGCAGTTACTAGACCAGTGCAGTAGCTGACACCTCATATCAGCATTTGAGTTTTGTATGGCATAATCCTCCCAAAAATGTACAGGAAGCCTGAAAATGATAAAAATGCAGAATAACAAGTGGGATTCCTTAAACTTCAGCCATGTGCTATCAATATATATATGTTCAATCTGCACAATCCTGAACGTGTTAACTCATCATAAAGAATTCCATGAGAATTGACAAAGCAAAGCAAAGCTTTAAGGAGAAAGAGCTGGGATCCAATACCATTAACACAGGGCTAAACACACCACAAATAGTAAATTATTAGTCCAATTATTTAGAGAAACCTATGTTACACTAATGCTTAAGAACAGTTCACTAACTACCAGAAGGTTTAATACACAGAAGGACTGAAGAGTCCAGAATAAACACAGCCCATTTTTCCAGAGGAAAATACAGAACTCTCTCTCAGAGCACAGTGGAGAGACTCTTAAGTGAAACTGACTATAGAATAAAAGCAGTGGAAGAGAAGTATTAAATGGCAAAAATCTTACTCTGCACACTTAAGAGAAAGGAGACATGCTAAAAAACTGAAGCTAGAATCTTAAAATTTCTTTTCTTGTACAAGAAAAAGTCCCCAACATTGAAAGTTCCATCTCAAAAGCAGCCACTGAATTGTAAACAATCAGTTCTAATCACCCAAGTTCAAGCAGGAACTATTACCACAGATCTGCCAAGTAAATAATTTTCCCTAAGGAAGCAATAAATACTTTTTAATCCTTGCCCCCCACTCCCCCCCCTTTAAGACACAGGAATCAAAGCTAAAGGCCTATGGGCATTTAGCATGCAACAAATGAGATTTTAAGTACTGATTTAAAATGATTTTTTTTTCCATTAAGAGTGTATGTAAAGAACAAAACACACACACACACAATTTATACAAGCTGTTGCTAACCACTTCTGATTCACACTGTTGTTACACAGAACTACACAGGTTATCTGTACAAACACCATATATCTCTAACTACTACTTGTAAGACAAATATGCTGGTTTTCACGAAACAGTTTGAGTAATGTGTAGCTTATGAAGATAGCCTGTCTTGAAACTTCTCATATAGCAAGTGATTCAATATTCTCATTTTTTATGACAGAATTTACCACAAGCCAAGTATAATACATATAGCTTCCTTCAAAAGACACTAACAGCATAGAATATTTAAACAGTTAATTTCTTACACCAGCAGAAGACATAAAAAAAAAAAAACAACCACAGGTGGTTTTTTTTTGCTGTTTATCTTTTTCTAAAAAAGTGAAATTGTTTCAGTTAAAAAATTATTAAATATAACCTATAATGTGGAGACATTTCAGAAGAAGACAAAAAGTTCTGGTGATTCCAGAAGCTGTAGTTAAGCATTAATTGGCAAATAAAATACTACAATGAACCTGCAGTACTGAAACCTGGATAAACCGTTGCACAGAATCTGAGCAACTGAATATGCAGGCATACAGAGACGTAACTTACATTGTTATGCAAATTCCCATTACCTGTACATGGTAATATTCAGGAAACCTTCAACAATTCCTCCTATTGTTGCCAACCCCCAAATAACACTTTGTTGTTATTTTCTAGTCTTTGCTGAGCAACTCCTCTTAAAGTCACCAATTCCCTTGAAAACTCTGCAGCTACTTCTGACAAGACTTCTTACCAACAAGAGCCATTGAACCAGATCATGCAAAATACACAGACAGTACTTCAGATCGTTCTGTGCAACACTCCACAATTAAACACACACACAGATACTTCTGTATTTACTATATATGGAGTGCATTTATACAGTATGTCCATACCTTCTGTAGTTGGAAGTAGGTCTTTTCCTTCACTCTTTGTTTCTGCAAGTTTCCCTGTTCTCAGCAACACTTCTGCAAAACTTTCCAAAGAATTGTTCTCGTATGTTCCATAGCTGACTTCAGACTGGAAGTAAAAAGAGAACTGACACATGTACTCTACACCTGCATTTTTATTTGGATCACTTGCATGCACCACAGTTCCGTTATTTGCTTTCCTTTGTTTAATTCTGGTTTTTTTTCCTACTATGCCACAGAACTTCAAGTCACACATATAATCAAAAACTCTGTATTTTCAATTGATATAAGATTTCAACAAAAAACTGCAGACTTCTGTAACTGTAACTTACTTCTGCAACATATGGATCATCAATTAGAGACTCATAAAATGGATGACAGCCTTGTTTTTCCACAGTAGCATTTTCTCCAGACCCACTTTTTAATACATCTCCAAATTCTTGGCCCTGGAAAAAACAAGTATAGTTGAGCCTAATTGTAAAAAAGCTCATGAAAATGCTATAAACACTATGCAGAAGGGAAACAACTGTAAATTAAAAGATCATTGCATTTAGTGGGGAGCAACAAAGGAGTCATCTTATATAAACTACTTCTGAATGAAGTCCAGTATTCTTTAAAAAGGAAAGAGAATTGTGTTCAAAAACAGTATCACAGAAAATAGTGGGGCAAACATTATAGAAAAGTCACTGAAATAGAGAAAGTAGAAACAAGAAATTGCAAAGAAACAGCTTTGAATACAAGATGACAGTATTTAAAGAGTGGGCTTTACTGTGCTTTGTTCCTCAAAGTTCTAAAGTTCTGCCAAATTTCAATTAGGCCTTCTTACACTATGCTAAGAAAACAGAAGAAAACAGACTAGAAAACAGCTTTAGACCCCTTCCTTCACTGGAATTTCCTTGCAAACAATCCCGTGATGTCTGTAGTCTGTTTACTGATTTGAGGTTTCAGTTATCAGGTCCTACACAGGAGCCGAGTTTTTATACTAATGTATCACAAATGTGTAAACATCTGGGCACACATCAGCAATCCCTTACGTGTAATGGTCGCAGGTAAGTTAAGGATTTCTTCCACCACTGCCCATCACTGACAGCATGCAGCATTGCTTTGGTAGTCAGAGTTGTGTTGGACAACACCTTCATGGTTTTGGATGTCGTCCAGTACAACAAATCAGCAGACTGGCCAGAGGGGACGCTGGTTTCATCCTGTGACATATCCAACACACAATGCAGGGGTTAGACTCCTGCTATAATTAGGTTAGTGACCTAAAGCCAAACAAAGGAATTAGAGTTCAGGCACACTACATAAATAACGCATTTGAATGACCATTAATTCAGGCAGCAGCTGCCAAAAATAAACAAAAGACAAACTAGAAGTGATTTAGGAGTTTCACTGTGAAGTAAGCAGTGTGATCAGCAGAACATTTGGCCCCTTACTCAGTTATGAGAGCATAACAGACAGCACTGGTTTTAATTCCAAAATTTATAATGACAATGTTCTACATAAATGTTGAATGTTTCCACTAAAATAATCACCTCTCTACAAACATGAGGATTGAGTATACTAAAGTTAATCTTCAGTAATTCAAGAAAGCTGATACCAGAGAAAATCTTATATTTTTACAAAGGTAGCATTAAGGTGAATTCCCAGTAGGGGAAATGGCAGAGATGTAAATAGACATCTCTAGACCAAGTGATCAAGTACCATCAAGTTTTGAAAGTTCTGCAGCTGGCACACAAAATACTGAAAAAACAGCCAGCCTAAAAGACTACAAGAATCTTTTTTCAATCAAAAACTCCTTCTGCAATACATGCACATATACCTTCACTTAGCATGAACTCACACTCTATGAAAGCAGAGAATGTTCCAAAAATGGAGCTCTCTATACCAGCTCTTCCTATGTAAAGGAATACCAAGAATACCCTATGTAAAATAATACCCAGAACATGCTGTCTGACCTGTGCTATTCCAGTTCTCAATGCTTTGTGTTACTTGCATGCTTTACAATGTGTGTACATTATTCATAAATCTATAATTAGCATACTAAGGTAAACACACCCAAATATTTCCCTTCATATAGTAAAATTTAACAGCCATATGTTTATCCTTAACAATGCTACCATTAATTTCCCCATACACTGAATTATATTGAAAAAGAAAAATTCTACCTGTACAACTGCATGGGAAGTATTAGTTTACAGCTTACTAATTCATGACAAAACCTCAAACATGAGAGCCAAAGGATGCCAAGTTATTCTGAAGAGAAATACATCCCACTGTAACCTCAGAAGAAAAACGTATCAGCTTCAATAAGGTACAATTTCATGTAGAAAACCTTATTTTTAGTACCTTTTACTATGTACTTTTACTTACTGTAAATTACTGCCTCAAGCTGACCACTGAAGTAGCAGGTTCATCTTAAGTCCTTCAGCATTTGTTTTAATCTTTTCTGAAATCATATTGTGCATTTCACAGATGCACCACTAATGAATCAACTGGCTAAACTGGGAATTTCGACTCTTGTTTCACCAAATTAAGAAAATACATGTGAAGTACAACCTGTCAGAATTTTTGCTGCTCTGAAAAATTAAAACCAACTGAAAATCCTATGTCTGGTGGCCTGGGGGGAGAATTTCTTGTTCACATGCTTTTTAAATAAACCATTTTAAGCACTTAGTAAGACAACTTGTAATTTAAATGTTACATACAGAATACTAATTCCTCTCTGCCACCATTTTCAAGTAGATGCTGTGACACACCTAGTTGATTTTTCATAGAGGAAAAATAAACCAAAACTAAAACAGAATGAGAAAAAATCATCCCACCCAAGTTGTCAATTGCATTTGAGCAAAGCACTTTTCTTTAAATCAGCCTCCCCCAGCAGTATGAAAACTAGTGGGCTAACTTGTATGCAGGTGTTAATGCTTATGGCACTACTGCTATCAGATAAACTCTATTGATTTTTGTTTAAAAATAATTTCACTCTTACAAGTAATTACAGTTTTTTCAGCAAAAATAGAAATTCTATTTATTGAGAAGCCATTTTACTCTGTACCTGGAGCAGCAACACTTGCAGGTTACAACTCTTGCTATTTCAAATCAATCTCACAAAATAAATTATTTCTTAAATGAGAGGGGAGATCTCATCTTGAAAACCAACTTTAATTGTATAATTTAATTGTATATTTAGGGAGAAGTTATATTTTGGGGGTTCTGAGAGGTGTTTGAGAGAATTTATTTTCTTCTATTAATTATTCCTGACATCCTTTATAAAGAAAACACTTCTGATTAAAATCAAAATAATAATGGCAACAACTCATTAAATAGCAGCCAAATTAGCAGACTGAAAATCTGCTTGAATCTAAATGATACAAAAAAAGACAACCAATAAATTCTGATCAAGTTACTCTAAAATAACAGCTAAAATACTTATATAAATATATATAGCATATGTTTATATTTATACACACTCTTGCTCCTACATACACTTACATAATTCCAAACAGTCTAATGGGAGGACAAATAACAAAGCAAACTGTTTTTGAGACAAGCCACACAGGAGACAGTAATAAATTAGAACAACAGCAGCATGGGTTTTAGGATTGGTTTTCGTCTTTAATGACAATTAGTCAAGGTGCAAGGATTAAAACTTGCAAAAACCATACACTGCCCATACACTTTGTATGCTAAGAATCATGTCAAGACTATGAAGGAAATGAAATGAGGTAGAACAGTCTGTTCAAAAACAGAGCATCACACATTAGGTCTTCCTTTTCCTTTTTTGTTACTTCCATTGCCAACCAGGAATTTAAAATACTCTCCTTTAAATAAGTATTAATGTAGAATCTACATGTATTTTTTTTTGTGCCTTGGAGGGTTTTATATCAGGGATTTTTAGTTTTTTTTTCAATGTCTGTTACAGCTATGAACCACTCGAAGTGGAAACTCCAGTCCTGCAATGATAAACCAGACTCTAAATGAGAGATTATGGAAAAGATTCAGCTCAAGATGACAACACTAATATTCGAGAGTCACTGAATGTCCAGGGTCATCGCTGGAAAAAAAGAAGTAACCCAGCCTTAAGCAGACACAATGCATTTGATTCAGCTCTGAAACACAGCCTTTGATGACTGCCTGAGCTACACAGCAGTAACGAAGACAGCTGCTTAACACCTGCAGATCTGACAGAGACATTTTGGAGCAGCAGCTAAAGGACAAGAGCACAACTTATCATGACTCTCCAATAATTTCTAACCAGCTGTGATAACAATGTGTGACCTACCAATTTAATGTAAACAAATGTTCTAAGAGATCCTGTCTTTTCCCAGATACAGTGCTTGGGAAAACTGGAAAAGCAAAGACACTAACACTGTGTTAATCAGAAATTTTCTTTTCTTTAAGAAGCCTTTAAGAAAATCATTCTTATAATCTAAACATATGTTCAAATTATAAGAAAATTATTCTTATAATTTGAACATATTCATTTCTCCTCTAGAAAATACATCTACTTTTCTGTCAAGAGTTAATTTTCAAAAAACTTTAAACTTAATTTCTCTTGGGTAATGTGCTACGTAACAGTAATTACGCTTCCATATTCGGATATGTAAAAAATAATTATTTCTAACAGATGTAAACATAATTTAAGTATTATGTAGATTTAATAAATTCAGAGCTCACTTACAAGGCAACTGATTAATATTGTTTTGTGTTTATACACAACACAGCATCTCATATCTAAGCATTTTATTTGAATTTAATAATTTTACCATAAATATTCTGAAATGCTTTTCATTTATCAAGAACTTAATCTTCTCACCAAGATATTTTGGTTGAGAAGCACAAGATTAGTTTTTTAGGCATTTATAGCACACACAAGTAAAAAGGATGATGAAGTAAGAAGGATGAGAATTGCTAAAACTTAACATTTTGCTTAAAAACAATCTGGGACATTGGAACCATCATAACTTCCACAGCATAACTTCTCAAATGGATTCCATGAGTTCAAACAGTGACAAGCTGACACAAAGCTCGTGCAAATGCATTAGCTCCTACAGAATAATGACATGCAGCTTCATCACAGCATTCATTAATTTCTTTTGAGTAGGACCACCAAAAACTTGGAGAAAAGTTATAGAAGTCAATGTGGCAGGAATATTAAAATAACCATTTCTATGCAGTCTATGATATATATATAAGCCAGCTCCTATGAAGATTTCTGCCAAGTTTTAGGGGAAACAATTTGGAGGAAAAATTGAATGAAAATGAAATTACTTCAGAAATTACTAGGGAAGAGTTCACCAAGAGAAAGCTGATGAAAAAGTATGACCAGCTGGTGATGCTGGTTGACATAAAGGAAGAGATGGTAGTGGAGACTAATAATTCAATGCTGGACAAAAATCAGAGGGATAGAAATGGTCTCTAAAGGTTTGAAAAGCAAAAGTTAAATACTTACAGATAGGCATTTTGAATGCAATAGAGAAAGGGATTCACAAACACATGTATGCCACACCTTGATCAAGTCAAGATAAGAAACACAGCACCAATTTGACAAGGCATCAGTAAGTGAGAAAAAACAACATTTGTCAATTCCCTGCAATAAGGATTCTGTAAGTTAATCAGAATGTAAGTGAAAATGAAAGAAATACACAAAAAGGGAAAAAATCTTCAAATTTGTTTTGTTTTTCTTTAAAGAAACTAAAATTCTGTGCAAGACAATGAAGATGAAGCACAGGGAATTAGATGAAGTGTGACTACAACTGCAGTTATGGGATTCAGTAGAGTCACAAAAACTGAGTTATTGAATATATTGCTTTTCTAATATTGCAGATGTTTGTAACAAAGGAGAAGTTATACAGTGAGTAAATTTTTGGCTATGTATCCTCCAGTGTCATTCCAAAAAATGAAAAAAAAATATAAATCCCTATTAAGTCAACTGGGAGATAACAAAAGGAAAGAATTAGCAAATATACAGAACTTCATTTCCTAGTTTAACAGTCTGAAACACGACATGCCAAGGAGCCTTATTAAAGAAAAAGAAAATACACCTCAGAGCAGCAACACACAAACTTGCCAGGTCAATTGACTACCTACTTCGAATTCTAAAGAGACAATCAACCACAGCTAACCACAGGGGTGGGGAAATGAAAGCTATATTGGAGAAATTTTTGAATGTCAATTCTCCAGCATCATGAAAATTGCTTCCAATATGCAAACTAAAATGATAGTGAAGTTAATTAGTGAGTTTACTCAACTCTGATAAAGCTTTGAATAAATTTCTGAATCATTTATATGCATGTCTAATTGTTCTGCTACAATATAGTACAACAGCACATGAAAGGTGATGCATGACAAATTTTTATAGATATTAAAATACTGTAAATGTATGCATCCACACCCATATCAATTTTATTAACATCTACTTATTCACCGCCCCCTCAAAAAGATGCATCTAGATTTCCAGAAAATAAAATGTATTTGTGACAGTGAAACAGACCTGTTCTTCATATTGATGATTCTGGCAGACACAAAATGTTTGGCCCTCTTCTTCTGAATACTGTTTGTAGTGCTATTTTACCTTCCTGCTAATTATTTTATATATATGCAAATACATACATCTACATGCATGTCTGCATAGGCATGTATATAAATACATATACATGCACATGTGTATTTATACACACATATACACATGAACGTACATAAAAACCATACAAAAATATGGACATATTCTCCAAGGAGGCTGGAACTCTCATAATTTCTTAAAAAGCCACCCTATTCAACATGAAACTTCTCTTTCTTTCTTTCCTTCCCTCTTTCACCACCCCCTTTTAATATCTTCTTTCTTGTATTTCTTTAAGGCTTTTGATCCCCTAGATTTATTTATCACTCACCTATTTCATTAAACAAAACACAGAGAAGAGAATAAATTAAATTTAGAATTTTGCACTTCAAAGAGTGTGAAAAAAATGCCTATTTTCATAACTAGGTAAATAATTACATGTTCTTTAAAGAGAGAAAATACTTACAACTGTACATATACAGACATAAAAGAAGAGACATAAAAGCAGAAAGAATAGACGACTTGTTTCCTGTTGTCCTGCCAGTGGAACACTCCATGTTCCTTCTGATCTTACACATAAAAATAATTTCACATGCAATGTATGAACATTATAAAGCAACAAGTGATAAACTTTATGATGCACAGAACTAAGAGGAAAAATAAGTTTAATTAAAAATATTTTTTGTCAAATATGTATTTCACGTTCAAAATTATTTTGCAACTGGGACAGATTAAAAAAAAAACTAAACCAATATAAATGTCAATTTTAATGTAAGTTTTTTTCCACTTTTCCTGTTTATGTTTTTTCCAATGGCGCTAAGACTGTAGGAAAAAGCAACTAAAAATCAGAACAAAGTATAAATACACAAACAAAATCTTGAAGTTAATCTAAGAGAAAGTACTGTATGTCTGATGTTGCTCGTTTTATCTAGTAAGCAGACAGAGGTTGCTAAAAACTCAAATTCTGTTCTTCAGAGTAATGTAGAACAAAGTCATTATTACCTTTACAATTCACATTAAACTTACCTCTGTTTCCTTACTGATCAACAAAGAAGGCCCAGAGATACTTGAATTCTCACCTCCCTCAGAAGGCAGAAACTGGTAATTCACAGCCTGATAAAGAATCTATAAACATGAAATAAATATTATCTTTTGCCAGTCAAATAAGCCAATGAAAGAATTATGACTGATTTCAGAGCAAGTCCAAGAAACTGATGTAAAGGCTTCCACGATAGAAAAGGGGGCAGGAGAAGACACAAAGAAGAAAACACAGCATCCCTGACATCCTCTCACTGTTGGAGTTGCTACACAAAATGACCTTCCCTTCTCTGTGAATTCTGTGCAATATTTTCCCCACAAACTAAGATTTTTTTCTTAACTTTATGTAGCGTACTGTACAATGCAGAGTAAAGAAATATCATGAAAACATCCATTATCTGACTGAGACTCTGAGGCATTGGGCAGCTCCACAAGACAAGCATTTCACAGGACAGCGGCTTTGTGGGCAGAAGTTCTGCACAGAACTTCCGCCTTCACACGTTGCTTGCATTCTCACAGACACTTCTATTCAGGAGATTTTTTAAGGAAAAGGTAACTGCCTTGCAACTGCCTTAATCAGGCTGCACATGTACTGTAGCTATGACTCCCTTCTCCCCCATTCTTACATTCTGTGTCCAAAGACCTCCAAGATGTTACTATTACACAATTATAAATCTATGAACACTGTGAACTCTTAGACAACTAAGACAATTATGAACTCAAACAAGTCGTAGTAGGTAGGCCAAGCCACAATTACAAAGAACAGAAATTTAACATTTTGACTACCTAAATTAATGCCCTTCAATTTCAAATAAAAGTTCTGCTATGTCACCTTGACATAAGTTGTATTTAAATGTCACAATTACGTGTTCTTACATATATACTGCAATCAGCTCAAAACCTAACATGTGATTCTATCAAGTCAGTCATTGCAGTGTTAATAAAGATTGCTCAGACACAAAGTCTCTTGTTATTGCTAAAACCATTACATCATTGAAATCTGTGAGAAAATAATTTCATTGCACACTGGGTAAAGATCACAAAAATCATAGAATAAATCCTTAGTAGACATTTATGTGGGCATTTAATGAAGTTGCGTTACAAAGTATAAATACCTGGAAAATATTTTTAAATGTTATCAACTGCATTTTTAAATAAAATGCTTAAATCAGGCAATCAATAAAGAAATTAAAAGTACTAAAGAAAACACAACTGCACTTCCACTTCACAAACCAATTCATCATACAAAACTGCTTAACAATAGACCTAATTTGCTGAAATAGAATGGTGAAATTAGAAGAGTAGAGCAAAAAAAATATGAACATACTGGAGGGGTAGAACTTAAGGGAACAAACTTGAAAATGAGCCCAAGTCCCCTTTACTTTGGTAGGCACTGAACTTTGATGAAAGAAGCCACAGAAACACGTACCTGGGTTTGCAATGAGCTGCTCACTGCCAGCAGTGCCTCTATGGCGCAGGGGGGACAGTGTGTCAGAGCAAAGGCCATGAGCTCCTGGCGCATCCCCAGGTCCTGGTAGTCTTCTGACTGCCCCAGCTGACTGCACACTTCCCAGCTTTTAGAATAGCCTACAAGGGAACACAAACACACTTCCTATCACAGGTGAAAGGAGGATGCCCAATTCTTATTGGATGAGATAAAGAAGGGCATGTGGTATTTGTGTCAAGGCTTAATATCCCTGAAAAAGGAACCATAAAGGCTCCATAAAACAGAGATGTAGCTCAACTTTAGACTGACCAAATACAAAAACGACTAATTTTTTATCATATTGTAGATAAAAGTAAAACAGGCATCTGTAAGCTTACATCCTATATTTTTACATATTACAGTAAGAAAACCATCATTCATTTCAGTGCATGATACTGAACACCTTACTGGAGTGGCTGTATTCCATTTACCTCCACTCATACTGTCACATACACAAATCATATAAACAGCAAAAATATATAACTATCTTAAGAGTTTTGATAGCAAGGTAGACCTCTGAAAGACTTGCATTTTCCTGCTAGCTGTAGTCACAAGGTTTTACCTATATGAGAGGGCTACAGTGTGGAAAGAAATAGAAATTGTGGTTCCCAGAGGCACGCAGAAATGCTCCGTGAGGTTACTACCCCGTAGTTCAGTACACACATATTCCATGCAGTATTTGCTGTTTGTGTCTCTATTCAATGCCAGTGCACTTCCACTAACAAGATCTAAGTGCTACTTTAATGAAATTGAATAATCTGAAGTACCACACCTCACAATAAGACCAAAGTCAGAACTCAGATTTCCACCTCCATCACCTCATGTATTCGTTATTTATTCACTTCACCTGTGGCCATGAGCTCCTGGCAATGCATACTAGCTGCTTTGTAGTCCTGGAAATGGAGAGCCTGTTCCACTAAAAGGATTAAAACTTGACCTTTTCTCTCCATCTGATCGTCTCCTATAAGAAAAAATCAAACTTTTTATTAGTTAATTGGAATTAATGGTCAACTTGAGCTTGACACTTTATTTCTTAATAATTAACTATATACCACAACATGAAAAGCCCCACTTGAAACTGAAACAAAAATAATATTATCTGCATTTTCCTGAAGGAAACAATAAAAGGAGTTAATATTTAAAAAAAACACTGGCATCATAGCTTGCAAAAAACCCCAAACCAATTAGCATGTTATGTCAAGGTTAAAGAAAAGAAGGTTTTGAAAACTGTATTTATGTGTTGGCCGAAGGATCAGAACTGATATTGAAGCTAAGTGACATATAAATCAAAATCCTGACACTGAAAAAAATAAAGTCTATGTATTGTAATAGAAGAAAATAAATGTTTGTTTTCTTATAATATACAAAGACCCATTTTAAACTGCCACTTCATGGCTCCAAATAATGCACAAGATGCAAAAAATGTAAGGATCTAAAAATCCATAACCTCATAAATTGAGTAGAACTGAAACTAATTTTTCCATACCATACATCCACCTCAGTCACCAGACCTTCTGGACAATGCCTCTTCCGCTAGTTATGAATCTAAAGTTCCACTTCAGATACTATTGAAGCCTCCTGACTAAAGTTTCATCAAGAATCTTTGTAGAAAAACATCCTGACCTCAATTTTAATACATCAGCATTCACAGATGAAAATCTAATGAGGCAGCTCTTCTCCATCTCAAAGCCACTTATAGTCAATACAAATAACATTTATACCTGTCACCCTTCACTAGTCATCTATACTTTTTACAGCTTTTTTCAATTTAGAGTGAACAATTTACTGGCATTAGTTTGTCCAGTCTTGTGCTCAAAACACTATGTATGTCCATGCACTCTGTGAGAAGGAAAACATACACAGGAAAAATAAACTAGTAATTTAGGAAAGAATTTTTAGAACAAAAACAAGCAGATTTTTTAAATGCAAGCTTCTTGCTCACGCTTCTCCTCTATTATTAAAAGCAATTTTATGCAGTCAGTGTTGTTACAATAATTTGAAAAGGGCATCGGTTTTATGAAACTGTATTACTACAACTTGTGAAATGCAAATATTTCAGAAGGTTAAATCAGATCCAGTTTTGAAAACCATTCAAAGAGTACATGTTCTTAAATTGCATAGCTGTTATTTTTAGCTCCACTTTGCAGATCCATCACCACGGACAAAGCAAATTTCTTTGTAAAGCTTTCTCAAAAGGAAAGCTGTAGCAGTTGCACTACAATGACATTCAGGCAAGTGAAGTTACCCTAATTACTGAACTCAATCAAGGCTCCCCTAATCCCTGCACATCATGACTAACTCAGCTGGGAGAACAGGTTAGCTTCCCATCATTTTATCTTCCAGCCTCCTGCTCAATATACTGCCAGCACTCAATGCTGCAAATTAATCACATTCAAGGCTCTCCTATTGCAAAATTATGCCCTCTGGAACCTGGGAACCTCTCATTCAGGCAAAAGCAATTACAGATGACAAAGAGGTCCTTCTATCCTCACAAGCTAAATGAGAACTGTCATTTCTCTAAGTGAGGGACACGTACTTGCCACTCACCTCCTGATGCCCGCTTCACCCTCACAGCTTGACTTCCTACAGAGAGATCTGACTAAGTAGCAGACACAAAAGAAAGTCAAGAGAAACAATCAAATTATTACCCCTCAGATTTCAGGCTAAATAATAACTGCTATTTATGCCCACTTAAAAATCAGTGGGACTGAAGGAAAGAAAGGAAGAACATTTGGACCAAGGAATGGTTTCTTTAACTATGCTTGAGCAGCTGTATGGTATCAAGTCCTCCATCCCCAATGTTTCAGCCAAGGACCTCTGGTGCAGGAGGATATATCTCTGCATGTTTTACAAAAGCACAAGTGTAAAAATAAAAGGATAAATCACTGGCACTTCCATTTGCTTGGCACTCACTGTTATGGCAGAGAACAACCACTGGCTCCAGTGTTACTCAGTGAATCCCCGAGTGAAGCCCTTTTCCACACACCTTTCATTAACCACGCAGTGGCTGATAATGCTCACTGCTGCAGTTTAGTTGTCATCATCTATTCAGGCATAGAAAACCTCACTGCTTCAGCTTTGTAACACGTCATTTGATGGCATTTTAATAATACAGTCTCATGAAAGGAAAAGTTTCAAATTCTAAATTGTCTCCCTTGCCATTCTGACAGCTACCCATGACTGAAACCAAGATAGTAATGACAAAATTTTTCAAATGGTGACCTGATTATATTACATAGTAATTCTGCTTCAAGCCTTAATGATAACACCTGACATACAGACTCAAATCAAATTCAGAAACTGGAAAGTGGAAGGGGATAACCTAAATGATTCTGAGGTTATAATAAAAATAACAGGAGAAAAAAACATGAAAGCTCAGAAATAATAGATTTTTTTTTTCTTGAGAAATAAAGGATATTCAAATACTTTTAAAAAGCTTGGATCCAGTCTGGATTATAGAAGAAAAAATAGCTTATTGAAATACCTTGGGTAAGATGTAAGCTATTTCTGAGTGGATAAAATAACATTATCCTGAATGAAATCATGCCATTAAAACTTAGAAGTCAAATTATATAAACATTGTACTTCAGAAATTCCATGTTGCCTAGATTTAGTTGATATGGAAATTTAGGAGATCAGAAGACATCTACATTGTTAATTCCAAATGCAAGAAAGTTCATGTTAAGAAAGATGGATTTCAAAAATAAGCTTTAACTAAGGTATCTGAGCAAAGTTTAAAGCTAAAAGATTCACTTATGGATATTAAAATTAAATAAATTTGCCACAGAAAGTTGTGATAAAAGAGAATAATGGTAAAGTTTCTAGAGAGCCTGACAAAGGAAATAATGAACAACACTCCGTAGATCTTTTTGACACACAGTAAGATGCTCCTGATTTCTGATACAGAAGCTTTTTTCCTACTTTTTTTTTGCACACATCTACTAGAGTAATTGCATAAAGTGAATTTGTCACACTCATTCTTAACAAAGAACACAAAGTGAGGATTGCAAGACACAGAGCAGCTCCAGCTCCCTGAGCATGTGTAGATTTTCTGGCTGTCATGCTGAGCACATTCTTCCTCACTCACTTTACCCATCTGTGAAATTAAGATAACAGTTGTGGGCTTACTTTACAGAGGTAGTGACACGAGGCTTAAGTAGAGTTCACTGTAATTAATCAAATACTTTAAAGCAATTAAGAAGCTAGCTGATATATCATTACATAAGCAAGATTTTAACTTTGATAAGTATGAATATAAATTCTATTACTCACTTTCAGTGCTGTTCTCAAAGCAAACTAGATTCAGAGTACATAATTCACAAAGCTCCTTAATAATGACTCTGTGCAATGTACCCTTGCATGCACAATAAATGCATCCTTTTAAATTTTAAATTAAAATATGTATGTTCTTAGGATTTTATAGGCTATTAAATATAATAAAACACAGCATAAGCTTTATGCTCTATATGGACACACACATAGAAAATTTATGTAGACATGGACAAATGCAGCAAGAAGGTCTTTACAATCAGTAATTATATACAATGAAGTGGTAGGTGAAGCAAAGAGGGGAAAATACTGAATCAAATTCCTCCACTAAGCAGACAAAACACAAGACAACACCCTACAAAGTGGATTTGGAACAGAAAGGACCACAACTTCAAACATCCACAACCAATACCAGTAAGTATGTTCCAGAGGACAAAATCAGAACTTCTTACACAGCAAAGGTGGCTCATAGATCAAGGTAATTGAGTAAGCAGTGAAAACCAATTAAGGACAAAAATCAAATCTTTCTCCTGGCAGCATTTTGTCGAATTCTTCATTAAGTCCATAAAGTTCAATCCTCTTTTTCGAAATACAGACCCATCCCAAAATACCTCAATAAAACCATTTGTGTTCATCAGAAGCTGTTAGAAACCACAATACCCTTTCCCAGTAGTTTTACACCTGCAAAAAAAGACCATCCATACTAAAACTGCAGGGAAGGTTTACCTTTTCTAATATTAAGTTTAAAATAAAATATATTAATTCAAAAATCTTAGAATCTGTATGCAGGATCTGCACTTTTGTCTGTTAAGTAATTTCTGGAATAATACTAGTATTTGTTATCACACAACAGGGCTAACAAGTCCTAATATAACTCTTTATCTTATTAAAAACAGTATTAATAATATTAACTATATTAATAATTAATTATTAACTATATTAATAATTAATAATTGTTACTCTGAAACTTAAATTACAAGTTGACAGATACATAAATGCCATTACTACATGTCTTGTTTCAATTTATGTTTTTAATCTCTACCATCAAATTATACAGCATTCCTTATTACAGACTGTGATTAAGGCTGTACCAGTATAACACTTAAAATCTGTTTTAAAAGGTATTAATAATCTAGCTATTCAAATTCTAAGACTTTTTAAATTCAGGGTAAGGTTACCTATTCTACCACTCAGCAGAGGTACAGAGAGGACCAAAGAGTAAGGCTTGCAGCCTTTCTTAAACAATTTGGAAAAATATTTACATGCATGCTTTGAAACTATGACAATCATGTTTCCTTTGTATGCTATTGGGTAATCTTCTGGATACTTGTCAATGGATAGAGAGTCAGGCACAAAAAATTTGCAGTAACAGTGTTATGCTCTTTACAGCTTCCAAATCCAGAAAAACAAGCGAACAAGAACATTAAAAAAATACTGAGTTCCTTAAAATGAAATAAATCTATTTTCAACAGACCATCTCCTACAATAATTAGGTATAGATAAAATTCACAACTATGGCATTCTCATACCAAATCCATATCTTACTCATAAATGAATGTTCTCTACAGATAACAGCTTTCCAATAAAAGCAATACAAGCATTTATCCTTCAGTGACAGTTAAATGGTTTTTAATCACAAAAGCCTAAAACTACATATGTAAAGCAAAATTTGAAAAAAAACTCATCACATTCCCCACTACTCAAGTTACTACTGACAATGTTGTCTTGCTGTATTTTCCTTTCAGATAAATATATGTTATTCTATAAGCAAAAGATTACTTTGAAAGTGACCAAATTACTTGTATATTTAGCATAAGAGAAAAATGTCTAAATAGTGAATTCCTTACCAAAACTCACTCTTGAAATATAATTTTACTACTAGAATTCCCTACTTACCATAGCAGCAACCATCAGCATTACTCCCAAGGTTGACCACTGAAGTCAGAGAGCCCAACACTCGCAAGATAAATATGTCACCAGTAAAGTAAGTAGTAGTTTTTAAACCATTCACCTGTTTAAAAATTAACTATCTCACACATTCATCTTCTAGTTTTCTCTAGGCTGCTAAGTGCATGGAAGAGAAGAACTGGAGGGCCATTTCATCATCTGGCTTTAAATATCTCTTAAATCTCTCTTTTCAGTGGTGACTCAGTAGGTGTTGCTCTGATTTTAACATCAGCACACAGACACTGCTGTATCAATGAACTCTATACAAATTCCCTAAAGTTCTCCACATACTATGCAGGGACTGCCATTTTCAGTCTCTGGAGATGGGAGCCATGAGTTTGATCCCTTTTCAAAGGTACATACCAGGGCACTGGAAATCCTACAGCTAAGGCACTAGGATAACGCTACTGGACAAAGCTTTATAGAATCTTTCTGCACATTGGTTTTCCTTCTTTCACACAAAGAAAATCACTTAGATTTAAAAAGAAGGTAAAACAAAAATCAGCAGCATTAGCATAAAGAACTCAGAATATTAAGAAAAATACACAGATTTTAACTTGATGTGCGTGGGATAAAGCAGAAAGGAGAAGGAAAGAGTTGTACAGTAATCTTGTCATATGAACCAATAAGAGGGACTTTTTTTTTTTCCCAAAAGCCTTACAAGCAAAGAAAAATAAGTCACAACTGTCAGTCAAATTTTTCTATGGATTACATATTCAATATGTAGATCCAGGTACCCAACACAGCACCATCCTGTCCCCTCCTCCATCTGTCATGTAGCAGCACTGCGCTGACCAGAGTGAGGATGTTTCCTGTGACTCCTTTTCTAGGACCAAGATATCTCGGGAGGTCAACAGCCTAATTTCCATACCTCTGTTCTCAACCTCACACAACTGTCTCAAGTAGCTCCTTCTCTATTTATAATACTATACAAAAAATTGCCAGTACTAAGCCTCCTGAAAATGTAAGAAAAAAATCTTAAATTATTTAACAAACAAAGAGGGAGAACAGAATTAGCCAGGAATGTTTCAGTGACAAAGCTGGAATGCATTGATTTTATATGCATAAAATATAAATATTTTATATTTCTATATTCTATTTCTACATCATAAAAATACAGCATTATTGTGTTTTCACTGCATTGATTAAGTATTTTTCAAAAATAAAAAAAAGTCAAAAGGCTACCTTAGGTAGGCCATTAAAAAAAACATTAAAAAATCCCCCTAATATCCTCAGGATTCAATATTTGAAGATGTTCAGCTCCTCAAATGAATACTCAACTTACTGTGTTATTTTTAGTGCACAAAGGAGATATGTGCATATAGACTGAAGTCTAACAGCCGAAATTCAGGCTTTACAGATTATTTTTCCCCCTGTATCTAAAATGCAACTGTTATTCTATCAGGCTACCTTATTTGCCAAGGTAATAATAGTCACAGTAATTTCAGTAAATTCACTACCAATTAACTGTAAAACAAGATATTCTCAGCCACAACTCCTCCAATCTGAAATCAGCCTTTACTCCAACTCTAGATCAGACAAGGCATTTTTTATTTTAGATATCAGCAGCTGACCATTTCAGCTGTTTTATAGATTAAATATTCCACTTGTGTGAAATGCTTCATTCCTCCCCAGTGACTGCTCTTCCAGGTGACTTTTTAGTGGTATCTTTGAATGCATATTCTAATGATCAACTCAAATGTCCTAAAGCATAACATAAATGCTCAATGCACTGCAGTTCAGTGTTTTATTAACACAGCTTACCTGCAACCCTTAGCAGGTTTGCCAGTCCCAGGAGCTTGGCAGACTGTTTATAGTTTGCTGACATCTGAGCCAGACAGTCCTTGATGAGACTGAGTCGATCGGAGCACAAACGCACTGTTGAAAGGAGAACTGGTTTAGAGACTGCACAAATGAACTTGACTGCTGTGCTCCTGCTCAAACAGCACAGGACAGAGGAGTGCTGGGGAATATAAGAATGCAAACACAATGTGAAAACCAGCTCAGAGATGCTTGCACGCAGATCCTCCATTATACCTATAAAGAGAAAGTTAAAATAACGCCACAGGGTATGCAGCTCCCATCACTAGCAAGTCAGGCTGTGAAGGGAGTAAAAAGAGAAAAACTGACCTGAATGGAAACTCTTTTTTGTTTCATGTTTTCACATTCACTGTTTTAAAATGTGTACATTTAACTAACATACCTTTATACAATTGTTCTTAATTATAATTTTTGCAACATCCCGTAAGACTGCTAACACAGGCATTAACTTTTACTTAGAATGTTGCAACTAAGATTTCATTTATTTAGCATGAACAAGACACATCACACAGACTGAAAGAACTGTCATTAGCAAATGCTTCAGCTCATTTTAATTTATTTAAAAATTTCCTGAGAAGTGGAAAGATAGTCTGCAAATCACCAGGTTCTTTCAACCATATCCTGAGCAGTTTATAATTAGTACTGCATTTCAAAAAAAAAAAACTTACCAAATATTAAACAATTATTTTAACTGCATAATTTAATATCATGAACTGATTCCAGTGCTCTATTTAGCTTGTTAATGGGTGGCTAACTTCAAGCTGCTGCTCTAAAAGGTAATGCTTTCATACTATGCAAGTTCTCAGAACACAGAGGAACAGCATGCAGATATCCCATTTAACACTCAGTAAGAGTGAATGGCTGCATGGGGATAAACTGCATTAGCATATTAGGCTTAAAACAGGATATTAGGCCTCTCAATAAGCAAAGACGTATTAGTATAATGAACACTATTAATTCTGGAAATTAGACTAAAATGAATATGAATGGAAGAGCAGGAAAAGGTCATATGTTTAGTTTCATTTTTAATATTCTATCTATACAACAATAAAATGTTTTCAATCACTGATTATTTAAGCAGGAACTTTTTAATGCTTAATATAACTAAAAGTAATCTGATATAATACCATGGGTCAAACACTTAAAGGTGGACTTGTCTTCACATTTTATTTTAATAAGGAGTCTTCAAACCAGATTTTATTACAATACAACATAATGGTAGTTCATAAACTTAAACGGTTAAGTTTGCTAAAAATAGAAGTGGAGGAAGATCTACAGAAAACTAAACACAGAACTGCAAATAAAAGTCTATTGCTAAAAGACTATTGCTGCAGGAACAGCTGATCCTTAGTGTATTTTAATGACATTCCATCAAAGTAACAGAACATTTAAAGGCTTTCATTAAAACTTGAAAACATCATTTTAATCTTATTAGATTAATTTGATTTACATTAAAGATACTAAAGCAAGGATAAGTCAGGATCATTAATGAAATTACATGCATGATTTCACATATTCTAATTAATCTAGATCAGTCATATTACACATTCTGTTAATGAAGCATTATGTCACTACTTTTTTAAAATGATATCTCCATGTCCACATCAAAAAAGTTGAAGAAAATACATGCACTTTTTCACAGGCTGAACAAATGGACTAAAAATAATTTTACTGTAGAAATCAACAGAATAGTTGATTTCTGACTGCAGGATTTAGAAATCTGACAGTCTCAGTCCAGAAATTTTAAGATTTCGGAATATATCATGTAAAGTATCAATTCACTTGAGTAAATACCTGGAAAAAAGGAGAACAAAAAGAGAACCCAAAGTAACAACAGCTGTTGAGAACATCTCCTTCATTTTCCACAAAGTAGAAAGCACCAGAAGTGCTTTTCATAAACCCCAGTATTTCTCTGCACGATGACAAAAGTAAAACATTATCATCAGCACATCTCATGGCTTAGTGCTCATCTCAGCCAGTTCCATGAGTAGGGCTCATGCAATGTCACCGTACATAACTATAATTTCTTTCCAACCTTTGTCCAACAACGTTCTGTTCCACTGGAGTTAGAGCTACAAAAGATTTCATTTTAGGCATGTCATCAGAAGAAATACCTTGTAAAAGTTCACTTCCACTGTCACCGGGTTTTATATACTTCACAATGAAACAGCCCAGTGGAGACATGAAAACTGCCTCTGCATGAAGTACCTCTCTCCTACCTGTTATTTTAAAGCACACAGGCCAAGTGCAGATTATTTGGCAAATAAAAGGTGAGCTCAATTTCTGTTCAAGTCACCAGGAGATTCATATACTTTAAAGTCCTGCTAAAAGTCAAAAAGGGAAGACACCATATGCAAGTATTGTTCTTACCTCACACAATAAAAAATTCTATTAAAAATAGTAATCATCTAAAGAATAAAATTATGCAGTACCTTGCAGCGGTAATATTTTCACACCAAACTCTTCCAGGTAGCCCAGAGCACGAATGAGGTCCAACTCCTCCTGAACAGCACTTGGACTGTCTTCAATAAGTTGTAGGCAACACCTAAGTAAGAACAAAAGACATTTTTATGAAGTCTGATGAAAATATTTAAAATTATACTTGTGGGAGAAGTTAACTGGTGAGTAAAACAAAACAAAACAACCACCAGCAGTAATTTACTGTTCTTATGAAATGTCAGAATACGCACTGTTTTTGTAATGCACATGGGAGGTGTTTGACAGTCTCTTATAGCTGTCTGAATATTTTAACTCATTTCTATTTTTGCATTGCCTTCAACTGATTGTTATAAGCACATCAACTAAACCCTCCTGAATTTAGATCTGCAATGAATTTATAGATGACACTGAAGGTATAAGTACTTAAATACATAATTATTTTGGAAAATATTTCTCCTACCACTAACATGTTTTAGTATTGCCATGTAGTAGAAGATAAAAGCAAAACACTGTAAAAACTTGACTGGAAGTGAAACATTAAGAGTCATTGTCACAAATTCAGTTTCCTCAACTAGGTACTGTAAACTAAGCTTAATTTAAAAAAAAAAAAAACACTAAATTCCTCTAAAGATAATTAATGTATGAAATTGTTAAGAGCACATTACTCAAAATATATTTTTTTAATCACATAAATAGTATGTTTTTGTAATAGGCTTTTAGACAGTTTTTTTAACTATAAGCTGCATTCTGTTATAGTGTAGCCATATGTAATTTTACTAATACACATTGAACAAAGAAAATCAACATGCAAAATTATAGAATCATAGAACGGCCACATGTTGGAAGGGACCTTAAACATCATCTAGTTCCAAATCCCCTGCCATGGGCTTGGATATCCCTCACTAGACCAGGCTGCTCAAGAGCCCCATCCAGTCTGGCCTTGAATACCTCCAGTGATGGGGCATCCACAACTTTTGGGGACAACCTGTTCCAGTGCCTTATCACACTCACAGTAAAGATTTTTTATTTTAAATATCTAAATTAAACCTAATCTCCTCCAGCTTGAAACCATTACCCTTTGACCCACTATAAGCCCTTGTACAAAGTCATTCTCTGTCTTTCTTGCAGGCTTCCTTCAGGTACTGGAAGGACACATTTAAGTCATCCCAAAGCCTTCTCTTTACCAGGCTGAACATCCCCAAATCCCCCAGATTTCCTCACAAAAGAGGTGCTTCATCCTTCTGAACTCAGTCCAACAGGTCCATGTCCTTCCTGTGCTGGGGATCCAGGGCTGAGTGCAGCACTGCAGGTGGGCTCTCACCAGAGCAGAGCAGAGGGGCAGAATCCCCTCCCTCCCCTGCGGCCCACGCTGCTTTGGATGCATCCCAGGACACATTTGTCATCCTGGGCTGGAAGGGCACATGGCTGGGTCATGTCCAGCCTCTCACCCACAGCAGCCCCAAATCCTTCTCAGTAGGACTACTCTGGATCTGTTCATCGCCCAGCCTGGGGTGATAGAGGGGGCTGCCCAAACCCAGGTGCAGCACCAGCACTTGGTCTTGTTGAACTCCATGAGTGTTATGAGCTTCACATCTTGAGCTTGTCCAGCTGGCAACTCATCTTGGTTTTAAATGGCTAAAATCACCATACACATTAGATCAGGAAAGTATTTGATTTGTCTGGTCTGTCATATTTTTTCTCTACTCATTAAGAATACACATTTTCGATCAAAAAAAACCCTGTATGTTAGCTAAACATCCCATCTGAACCCATCAGATTTTTCTGGTATATTGACAAATATTTCACGGTGAAGATTAAAATAGTCGTGAAATAAAGGAGTTACAGAGAAGCTGGAATTGTCAGCTCAGGAAAGTGGTGGAGTCACCATCCCTGGAAGTGTTTAAAAATAAACTGGATGTGGTACTGTCATGGTTTTGGTGATGTGTTAGGGCATGGGTTGGATTCAATGATCTTAAAGGTGTCTTCCACCCTAGTGATTCTGTAAATACATTCTACCTAAAGCAACTCATACACAAAGGCTACTAGGAGACCACACAATAATCACTCACGGGAACTCAAGTTACCAACTGATTGAAGGTAAATCAGAGGAGGATGAAAACATGTTGCTAAACAGAATAAACACAGGGTCACACATTCATGGAAAGTATTTGAGCTATAAACCATGTATTTTGAAATATCACCATAAAACCCTAAGAGAAAAGCTGGTCACAGAACCCTCATGCATTAAAAGCAACACTACTCTTTATTTCCAGAGCCTGCTTATGAAAAAGATTCTCAACAGAAGATTGGGACGGGGTGGAACGTGATACTAGCAAATAAACCCTAATGCTATAACATCATTTGTGTTTATGTATATGATAGTTGTACATTTACCTGGCCAATTCCATACAGCTATCAGTCAAACTGGCTGAAGAATTGAAGTATTCTCTACCAGCAGCCAAAACCAGTTCAATGCTTCGGGCATAGCTGACTCGGTACTGTGGCTTCCCTTTTGATGAACTTGGTAAATCCACTGACCAAACACTGCAGTGCATCATTTGCCCAGCCAGGTGGATATTGTCTATACTGCTTGAGCATAAGAGACTTTCGGTGAATATCTAAAAGAAAGAACAGTAATTTTATAACCTGCAGCAGCAGCTTCAAATAAGCTTATCTGCATTGTATGGCATTAACCCCTTTGAATACAAGGATGTTTGAAGTCAAAAGAATATATTCAGTCCAAGGAGAAAATCTAACTTCTACCAAGGGAAGTACTTCTACAATGCACTTAAGTAAAGCTAAAATTAACTAGTAGCTAATTTCTATTTATTGGAAATTGTAAAAAAATCGTATTAACTGTCTTTTTACAGTATGGCTTAAGACACCAAAATATACCTACATTCTGAGGTGTTAGTATGATGTGAGAATCTGAAAGGGCAGTTCAGTATTAAGACCTTAAAACCAACAAAGTAAGAGAAGAAATTTTGTATTCCTAAAGTAAAAATATTTACAACTGAGTATATCAGATGTTCTTTAAATTTCAATCAAGATTTTCTTCAAAGAATGCAAACTCATAAAATGCTGCATCTGCCACAAAACACTTGATTTATTTCAAGGTAGAAATTTTGCCCAATTTAAGACACTCAATCTCAATTCCTTAAAAAAATATTTCGCTTTTTTCTTGAGCACAGTCATTATTGTGCGAATGAAAAGGAAGATAAAAAATTTAATCATTACAGAAGTATCACAGCTGCAACAATATGGCATTTATCAAAGGCTTAAAAGTCCATAACAAATTCAAGAGGATCAATGAATCACAGAAGAGCCAAGGCTGGAAGGGATCTCAAAAGATCACCTGGTTCAACCTTTCATGGGAAAGAGAGCATAAATGAGACTGAGATTATTTATTTAAAACTTTATTTCAAGACATTTCTAGGAAGAACCTCCCCAAACCATCTCATGCTCTGGAAAGCAAAATAGTTCAGTGCTTCTTAAAGAACATCACACAAGGGGATTATCTCCCATTTCACAACATATCAACCCTCAAGGAACAGCAAGAAATGCAAAATATCACAGCTGACCCTTCCTCCTCAAAGATTACACACAGAACATTTAACTCTCTCAAAATTCATCAAGTCAAGAGGACAGAATTCACTATGCATGGAACAAGAAGAGAGTAAACATTGTGCTAAAAAATACACAGGATTGATAAATTGATGAGACAGCAAGAATTTGCAATTTCGAAGTTATCAAAGTACAATTGCATATGACACCACTACATTTTAAAGCATTTTCAGCACTCCTACATAATTTTTTCCAAAACCCTTGTCGGTGTTTTTTAATCATGTGTTTCAGATTTTTAAAAAAATAATGTTAACAGAAAACTTACATTAAGATCTGAATAAAGCAAATGCCTTATTTGCAGAGTACTCTAGTATTACAATTTCTTAACATGCAGTGAAAAAAAATTTCAAGTACACTAAGTTGTAGCCTACCACAAAACCCTGACTATGAAACATGTTACAGTTTTTCTAGCTGTACAATTACAGAAAGTGTTTTTTCTCATATTGAAGTTGAATAGCATTGTCTTTTTCCTTCTTTTTTTTTTCCTAATTTGCTTTTAAAACTTCTCCTGAGAGCTACTCAGAGGGGTAGACAAAAGCAATTAATTCTGTAAACTGCGATAAAACCTGCTTTGTACAGATATAAACACTAAGTGACATACTAATGCATCTGTAATAAACTGCAGAATGTTGAAGTGAAAATGTAAATAAACAATACATGTCACAGCAAATTCTGCATCTGTCTAACAGCTGTCTTTTGCAAATACTAATGACAGGGGTTTGGACTTTATGCACATGCAAGGGTTTTTACCTCCATTCAAATTAGATTTCGCATCTCACATAATTTTACTTCAAGCAGAAAGTCCATAATGCTATAATGATCTTGGATAATATCATCAAACTAAAACTCCATGTTTAAGAAATGCCTGAGTGACGATAACATTTTATTTTCATGAGTCTGGAGTGTTTATTGCCAAACACATTTGTACACAGATTTCCAGGCTATGTAAGAAAATCTCACAAAGTTGACTCAATTTCTAAAAAGTTGAATTTTAATAAAAGATATACAAGGTATTTACTAGAGGAGCTTTAGATAAAATGAATAAGCACAAGAAATTTTTTACTTAAATAAAATATTCTGAAAAAAAAGGCAGTAGACAACCAAGTAACAACAAAGAAAAATGTATTTACACCTGTGAACAACAATATGAAATAAGAATGTGTAGCTTACTTGGGACAAACTCACCTCATAGCAAGTATCTGAATGTAAGCACCTATACACTTTCTGCTGCATGTCCAACATATCCTGGAGCAATTCCTTCCACTGTGTCTCACCAACAGACGGTTGCCTACAAACATTTTTTGAAATTAAATATGCACTTTCCCAACAATTTTAAAGAAAAGCAGTAGATTTCCATAGCCAAAAATATAAGTTTCCTCAAACTTTATTTCAATATTTATTTAGAGTCTTAAGCAGAAGTGATTCAAAGACAGAAGGCTTTTAATATTAATTAATATTAAAACAGTGTCTGTGGGATAAAATGGTTTGAAAACAATGCAGTAGCCAAAGTTCTTTTTTTGTTTTCCATAGGATAAAACAGAGATTTAAGCAATCTTTCTCAAGATCCCCCAAGTAGGTCTTGATAATGTTCCACAATACATGAGGAAGTTGGAAGTGCTACCTTCCTGCTGATAGAGGAACTGCAGGGCAGAACCAAGTCTCTAACAGCAACTGAGGATAATTAAACTGCTGTTCATTGTAGGCAATCTCAAAGGACTAATCAATGGCATGCAATCACAGGAGAATAAAGCTGCAACTTGATTTTGTTTATTAAAATTGAGTGATATTCAGATTCTTGACCCTCTGGATCTATGGATCTCTGTTTATCTACAAAGCTTCAATTTCTTGTGCTCTACCAGAACTTTCACTAGTAAAAACACTATGAACAATTTTTGACATTATCTTGAGCCTTTCAGATTAAAAAAGGACCTTTTTAAATTGCATGAGCTAGTTCCAGCTACTAGTGATTTTTTCATGTGGCATTAGCTTTTACTTAGGCGAAACAAAAGTTGTCCCAACAAAAGTGGGAAAAATCAACATTTTTCCTACAGAGGCATTGTCTTGATTTCTAAAGAGAGCTTTCTAGAAGTCTTAAAAAGCTTTAAGACTACTAAAAATATAAATACCACTCTACCATCACAGATAAATTGTTGTGCATATTTGCTTTAAATAAGAAAGACAAATCACCTACAGTTATGGCTGTTTTTCCCACGATTCAAAGTTTTTATCTGCTTATACCAAGAGCCATTTAATAATTCATATGCAGTTGAAAGATGAGTTAAACTAGAAAAATTGAAAAATTATATTGGGAATATATTCTACTGGTAGAATCAATACCTAAAATCAATAAATTACCCTATTACAAGGATTCCAAGAAAACATGCCAAAAAAACCAAAGAATTATTTTACAAATCCTTCACTCTCAATAAAATTAAATAGGTCTTAAAGGATTTTTTTACAATATGTTAACTTTCACAGTTCATCATCCTGCCGTATTCTGCAGCCAGGATGCATTTTAAGCTTGTTTACTTGAACACGAACATACTAAAGCAGGTTTGAAGGCAGGCAGAGATTTTTGCCTGGGGAGAATGCAGCCAAAATCACATTAATCATCAGTTCAACAAAAGTGTTTATGTACATTGTCTGCAGGGTGACCACCTCAGCTCCTTACTGCCACAAAGCAGGCAAGGCAGGCTCTGTTACCTCACTGCCCTTCCCCTCTTCTCCCCCGCTCCCCTTGGAATACTAACTTGCGACCTGTGTGCCTGGTCAGCCTGATCATCAGCTTCCGAGCCTCCTCTGCACTGCCCTTGGTGTCCTTCACGAAGGAAACCGGCTTCTGCAGGCCGTGCTTCTCCAGCAGCTCCGCCACACTGCAACACAGGCAGCCTTTCGAGCCCTGCACAGCTGTGCAGCTACTGCTGCAGCAGCAGGACTCCGAAAGCCCTCTCAAAATATGCACTGCAAATGCAAACGGCCTCCAAGAAATCTCTTACAGTATAGATTAGCCAGAGTAACATTACCTACATTTTTAAAAATATATGTATATTAATAATACTCTAGGGTAAACACATACCACCAATACTTGATGACATACCTTCACAGTTTTAGTCTTTAATCACTCAAAGCATTATAGAGTATCAAGATCAAAACAAACTCCCCAGGTTAACCCTCTTCCTCCTTGCCAAAAAAACCCACCAAAAATAAAACAAGTAAAACAAAAAATCCCCAACTAAACAAATAAAAAAATCCCCAAGAAAGCCTCCCACAAAAAAAACCCCAAAGAAAACAAAAAACAAAACACATCCCCCTAAACTTTTATTCCAATAAAAATATATCGAGATGTATAATATTCAAATAGATAAAACTATTCAAAATTTCTATGTTCTGAATATGAAAAACATACAGATAATCTTGCTGACAGCATTAGAAAGAAGATAAATATTTTTGCTGTTTTTTTATCATAAAAAGTTCTTGGCTATGCCTAGTGATTTCTGTAAGAATACATTATTTATTTTAGAAAAATTAAATACCTAAGAATTTGTTCCAGTTCGTCTACTTCATCATGAAGAGTGTTAGTTTTATCTGTTGCAGGCCTGCAATGATATCACACAATTAAATATATACATACACACATACTCCTTGTAATTTCCTCTTGTAATTCGTATTACATAGATATGAAAATATGCAGTCTGACACACTTCTTTGATTAAAATCAAATATATGTTTACTTGCAAGTACTAAAACTGTTTGGCTTCTTGCTGTAAAGACAATTAACATTTAGGGTCCCTCAGTCTCCCAAGAGCAAAAGTCTTTCTTCTTCCTTAGACTTTTCTCAGGCTCTCTCCTTCCTTCATGTAAAATACACTGGCAGAATAGTTTGCACCTCACAGATCACAGGATTATCTCCTCTTCAAGCTTTCACTTTCTTCAGCATTACTTGTCCCTCAATAGGCTTTTCTATTTTCCCTCTCTCACAGGGACATATTGCTGCTTTTAAGTTAAGAGCAAGATGCCACTATATACAATATTATGTTAGTAAGACAGCACTAACACTTGGTCTCAATTCATCAGACTGTAAAAGTCTAAGAAACAATACAGAATCCTTGGTCTAGGCTACTACTTTAACTTTTGTTTTGCTGCATTAACTGTAGAGTATGTATACAGAAGTATATAGATACACACATTACAGTCATGGCAGCTCAGAGGTGAATAGAATATTCCAGTAACTCTGTCCACCCTTTAGAAACTTAACAACCCTTTTTAAAGCATTCACTCACAACTATATTTAATATTTCTAAAATATTTACAAATTACTAGCTGAAAATGTTTACCCATATCCTCTTTGTGGAAGGCATTCCAAAATATCGTAACAGAGAGAGAGCTGGTCATCTCGCTCACAGCTATAAATACACTCCAACGCTGTGATCATAAGCTGGTCCTGATCAGGAATAATTTTTGGCTGACACTAACAAGAAAAGAAAGCAAACTGGTTTTTATTTCTTGTTTCTAATTCAACAGTTAATTTTCTTTTGAATATATATGTGTACTCCAAGTAAATAAATTGTCTTTGGTGCAATTGGAATGTCTCTTGCTAGCAACCTGGTAAAGTCACAACCAGAAACTTATCTTGGCTAGTATTCTGCAGTGCAGACACTTGAAAAAACAGGGGTATGCCATTATACCTTTTCTGAATTTGAGAAGTGGAAAGGGTGCAGGACAGAGGAAGGCAACTGCTGCAAACATTTGTCAGACTTACTTAAAATGTACAACAGTACCAACATACATAAAAGAGCTGTTGTTGTGCTTTGCCGGTTGATTTCTGTCCATACACTCAGAACATTCAATAGCATGCAAATATGTGCCTGTGTGCTCTGGAGTAATTATTTAAGCCAAAGAAGCAGCATGAAACACTCACACAGAAGGCATCTTCAACCCTTACTTGCTGAACTCTCACCTCAATTCTAATGGCCCCCACTTTATTCTTTACATCTGCTGTGGAAGGCAGGAGAGGGGAAAGTAACTTGAAATCTACTCCTAGTAAAATTCCTCAAGAAAAAAAGTGAGATCATTAAACTTTTTCATATCCACTTTTTATAAAGGAAATAAGCCAAGAATTTACTTTAAACAGGTCACCAGGAAATTACACAGAAGAAGAATCCATTCAATGTTTATTTTATCCAATAATCCAATAATTTTTGTTCTACTAGGCTAGAATCATTATTACATTAATTTGGAAGTCTCATCAAGGACAGTTTAGCTGAATTATAATCTATGGTAAAAAACTTTTAAATTACTGTTTTCTAAACCAAAACAATCTTGGGGCCAGGAAAATGGGAAAGATTAGAAGGATGATGGAACTTAGACGGACTATTTCTGAATTAATCTCTTCAGGACAAGAATTTCCAAAGAAACCACAGAGCAGAAACAACAGAGCTCTTCACTTACATCAGGTTTTGAATTCTGAAATATCTTCAGAGGCAGAGTCAAGTCTTCCTTTGCCAATGTTACTAAATATTCTTTAAAAAGGGCATTTGCTAGACCAGGGGACTGTTTTTCACAGCGGTGGAGAAAAGGGATCATCCACTGATAAACATTCTTCACATATTTTTCATCTGAGGACTGGAAAGCACAAAGAGTTACAGAGAGGAAATATAAGAACAGGTCCAAAACAAGTAAGAAAAGAAAAAACCAAAGGGAACCTTTTTTGATCAATGTAACTGAAACACTTATCTTCACCTATCACAAAAAGATCACTACATCATGAAGCACTGAAACAATCTGTTACCCAATGGTTTGGGATAACTGAGGATAACAGGAGGAAAGCCCATTACATAAGGAAATGTCTTCCTCCTGCAGTTTCAGAATGAGTGAAAGACTGTGCAAGCATGCCAGAGTAGCACTGCTTTCAGTAATTCAGCAAGAACGCAAGATAGAAAAACAAGTGATGAGCGACTACATAAATCCAAAACCAAAACAAATAAATAAAGACCAACCCAAATCCACCTGCCCCCCAAAAAAAACTCCAAACAAACAATTATATTTATTTCCTGAGTATTTTCATATTTTCCTCTGCTGCTTATGTGCTCTTTAACCGAATTTCAGATCCCTGTTCCATCTCTAGCTATTTTTCAACCCTTCTAAAAGGTCTTTTTCTACACTGAAATTCCATGCTCAAGCTCAACACAGAGACAAAAACAAGTATCTGATGCAGAGGCAAATATAAAAATTGCTTGACAATATTTAAAGACACCAAACAACATCCAAGAAACACATTCAATGTTGTTGTATCTGCAGCATCATTAAGAGCTACACTGAAGGTCCTTAAAAAAAAAGGCCAATGAAAAGGGAATTCACTGCTTTCAAAGTAAGATTTATTGAGTCCTCAGCCAGGGATAAAGTAGGTCTTTGAGAAAACTGAGCAAATTTAGCTTTTGTTAGAAAGAAAGAAAAAGAAATAAACCCTACCACACACACAAAAAAAAAAAGAGTGAAAATGTAGAGTTTTTACTAAATTAAACGTGGAGGTTCACTAGAAAAATGAGTGTCTTTATATACATAGCATCCAAGGTAATCTGAGTTAATGGATTTCAAGGTATGTTTATTGATTTGTTCAAAATACTTACATTCTTCATCAACAGTCTCAGCTTCTCAATGTCTTTCATCTCTAGAAGTTCCTTCAAAGTCAAAGTCCGATCACCATCAGTCTCATAAACCACTGTCTCAAGAGTGATCAGATTGTCACAAAGCACTTGCAGACCAGGAATGTTCCTCTCCATGCCAAGACGAACAAGGGACAGAGCACAGTCAACCTGAAAAATAATTTAAATACACTACTGTACAACTGTTTGCCAAACACCAACTTCAATCTGAGTCCTGTCTGAGCAGCGATTTTATTCCCCTGTTGCTTAATAAGCAATTTGAAGTTCCTAGAAGTCTCTGTGGACTTCATATTCCTAAATGAATTGCCCTTCTCAGCTTTATGAAGATGACATAAAATGCTTAATCTTAGGGGATGATATCGTTATCATCTTTTAACCAAAGATTAAAAGTGCATCATATAGATGCATGGATATTAGAATATTAGTCCTTCTGGAGATCACACACAGCTCATCTCAGTATATAGAATATGAAGGCTTGCTTTAAACTAAGACAATCCGGTAACTGACATGTGGTATGATTTTTCTAGCTGATCATGATTTAATAATTTTAATTGTTGCATTTCATATCACAAAAACCAATTACAGTCTTTCTCCAGTGACTGAAACTACAGTTATATGAAAGGTTCTCTTTCGATTTCAACACAATACTGCCTGTAAATATTCTGCACGGCAGACATAAGTCTTGAAAAGAATGCAACTGATTAATATGTTACATAACTTAATTGATTTGGAAGTTGCTTTAATTTCCATACCTACTGATTGGTTGTTAAGATCACAGGCAACTATGTTTAAAAAAAAGCCCTGGTGGAGTCAAACTTGCAGAAACCCACTCATCAGAACCAACTATAGTGATACATCCAGTCACCCTCCTTTTCATGCAGCTAAATTGGCTTGAGAAGCAATAAAATACAGAGCACACTAGTGATGAGCTCTGTTCTTACGTGCAACAGAGCTTCAAACACTTTTAACATATAAAGAAAATCAAGGAGAAATAAGCTGCATGGTAGTTCCACAGACACACAATAAAACTGACAGTAAGAAGTCATGACAGTGCCATTTATTGACATGACAGTGACACGTGGGACAGGCATATATCAATATATGTAACACAGCAGCATGTGAAACACGTTCCCAGCATGCTGTGCTCAACTTTCCCTCCCTCAGTTACAATCATAAAATGCAATGGTAAATGCTTCTCATGGATTACAAAAGACCTGCTGTCTGCTATGGTAAACCAAATGAAACAGAACCTAGTAGCTTCCTTATTTCTATGGATTAATTATTCGGCTGAGTAAACTTTAGAGCAAGCCTAAGTACACTGCAGAAGAAGAAACAAGTACTTCAAAAGCCATAATGAAGCTGAGACAGAGTGTACTTTACTGAGAGAAATGTGTCCTATTAATATGCATTAAGATTGTTAAGGATTCTGTTGAAGAAGGCTGCTCAGCCACCATCATTTCCTCACTGCTATTCTCACCTGCATTGCATATTCTTCAATTTCCTGTGCTCTGCTCAAATACCAGCCAGTGACGAGATCTACAGAAAGGTCAGTAGTCCTGTACTTCAGTAACTCAGGTTGTTTTTCATACAGAAACTGGCCTTCATCTTGCGAAGTGGGTTCAATAACCATCCTTTCAAAAAAATAAGTATATGTTTAAGTATATATTTGTTTACCTTTTTTTTTTTCACATCAGCCTTTTTCCTAAAACTTCTGAAAGAAAATTACACAATCAACCTACCACAGTGAGTGTTAGTTTTTGTCAGCAAAGGAACTACTAAGAGATTTGAAGAGGAGATAGATCATGAAAGAAAGAATCCTCTCTACTGAACGAGTAACAGATTTCAAACATGTGACAGATCATGAAAGAAAGAACACTCTCTACTGAAGATCTGGGTTTGCACAACCTCTGCTTTCCATTTGGCTCAGTCTCCCTTAGAAAGCTGAAAACACAAGTTAGTGTGTACAAAAATAGAAAGTGAATCTTACTGGGTAAATTCCCACATTTTAAGAATTAGTAAATAAATTCTTTATATTTTTGCTTTTATATCTACTTACCTACATTCTTGTTTTTCACACCAGTCTTCTTCACGATGTTTCTGCTCGTTCCAAGGAAGAATTTTCAATGTCCCCTTCTTGTAGCTGGTATGACAAAAAAGAGTCCCTGAGTCCCATTCCCTCCCACAGCTCACTAGCAACAGCCCAAAGAGTCCCAAGGAACTTGTAAAACAAGGTCTGATTCTCCCTATCAGTTTCTCTCACTCACGTCTTGGCTGAGTTCCCATCCCTGGAAGGTACTTAAAAGACATGGAGGTGTGGCACTTAAGGACATGGTTCCAGAGGTGAACTTGGCATTGTTAGGTTTGAAGCTGGACTTGATCTTAAGGGTCTTTTCCAACATAAACTATTCATTACTCTACTAAAAAGAATACAAACTGTCCCTCTACCACTCTCTTTCTAAATACAGCTTTTGCAAGAGTCTCTGATTATCTGGAGCAAAAGGGGTAAGTAAATAATTACAGCAAGGCCCCTTAAGAAAATTGCAGCACATGCCACTTATCGTATTTACTCTGAAAGTGAAGTCTTGTTTCCAGTAGTTACCTGCACTTTCATGACTGTCTTAAGTAAGAGCTTTCCACCTGAATAAATCTTCCTATCTAATCTCAGAATCCCAGAAGAAAATTTGGAGAATTTTTCTTTGGTTTGGCTGTTCTTCCAGTGGTTTCTTTGGTTGTTATTGAGAGAAAGTAAAATAGTAAGGAAAGAGGTGCACACATTAAACAGAGATTTAAATTTCAACATTCTCCTCTTTAGAATAACAAATTATTAAAAGAGAAAATTACTACAAATAAACAGATACAGATGTTTAGAATGCAAATATAAAACCACTCCTGTGTGAATGAGATCTGAATGACAAAGAACCAAGACATCTCAAAATACACACACACAATCCTAGTGCTATGATCCTTCCACATGGGATTAGGAAAAAAAAAAAAAAAGAAAAAAAAAAAAGAAAAATCTACTGACCCAAGCCTATACTGCCAAATACCATATTGAACACATTCTTCATATTTTGCTGTCACATACAGCTTACTTGCCATAGATGTGGTGAAGTTACATCCAGGACATATAGTTCCAAATAAGAAGTCATTTCTTTACAGATTCAGTAACACAAAAGGTTTACCATTAAATCTGGCAAAACTTGCATATTTTTAACTGGCTTATGTAACAATACAAATTACATGTTTTTAAGCTCCAATTAGTCATAACATAGTTGAGTTACTTCACTCACTCTGATAAACAATTATTAGAGACTAAAAAATTTAATTTTTATGCAAGCGTTACTCACCCTGGACTAGAGTCAACAGTTCTGAGCAAATGCTTCTTTTTGCAGAAATGCAATTACCCCATATCCCTAACTATTTTCAGAAAATAATTTGCATTTCCCTCTTGACATCTAAAAACTTATACTTTCTTCCCTATCCCTATAACACAAAAGCAACCTGGGTTTGCCCTTAAATTCCAACTGTTTCAAATATTATTTTTAAATAGACCTTAAAATAGAATCCTTTCCAAATAGCAGAAATCATGAATTACACACAGACAACATTAAAAATAACTTCCCTAACATCCCAGATTTATAGCATCAACTAAAGCTGTAGGTTTACTGCTTAAAAAAAAAAAAAGTAATGGTTAAGAAAGATCTCACTCAATTCAAGTTCCCAGGCTTTGCCCTCTGTGAAAGTTCCTTTCCTTCCCCCTTTCCCTGCAACTCCAAAAGGGACAAAGCAATGTGCAACTCTGACTCTCTCTGGCTGTTTTCTCAAAAGAGTACAATAAAAATAAAGGTGAAAAGTACAGAGACAAGCAATATGAATGACTAGAGGCAAGAGGTGAATGATGTCAGTTTTCTAAATGCCAGAGTAGATTGAAGAATCCTAGAAGAAATAAACAATATGCCAAGACTTATACCATGTTGTTCATGTTATCATTTCACTTAAATGGGAAAGGATATTTCACTGTACTCACTTCCTACATTACTGAAAATACTGATGAGACTGGGCCTCATTTACAATAAACAGCAGATGCTGTTCTACACAATATGTAGCTGCAATGATTTGTTTACAACACATGTACAGCAAATCCAGCTGAATGGGGGCACATCAGAACCTCCACACACGCCCTGCACACCAGAGAGAGCTCTAGCAGGGCTCAAGTGTGAATTCAGCAAGCACAGGACGCCTGCTGCATACGCACAGCACACCGGATCCAGAGCTCACTCTCCTGTGCTACACAATTCTGCAGGTTTGTTCTTGTAACCAAAACCCCACAGAGGTCAGACACGTGCAGCTTAAGCCTGCATTCCTATGCACTTGGTACTACAGACATGGCTGGTGACAGGTCACTGTAGTCACTAAGCCAGGTGACTTTCTTTCCCAACTAACAAAACTATCAGCTGTGCCATACTATAACTGTACACAAAAATTAGCATGGCTGTGAGGTAGTTTTTCTTTTTCCTGAGCCACTGCTTCTCCCCCACCCTTTACCTTGCTCTCTTTTCAACAGTAGAATAAATATGATTGGAACCCAGTAAATTGACTGATTATAGAGGTATTCAACTCTGTTTCTTCAAAAAGAGCTGACTTTTCCTGTATTGCTCTGTTCAGTCTATTGTTTATGTTGGCTTGCCAATTCTTCCCATTCTTTTCTTTGACAAAAGAAGTCCATGCTATTGTAGTTTCTGTATCAGATCAACTGCATTTATTGAAACCTGCAGATTATTTTCTCTACAAGGACAGGCTTTCAAAACAGGAAGGTCTAACTCAGTTTTAAGGTCAGATTCCAATTCACTCCACTACCAACACCAACTATGTGGGCTTGCTTTTTTCCCCCTTTTAAGCATTTCATACAACAGGCCTGTCTCCAGGACTCTTCAAGTTGAAAATTCAGAATATTTTTTCTTTAAATATTTTCCCTTGTAAACTCATCCACATTGAATGCAAAGTGCAATTTGCCCCAACACATTTATAAACCTATATCTTTTTGGTGAAAGAAACTGATGTTTTTAGAAGTAGGTCTGGGGCATTTTGGAAGTAGATTAACAGGTGCTGTCTTTTTTAATCATGCCTCCCTGTCTGAAAAATATTTAGAAACACTCATTTATTCCTCATTTGGAAGCCTGTGTGTTACAGATATAAAATAACTAAAATATTCTTTTAAAATGTCATTTAGAAGCTCATTTGTCCAAAGTCTGTATATTCTCAGATAGCAAAGGGGTAATCGACGCCACTTTCTGTTGCTCTGCAATCTTCTGTCTCTAAAACAGTTTTGTTATGTCACAATTATTTCATAGTTCAGGAGGAAATGTAAGAAATGCATCCCAGATATACAGTCTCAAACAGCTGTATATGTATTGCATTGTTCATATTGCATGAAAATATTCTTTCATTAGTGAATTAGTAAATTAGTAAATTAACTAATGAAAACAGTGAACACTGAATTAGTAAATGCAACTACAGAACTGATTATGTGTATTTTTAGGTTTCCAGCTGTTCAATATACTATGGGATGCAGAAGTGGTGGGCAGAGAGAGAAGTACTTCATTTTCCAGAAATATCCAGAGGACATGACAAATTTGTCAAGACTGAAGTGCAGCTGCTGCCTAAAACAGCATGCATTTTGGGTAAACTGATCTGCATACACCGGTGGAAAAGGTTTTGCCTCAGCTTTTGGCTGCCAGAGTTAACCAACCTTCAGAATCCCTGCTGTGCACACTGCAATGACTGGTCTTTTGAAGCAGCTCTGCCACCAGAGAGAAAGTTATAACTGATTTCATATAAACAAATCTGGCTATGTTTTAATGATATGGTTAACCTCTAATAAAATTTGGGACGAAGGAAACTTTTCTCTCTCCTAAACAACCTAGAATGAATAATCTAAACATCAGAAAAGTCAGCTAACAGTACATAAGCACAGTTCAGAAGCTCACTGTGGGGTTTTTACTTCGTGTATACAATTGAAATTGTGAGGCAATAGCCCATTTTGATTTTGTGAAAGTATTTTGATTTTGTGAAAGCTACTTTAAAGACAAAGCTGAACTCCAAGTAAGGTCAAAGCCATCTGCCACCAAATCGTGAAAATACTACTTCAGAAGTGTACATTTATGAAGCATAACAAATGTTCCTGGGAGAAATTTTATTCTAAACCCTGTAAAAGAACAATGAACAGATGAGACAATAGCAACAGTACATCTCATTACAAGACTGGACAAGGCAAGACAAACTCTAGTTCAGGACTATGCAGGCAAAAGACACACCTGGTAGATGAAGTCAGGATTAAGTCCAGTATTAACTAGCCAGAAATACAAAGGAAATCTTGTTGATGTTCTGTGGATAAGCAGCACAGCCACGGTTCAACTCACATGCTAAAGGAAGTTATGTAAAGGCTGCTGCTCGCCTGTCTGAAACCTCCACACTGAACATACTCAGCTCTCTCAGCTAAATGACAGCTCAGATTCAGCACAGCAGGTTCTGTGAAACTTCCCTCCTTCCTCCCTGAGAGTGTTCTCCATAGCTCCCTCATGGCTTCAAGTTCTCATTCTCTTGTTCTAAAACTCCTCACAACCAACATCTCTGGTACTTTCACCAGCTCACTGTCTGCAGCAGCCTCCTGCCTATAAATGAGCTATTCCCGTTGTTACCACAGATTCACACACAAGCAGCTTGCAGAAGAGTCTCTCTTCCTCCAAACCACTGCTTTATTTTTTACATGGACAGGAACCTTCCCTGCTCCTACCAAAGTTAATCCAGACATGAGCATGAGTGCCATCATGACAAGTTAATCTTTCTCACAAAAGTTATTTTTTCTACTTCACAGTAGAAGGTAAGCTCTGCTCTTTTTTTCTCTACCAAATACATCCTTAAAATAATATTAACTACATTTCTTCCTCTGAATTGTTTTTTTCTTTCTGTTAGTGCAAAGAAAAAAGACACACATATAAAACGCAGGCCCTTACTATTTTCACTGTAGCACTATACAAATTAATTCAAGCAAATTCAAAAAGGGAACTGACCATGAGATTAATTCTTTTAGCGTGAACACCTCTGAATTACACTAAAAACAAAGGCAGTTTAGCTTCACAAGAAAAAAAATAATATGAAAAAGAGGGGACTAAATATTAGTTCTGCAGACGTTTTATTATCAAACCTATTTACATGCACATATAGGAAGAGAAGAGATGAAGTTCTAAGAGCTTTATTGAAACTGCAGTGCCACAGGCAAGAACTAAAAATCGAGTTCAGGAGAAGATATCATGATGGAAATGCAAAGTTAACTGCTTATGTACCCTCAGTAGTACTTACTCATTCATAAATGAAAGTCAACTACATGGAAATTTTCAGGTTTTAAAACCTTCACTAAGATTTTAGGAGATAATTCCACACTCTCATCCCAGTTCATCAGGCAAATGGAGTTCATCCACAGCTCTCTAGTAAAATCACTTTATGCCACAACCAAACACCAGTATTTGAGAAAGTTAAGAAGCAAAAACACAGCAACTTATAAAAAGTTGCTATCTTAGGGGGAAGATTTTTACAATAGCATAATGTGCAATATAGCAGACTTATGGCTGCTGGGGGAACCATACATTTGAAGTTCCAGACTTCTGTGAGTTGAAAATGTGAGCAGTAATGTTACAATACAGCAGTTAAGCCTAGTACAAAATATAAGAAACTTTAAGAAATGGAAAAATACTCTGGTTATGTATTTATAATGGCAGTAAAATACTGTTTTCCTACATCACATTTAAGAACCTTAGGGCAACTGTCTTAACTATAGATTAAGAACATTAACTATAGCTATTAAAACAGAGATTAAAAAGAGCTATCAGCTCCTTTGAATACTTAAACTTTTACCACCTTCATTCTAGTTGTCCTAACAGATGTAGTCTGTGGATCTGATGGATCTTTGAGAAGGAGCATGAAACCCAATAAGAGACAGCAGAGACACAGGAGCCATCAACATAAAAGAAACTGAGAAGTAATATGAAAAGCAGGAAAACATTACAATACGAATTCTGCAAAAACACATTACTTAGTAATGTCCACCTATCACAATACCAATTTGAAGCCAATACGATTCACAGCCACCACTGTGTCTTAGTATTCCAGATTCCTTCTAAACTAGGGAGTTGTTGAGCTTACTTAAATCACAGACTTTTGCATGAGTCTCATGAATACATAAATTCCCTGCTTAGACACAGAACTCTTGAACTGTTCTCAGTAACTTCAAGAGATGCTAAGCTATAAAATATGTGCCAAAAATGAGAAACAAAAGGATATCTACCATTTGATACTTTTTACAAGCAGAAACAGGGAGAAAATATATGTATTTCTTAATAATCTGTCACAAAAGGGAAAAAAAATCTACTTTTTTCTCCATTTGTTGGAGAAAAGATCATCCTTGACTGACAAGACCTCAAATTTTTGCGACACTGCCCTTTAAATGCCATCCTAATGTAAATGACATGTCCAAGTAGAAGAAAAACACCTTTATGCCTACAGAATGCACTAACCAAAGGAGCCTTTCTTTCAGTAGGTACTTAGAATTTACTATTGGCAGTTGAACTGGAGGATGCAGATGAACAGTTATAACACAACCTTTACAAAAACATTTCTTACAGGTTAGGAAATTCTTCATATATAGCATTGTATGTTGGTGGGGGTGCACAGCAAGCAATTGTTTCAGTGCTCTTACCCTGGCTGTAGCTGGAGGTGCATGTTTACCCAATTTACCTGTTCCATGCACTAACAAGGCAGCACCTGCTATACAATCTCATGTGTTGCCTCTGCCAGACTGCCCTAGAGATGGAAGAACTAAGTAAGCAGAGAGCAATGTAGTGAATTCCCACAGGGATGAGTGTCACCTCAGAGAGCTCCAGCTGGGAATCAACCCCCTTATTGTTCAAAGTATGCAATGTACACAGACACAATATTCAATTCAAAATTCAAAACAGTAAATTCAAACAGTAGTTCATCCTACACACACACAGACAGAGCCATATATGAAGACACAGAAGACACCTCCACCAAAATAGTTTCTGATCAGCAGAGTCTGAGCTGCAGGAAACTGAGCAACAAAGGCATCAATAAGATATGAACAAGGTGCTCTTTAAGCAAGGCCACTGGATCAAGCTGCACTCTTAAAGAGGCAATGCCATCAGCTGATCTGTGTCAGTGGTCTCATCACATGCCAAATACTCTACTGAAATCTGCTGGTACCGATAACTGTGACCACAAATTTTTAGAAACAAGGATCTAAAAGGAATCACTAGAGAGCAGCCTTTTTTTGCCATTGAAAGGAAAGAAAAACTCACCTCCTGAAGGATACACCCTATTCCCAAACTGCAACACTGTGAAATTTCAAAAGGAAAACTAGACAGTCCTTTCCTGATTCAGAATCTATTTGCCTAAAGTCAAAGTTCATCAGCACAGATTGATTCACTGCTTGTCCTGAGACCCCTGAAATTACAAGCTACAGAAGCTAAAGAGACTGTGTGGTAATGCTGCAATATTTTTTTTCTACCAATTAAAACATCAAATTTATATTTTTGCAATATTTTTCTTTTCTTCAGAAGCATATCAATTACAGTCACTACTTACAACTTTTTAATGCACTGTGGGAATTAATAAATTGTATTGTAATCTTGCTCAATCAGTTAATTTACAGAAAATTATGTCTACATACTGTCTTCCAATACAAAGAAAATAGATAGCACACTTATTTAAATGACATTTCATAACAATGACGACATATCTACAGAATGTCAGTAATTTTACCATACTAATAAACTCCCTAAAAAACAACTGCCAGAGCTAAAAGGACAATACAGTCACAAAAAAATTACTAAGAACTTCAATTCTCTTTGATTCACGAGAAACAAAAATAGTCAGAAGCCTCCTTAAAATAGTAAAAATCCTTTACTTTATACAACTTAAATCTATTTCATTAGTATATTAGTCTCATTAATAGATATTATCATCAGTACATATTTAACTACATTACTAAAATATTGGTTTAGGGAGTATATTTAACAATATTATGTGAGCAATCAGTTTTATAACAGAGGAACTGTTTTAGAAAAGATTTATATCAAATATACAGTATACTTTTTGGTTTTTTAAGTATATGGGATTTGTGTTAATCTCATCCTCATTTTGTAGTTGTCCAAAGACAAAAACATCAAGACACACAGTATTGTCTATTCTGCAATCTGGGGGATAAAAAGTGTGAATCTGCACGTACCTGATCCAAGCACTGGAAAGTTCTGTCTGCCATGAGAATAAAGATTCAAAATATATACTTTCATTTTTCAACAGCAGACAAAAAGAAGTTCTTACCCCATAACTTCCCATCTTTACTACTAGATCACTAGTGAAATGTTTTATTTTAGCTGTCATCTTGTCTCTTGGCACATAAGTCAGTTTTGTAAACAAACCAAACAACAAAGTAAAAAAAAATTGTAAAAGAAAAAAACCAAGAACAAATAACCCTTCAGAAAGACAAAGACTCTATTTATGACCAACAATGGATCATAACCACATTTAAGATGACCATTCTTCCCTATGTCTCACAATCTGAACCTTAAAAAATAAAAACTGGAATATGTTTTACCAATTTTATAAACACTTCAATAATTTCTCTTCATGGTCCTAACCCTTTCCTTAAAGAAAATGATAAAACGAGTTTTTTCATACCTTAAAAAAGTCACCAAATGTCTTCCTAATACTACCAACAAATAAAAAGGGACACATCACGGACAACAAACTGGTAAGTATTTTGAGTTAGGAAAGTTTCGGGGTAATAACTTGATGAATTGAAACACCCTATTGTAAAAGGAATATTGCCCAAATGGGACTGGCAAAACCTTGGAGTGAAAAGCTTAAATATAATGAAAGACTACAAAAAAAATTCTATTAGCTCCTCCAAAAACTCTCCCTCTTAAGTCAGGCTTCAAAGTCCTATTGTAAAATACAAATAATGAAATCTGTCCACTCTTTATGAGCACTGAACAAATGCTGCAAAACTAATAAAATTGAAGTGTCGAAAAGAAACACTCCAAAAGCAAAAAATTCTTCTAATTAATATACAGAACTTAATTAAGATGTTCAAGGCAGCCTCTCTTAGAAAAATTTAGATTAAATTTACAGTAAAATAACCTTTAATGCTGAAATGAAATAGTAGGAAAGTGTGTATTTAAAGCTTTTTATAATTCTACCTTACCAAGTTGAGAAGAATCAGTACCAAGAAGATTAATGATTCTGAAGTTACTGACTGCTTGAGTGTTAAATTACTTCACAAAACAAATCCAGAAAAATGTATTTGCTTCCAAGGACTTAAACACTTGTATTATTCATTTCCTAACACTGGCTGTTACCACAAACCCATTAAAGACCTGTACTACACATGTGAAAAACTGGGCAGTTTCAGGTCAGAAAAGTCCATGTTCCCTCTTAGATATGTATCAGAACAAAGAACCACTAAAATCCCTATTATCCCATTAATGATCAAAAGGATTCCACAAATGGCACAAATTAAAGCAGATAATGATGACCAGTAAAGTCAAGACCCATAAAGACAAAACTGCTCTCTTGATTCCAGATAATAACCAATAACAGACTGCTATACATGGAAACTAATTTATGTATTAATCTAAAAATATTCTCTCTTTGAGTTAGGATCTATTGATGCACCCTTACCAAGCTTCAGGTAACAGCAAAGCATACTCGTATGGTGAAGTAGTCTCTGGGAAATTGGAGAGAATCGCCTGTCTGTGTGGAAGTAAAGCTGATCCATGAAATGTGAACAAAATTTCCAGGGCTCTGACATTGCTTTCCTAAAGAACAGAACAGTAAGTTGCAGAGCTTAAGACTGATTTAGACTAAAAATGAGCAAGAAAGTTTACGTCATACAACAGTTAATTTTTAAATTTTCTTTAGCAACAAAAAAAAAAAAAAAAAAAAAACAAGGCCAGGGTCACAGCATTTATTTATTTAAAAGCAAACAAAGACACCACCTCTTAAATTTCCATTGAGATTCAACCAAGTTCAAAGGGAGGAGGAAAAAGCACTTTAGTGCAAAGAGCAATAACAAAACAACATTGGATTCTAGCAACATAAATATTAATACCCGAGCATAAGTTCTTGCTGAAAGTACAATATTCTGATTTCTGAACTTCTTAAAGAATTCTCCATCATAATGCTCAGCTGCATGAGGCCCTCCAAGGATTTCCTTAAAAAAAAAAAAAAAAACAAAAAAAACCTGCTTTTTATACAAGATTTACAAAAGCATCAAAAAGTCCATACATCTTTTTATCCTAGGATGAGTAAGTATGAGATATATGCAGAAAAGTATGCTGTTTTTTTTGTTTCAGTATTAAAAAAAACAGATGCCTTTTTGGTTGATAAGCTAAGACAATTTTCTGCCTATTTTAATTAAGGTTTAGACATCATTAATTACAGGGATGTGGTAAAAGCCATAAAGGGAGTGTGTGCATTACCAACTGCAAACTTAAAACTTAAAAACTTAGTAAAATACAGTTTGACATTCCAAAAACTTTCAGTTTAATAAGCTCATGGAAGAAAGTTATTTGTTAGAGAACCTGCACAGAACTTGTCAATTTGACTGACAGGGATATCACAGTAATCTTGCCTGAACTCTGCATCTCATGTAGTTGCATAATTCAATTCCCTGCAGACACAGGATGTTCAAAGCAGGCTTTTGCCCAACTGCACCTCTCAAGACTAGAAGCCATCCTTTTGAAATAGTGAAGCAGAAGAAATACAGACACTTGAACAGAAAACATCTTACTTTTCTCCAGTGATAGACTGTAGCTTTTCAACAAGGCCATAAACATTAATACCACCATAAATAACAAAAAAGGGTAAGATAATGTGATGCAAAAGTTGAAGGAGTACCTGTGGTGTGAGAACTCAGAAGAACTCACCTCATAGGTCTCAAGGCGATCAAGGTAAGTCAACAGCTTCAGCCTGCTACGGCAGAGCTCCTTCTGTTCCAGGGTCAGCCTGTGTTCAGAACAGGAATTGCCATTAATATTTTATGTCACGTGCATACAAAGACAAAGCTTACACATTTTAATGACTTTGTGCACTGGGATATATAATGAAATTAAGTAAACCAAGAACTTTGACACCATATAATGCCAATTAAAATTTAAACCACTTTTCTAGTAGGAATAATACATGTAAGAGTAACTATGTTCTTGCAACTGTCTAATATTATAAACCCATAATTCTGAATAAAACATGGTCTAAAATTTCATTTACTTTGAGAAGTTTACTGATAACAGCAGTTCTTGACGCTTCTTGGCCTCTTTCTCCTTTCTAGCATCCACTTCTTCATCTGGTGACAAAAGGTCTTCATAGGGAATTTCAATGTCTACTTCCCCTGGTAAGATAAATCTGGAAGACAAAATCAACAATCTAAGCAAAGAAGGGGAAAACGAAAAAAGTGAAGTAATTTTTGAAGAGAAATAATAAAAGAATTTTTTGTCTATGTTTTGACTAAAAATCTGCACATGTACAGAAAAATACTGAATTTTTGTGTTGTAAATAAGCAGGGATTCTTCCCAAGCCAACAAGAGACATCAACTCTTGTTTCCACTCCCTCCCTAAAACAAACCAAAACCAAACTTGATAAAAGTTTCTAAATTCTACAGCCAGCAGCTGGATTGGCACAGCTCTACAGCACACAGAAGACTGCACAAAGAAAGAACAGCCTCTTTGTATTTCTACCATCAGAAACTGAATGCTGAGGAAAATTGTCTCTACCGTACCTTGTTTCTGCTTGATCAATACAATTAAGACATAACCAAACAAACTTAGAGAGTTATCTGCAGCTTTCAGAAGCAGCAAGAGAAACAGATTCTCATAGTAAAGTATTACATCATAAATTCCTTCTGATGAAGAAATTACAGGGCATATATTTACAATGAACATCATATTTTGTATACATACAGAGATAAAATGTATAGGCACTTTATGGACATCTGTAGAATAGTCTGAGTCAAAGCACAACCTTTATGTCCTGCAAAAGCTTCTCAATATTTTCACTAGTGGTTGATAAGATAAAAAATTGACCAAATTACTATAAAATACTTTATATATCATTCTTTAAAAAGAAAACAAACAAAAAAAAATACTCTTCTCAAACCTGCCACCATCTTCTCCTTTTCCTATGGCCACAAGAGCCTCTAAGTCTGTGCCCTTCAAGCCATACTGAAGCAGCTTCTTCGCAGCATCTGCATTGTCTGGAACTCTTTCCAAGCACTCATGAAGAACCCATGCACGTTTCTTGATTTTGCTCTGTTCAAGAACAAGAGTACAGAGATAATTCAAAGGTTGAATCCAAAGCAATGGAACCAGAGATTACATTAAAGTTCCCTCATGTATTTCTTCCACTTAAGAAAATGTCAAGCTCCCCTGGTGACTGACACTGCAAACCAACAAAAGAGATGAGAACACAATAAACACAATTCCCTCAGAGCGGAATATATACGTGGCACAAAAGGGCACGGAAATACCAAATTACTTAGCAGAACTTCCACAACACCTAGAACAGAAGTTATTATTTGTACTTTCTAATTAATGTCACTCCTTTCTACTCTAAATAAAATGTGATGGTTTAAGGGTAAAATACATGTTTTATAAACCAAGTACATAAATTCCACAATAGCACTAGAGTAATTTTCAATACTATCCTCTTCACATGCCAGTTTCTGCAACAGAAAAGGCATCACAATTACAAAACATATTTGCCTGGTCTACTGATCTTTGGTTGACATTACAGATCAAATACAGAATGGCTAAATTTTGACATTCAGTTGTTGAAAAAAAATAAAATACACTTCTCTTGTAATACTTTAGCCTGGACTAACATACCTATCTATACTCCTATACATACACTAATATACCTATATTACTAATACTATACTAATACTAAACTATATATTACTATTCTATAGTAATAGTATATTTCTATTACTAATACTTTACCACAACCATGAGGTTGTACAACCTCAACACCATTTTTCTACTCAGTTAAAGTCTTTCTTCCAAGCCAAAAAAACCCATGTTGCATTCTACTGAAAAACTCAAGTCACAGAGTACACTGTAAATTTTGTTATTCAAACTTCGTAATACAGCTACTAACTTCACCTTCCCAATTTATTTCTATAACAACAGGAAGTCTAAACAGTTGATATTTCCAACTATTATTCTTCATTTGCCAGGCACTAATCTACTGCTGCATGTGAGAGAAGAGATTACACACTGAAAGTGTGTTGCTATCAACAGAAGTTAGAAGATACTCCAGAAGGCTTTTATTAACTGCCAAGGTTTCTAGATCAGGCCTTCAATTTAACTGCTCTCTTACACATGACATGAAATTAAATTTTCGGGACAATTCTTCAAACTGTCATCCGATTTACATTGCATAACTTGGAACACAGTTGAGAATTCCACTTCTGTAAAGATAACACAGTCAGTTTCATAAGAAAGTCTAAAAAATAAAAAAACAGACACGCACCAAATAGTCTTGAATTGAAGCGACATTAACAGCTGACTTCCTCCACTGTCTTTGGTATACAAGATCAGAATCAAGGCCATACGTTTGAGCTAAAGATAAAGCTTCCCCATATTCTTCATTATCAATCTAAAAAGCAAAGACATTAAAATGAAAGTCATATGATTTTCTATCCTGAACAATGAATTGCTACTTTTCTATGTTGAAAGAGGTAGAGAGATAATTACTGTGGGTATGCATCAGCAGGTAGGAAAGAGACTGGTTCAAGATACAGATAAGTAAGACTCAGATCTGATGGACACCTCTGGAAAATCAAAGATTTTTCCCTTCAGATAAAATGAAGATATTATTTAGGTAACATAATATTAGTTATACATCATATTTAGTGTGATACCAGCATTCTCTGGGAACTATAACAGTTATAGAAAGAGCTGGTTTACCATCAGAACAACTGGAATGGCCTAGACACAGAAATCTGTCTAAGAGCCCTAAAAATAAAGCACTATCTGTTTGGTAAGAATGACTCAGAGACCTAATCTGTACATATCTGAAAAAACATGCAAAACATTCACAGAAGACTGTAAGTGACCCCACTCCTGGGCCAACAACAAGTTACACTGATTTCATTCAATATATTTGCAAGTCTTTCACTACATGCAAACAGGAGTATATGTCCATGTCTGGCCACATCAATGATACACAGTGTCTCCCAGTGGAAACATCACATCATGTCAGTTATTAGACTCTCAGAAATATGTGCCTAAATCCATTTTTCAACAGCAGAAGTTAAAAGAAAAATAAAAGGCTCTTGCTAAATAAAACTGATTAAAAGAGATTTGACTTTTCCTTCCAGACTTACTTTTCTCTGATACAGTTCCTCTGGAGTTGTGGATCTTAAGCTGACAAGGCGGAAATTCTTTGTAATAGTACGTGGTCGTTTCCGTGGAGGAGCAAATCGTTCCATTTCTGTTACAAAGTACAGGCCTTGCTTTAGGTAGCTGAAGTATCTGTCCTTAGCAGAAGTTTCTTCATCTGAGTCTGAGTCATCATCTCCCTCATCTTCATCACCAGGCCTGCTCTCCAAGCGCAGTCTTTTTGGAACAAGTTTCATCTCACACTGCACAGAAAATATGACCAAGAAGCATCTATCTAGTACCCCTAAACTAGTTCAGTAAGAACTGAGTACACCTCACTTCCAGGACTTAAATTTCAAATCAACATCCCTCCTCACTCTCTCCTTCAAACCCTTTGTTACTCAGTTTGCTTAACATGTTCCAGAAAACGGGACTGCATCTGTCCCCTGGATCTGAGGTTTCATCCCTCACCTACAGAAGTGAAGGCTTCTTAGTAACTTGCCTTTACCCTACACCTCCTGCACCAGCCAAGACAGGGCACAGCAGTGGAGACATCTTCCCACGCTTTCCGTGGCTTACTACAGCATGCAGTTGTGTTTTCAACTCTCGACTATTCAAATCAAGGTTTTCTATTCAGTGCAAACTCAGACTACATCCTTAGGCTGTAGTTCGCCAGTCATGAGCTGTGCATATTAGTTCCAGAATAATACAATTTTCCAAAAACATACACACAAGTTTTGGTGTGTACTGAGATTTTTCTGATTCTAATGCTAAACTTTTGATTAAGATGTTTAAGACTTATTTCAATATAAGCTTTAGAAAAGAGTAATTTTCTCAGTTTTAAAGAAAATTACTGGTTAATTTTATTATATTCTACTCCCTTCTGGAATCCTACCAAAAATAACCAAAAAATGTATCGCTTACATGGCTCTGCCTTCACTGCATCATGTCTAACTGAAAGGTGTTCACTCTTTCTTTATGAGCCATGTATTTCAAAGTGGAAGAGGAATGGCTGCAGTGTTCTTTAGATGCACTAACATACAAGTCAAGGATACTGTTAATACAAACTCTTTTCTGTTGTAACATTCCTCTCACTGAGACTCAACATTCTAGGAGTTTTGCTTCTACTCTCCACAAGTTATTCATTGTTTTATCAAGTTTTTCTTATAACAGTTAAGGTGCAGCAAGCTCAGAATCACCCTGCAGTGCCTATCTACAGATAAGGAAGAAGAATCACTTTTCCTATTAGTAGTAACATCTATCTTAACCACCCTACCTTAGGATCAGACATAAAAAAGCAAACTGTTATACTGCATTCCAAAAGGATACCTGCTTGTGCACATTCCTCACCTCCAGACTTAGAAATCCTCCATCATGAGCCGAGGTGACCTGAGGAGAACTCTCAAACCATTCACACGCCTTCCCCAGCAGGTTTCTTAATGTCTTGACTGATGACACAGTCAATGCACCAGAGCAGCGAGCAAGGATGACAGAATTATCTGCCCACCAATTTACATCTATCAGTGGGTAATAGGATTCCTTATCTAAAATAAGAATGCACCATATAAAGAAATATAATGTTAAACCTCAGGTAGGAACAGAAGAGACCGCCATTATGAAGAAATATGGTCTAATCTAACAGATGTTAATTGTTATATTTGCAGCCTTGGTTCACCAAGTCTGTATTTTATATCAGTTATCTTTTACTAGACAGTTTTTGTATTAAATAAAGCTGTTGAGGACAAAAAAAGTCACAATTACAAATATATCCATCATTTGGAAAAAATACACAGTAAACTGATTTGCTTGCATGGAAAGTAACAGATTTTTGATCTATGATAAAGATCTACTTGATTACCTATCAGGCCATCCTCAACAAACCTAATGAAAATCAGAAAAGGCTACACTGCTTTTGAGGACAAGTAAACATATCAACATATTCCAAGAAGAGGCTGTTAGGAATGTTAAACTAAAAAATCCAAATAAATAAGAAAGTCTCTAGGACTGAGGGTGGAAGCTGTGGCATTTCCAGTCACTGTCTTGATTATGGTAACTGGATGTTGGACTAAAATGGGCTCATTTTGCTCCCCACACGTCACTTCCCACTCCTCTGATGAAATTTCCCCAAACAGCACTAAGAAAGAGGTCACATTATTCCTTTTTTAATAGTGCTTAACCAGCATCCTGCTTATGAAGGTCAGATGAATTAACCTAAAAACAGAATCGCCAAAGAAAATATTACAAAGAAGCAGGAATCTTTTAATAATATAGATGTGTATAAGCAGCAGCAATTGGATCATGGAATAGCTATTGATCTCTGCACTCTTGGAACAGCCATGCAATAACCAGGTGCTAAATGGCTGCCCAGATTGGCCCAAGCTTTCAGAAAACAATAGAGTGTGATGAGGTAAATGCAGTCAGAGGAAATTGCTTTAGAATTGTTTTTAGAATTTTAAACCAGCATCTTTAAATTACAGTAGCTTTCAAGATTTATTAGACATTTACAGGAAGAAAAAATTAAATCCTGTGCTAACTGAAATAATCAACTTTTTTATGGCTATAAAAGCATTCCTAAAAGAAAATCTGGAAAAAAAAAACCTATTGTGACACTTATTTAGCTCTGCCATGCTACAAATTCAAAAAATGCAATTTTGGCACCCTGTCTGAGATTTAATTCAGCCATTTCAATCTTCATGTATTTGCATTACTATTTTTAACTGCACAGGGATATAAAATAATGATCTAACTTTACTGCATACCTTTTATTTTCTTTCTTTTTTCACTAGAGAGTTTCCAGTCTGGGTTAAGCTCATCATAGCCAGGCTAAAAAAAAAATCATATGCAACTAAATCTTTGTAAAACAGAATCTATTTATTTACTCTGCAGCCAACCCACTCATTTTTTAATTATAATGCTCTCTATAAATTCAAACTCTTCTCAAGCATAAACATACAACCTCTGCAGTACCATTGTACTTTTCTACAGACAATAAAAAAAAAAACACCAAAAAACCACAAGTCACAGCCTGACCAGCTTTAAACAGTAATCGAACCCTAAAGATTTCTGAAATAAAGGTTTTCCAGCAATCAAAAGCCAAGTGTTTGCTTTTCATGTCTATACATAGGATTGCAGGCACATAAAGTAATCTCCAAGAGTCTGTGTAGTGGTCCTGTGTAGTGGTCCTGTGTGACAGTCTAGCACAGTTCTGTAAGTATTTTCCCCAGCTATTTTCATAATTATGAAGCTCCTTTCAAGACTAGTGCAAGAAAAGCAGCAGCATTATTAATTCATGCACTTCAATGTTTAGAATTACGTTGCAATGCTGTTATTTTAAAAGTGATTTTGCAGTGACAGAAATCCTGCCCCCAAATGCAGTGGAAGTACAGGAAGCTGAAATAACTGAAGCACATTAGGATCAAGCAGAAGGTGTTTTTCAGACCGGATTTTTCAGTAGAAAGAGTCTACTAATTAAAAGTAAACATGAGGTCACTCTAAGTTAATTTCATACATATTATGAAAATGCACATTATACTTGGACACCAGTTTCACCTATAAAAAAAATTTTGGGAACAGTCAAGCACTAAATATTCCTTTATATCACCCTCACTGAATTATAAAGTCCCGAATGCACTTCAGAATACATATTCATTATTACTAAAAGCAAACAAAAAATACAACTCACTGTAAGCATCCTTGAGCAAAATTTGTCAAAAGTGTATATTAAAAATAAATAGATATGCATATATTGACACACAACACTTATCCCAACACTAGAACAGAATTTCTTTTGAGTTCTTTTTCTTTGTTTTGGTTGCTGTTTAAAAATGCTTTTCTACATAAGCTTGAAATTACATTTTGATCCCATTTGTTTACCCTGTTTAGAACAGATATTGGTTTATGTCTTGTAGGTTTAGAACATAACACACAGTACTCCAAGTGAAAAGGCTTTATTTATTAGTCAAGAAATTATTGGGAGGAAAATCAGAACACTTCACATACTAGTGTGCATCATTTCAGAGTTTTCACTTTTCAGAATGCATTTCATCATTAAAATAAAGTTGTTTTTTTTCTTTGAAAACTAATTAGCTTTAAATTTAAATTGACACAAGTCACATAGAAGTTTGCCAGTGTCTAAGCAATTCCTTATATAAGTTCCACTACTTAGTTTTGCAAATAATTCCTGCAGAAAGCATTGGACTTAACAGCAAATTGATTAAGAAATCATTCTACAGCATCATATGGAAACAGGTATGGTAAATTTTGAGGGAGGAATAGAATATACTAAGACATTCAGAATTTGGTTTCAACCACTGAAAGAAATTTAGCCATGTTAGCCTCTACTTCTATAACTGCATTTCAGTCTAATGGCCTTGTAGTCTAATTCTAAAAGTGTTACCTATTTGGCACCAAAATGCCTCGTGAAAAATTAACTGCAACATAATTGGTTCTTTTTCTTAATTTTTCAAGTTTACAGTTTATGAGTATAACCTAGAAAGATTATAATAAATGTAAGTATAGGGCTCTTGAAAAACATGGAGCTGACTGGGAAGCTAATATGTAGCTAATGCACCATTACCCGAACTCCTCTCATTTCCTACAAAAACACAATTCCAGAGGAGTAAGATATGTAAGTCAAGTCTCTAAACATGTACATTCTTCTTCTTACCTGAGCAGTTTGGTCCCATTCTCCTTGTTGTCTGAGAGATGGAATAGACCAGATTGTCAGTTTTCCTGAGAAATGAATAGCTGCCAAAAGAGCTCCATCAGGAGAAAGATTCATCCTGAAAACTCCATCCTGCCAAACATGATATCCAAGCAAATAAACAAACAAATAAATAAAATAAATAAATAAATAAATGCAAATAAAAAAATTCCTAGAATTTTTTTTCTATTTTAAGTAAACAAAAAATTGTACAGTCATGCACTTTGAAAAGGTAACAAGCAACAAACCTTAAATTAAAAACAAACAAAAAAACACCTACTCTAAAAGAAAAAGGTAAGAGATCAGTTGTGACATAGAAGAATAAAAACAACCTGCATAAAGGAACAGCACTATCTTAGTATGAACAAATCTTTAGGAATGTAAACTTCTCTATCACCTTGTTATATGGCAAATAAAACCTGGAAGTGCAGCATTCCCAAGAGAACACCCTGAGAGAAATGCAGAGCTGCTTGGAGGAAAAACTGCAGGTTGTTCTCTGTACAGCAAAAACATTCAGCAGCGTCAGATTTCTACTATCCTGGCTCTCTGGTCCATCCAAGGCAGACTATTACCAAACCACAGATTCGTACAGCTCTTCCTCCCTTGGAGGAAACTTATAGGTGGGCATTGCTACAAATCAAATTCTTAAATTAAAGGAAAACAAAAAAAGGGATACAGAAAATACAGACATTAAGAGATCTTGGAGACATAAGAGATCTGTTGTCCATTTCAGGATACTGAATCAGAATCCAAGAAATTAAAATTAAAAATTTCCAAGTTTGCAGTTAACCAATTTTTAGGCCAGCACTTTCCCTTTTAGAAAATACCCCAACATAAATGAAGCACAGCAATGTTAGTTGACATCCATCAATTAAGAAGTTTTAATGGCATTTCTATAGAATGTTACTGGTAGGTATTATTTGAAGATAAAAATAATATTCTTTGCAGGACAGTGTGTTTGTTTGGACTTCGGAGTTTTTTTATTATTATCTTTATTGTATTTATTAGCCTTTTTAAGTTCTAGGTATGCCATAGAAGCAATGACAATCAAGGAATCTATTTACTGTTGTACAGTGGTTTGCAGCTGTTGAGAACACTCCTTAAATCCATGTCTAACATGTGTCTTTAATTGAAAAGAGCATTAAGGGTTTTTTTTCTTTAAAAAAATTAAGAATTATTTATATTTGAAACAATTAATATTCTCTGACTATAGTCTTAGGCAGCTGCAGCACTGCACTTTGAACTGTAATTTGCCCAGGAACTCTTCACGCCTTCTAATGGCACTTCTCTCTTTACAAGTCAGTTTGCACGCACAATGGACAAAGAACAAAAGACTGTTAAAGGACCTAGAAACATAGAGGTAAAATATACAACCCATTCAGATAACTGAGCAGTGGTATACATCACAGATCTTCAAAGGAGGTGAATGTCTACTCAGCAGTCAGTAATAATTCTCTGGCTGTGAGATTTAAATATTGGGTGGCCATTAACACACTCAAATATATCACCCAAGCCCTGTTATCTGTAAAAAATTAATCAGTCTTTTGCCAAAGCAGGCAATGCTGTCCCCATAAACAGCTGATCAGCTTAAGGGAACAGCAAAAGATGTCGTTGAGAAACTCAGCAGGCTGGCACTTCACATTATTTAAGTGTCATTTAAGAACACTAAGAATCAAATCCCAGTGTAATCAGTTCTTACAGTAGCTGCTGTATCTATCATATTTTAAACATGATGTTAATTTCATACTAGGAATAAAAACTATACTTTATATATTTAAGCTATAATCTCTGAAATTGGATCAAAACATTCAAGGATAAATAAGTTTCCATATTTCTTCATTAATTTAGTACTGGCAAGTGCAATGAAATTGAAGTTTAGTACAGCTACATGCAATACAAGCTTTTCAGCTAAAAAAGCTTAAGTCAGCTTTATCTTTAGCATTTTCAGCGAAGGAAATAAAATCTCTCTCTCTTCACCCTTGAGAAAGATTCAGAAAGGTTTTCCCTTTCCAGTTAAGCAGGCAACTTCTTCTTTTAACTAGCCATCTAAAACTTCCCAAGAACCTATTAAGGTCATTTCCAACTCAGATCAGCCATTTTTCCTCTCAGGAGGACAGAGAGTGAAGATGGTAGACAGATTCTTTACTGTTGTTTCCTTGTAAAGCAAAAGAAGGGAAAACAAATTTTTTTTACAAGGGAAAGGGGGATAGCAAAAGGAATCAAACCAAGGCTACACATGATGAGTAGACAAGAGATAAAAAGTGCAATACTGCATGGGACATTCCTAAGGCACGTAGAAGAAAGCCACAAGCACCATGTACAACACCTTAGAAATACAGAAAGCACACACCTACACCTCAGCACCACATTCAAGGTTTAACACTCACTCATGGCAGAGGAGAACACAAGGTCCATACCCAGAGTTTGTTAAGAAGAAGTTGGTTCCAACCAGCAGTTTCATTAGGTTCATATGTACCCTGGGAGTAGAAGTCTGACCCATAATAAACTTCTGAAGCTACTTAGCAAAATATTTCCATAGTATCTCAGACTATAAAAATAAAGTCCTTGTGTCTGCCCTGTTTAAATCATAAATTATTAGTTTGTATCCATTCTTTTTTTCTTCACCACATGGTGTAAGAATTGTGGGCTGAGACTTTTTTGTTGTTTTCTAGTGGGATAGGTGTAGTGCAGAAGGCGGAGTTTTGTTCTTATTCTTTATCTCTTGGGCACATACTTGAGAAACATGATCACAATCTCTTCTTGTAGAATATATAACACATCTAACATGGTCTGATCATCACATTAATTAACAAATAATTAGGTGGCTCCTCATACCTTCTTTTTTGAATAAGGGTTTACATTTAATATTGAATTCTACATCTCCAGACCTGTTCCTGAAACCCAGTGATTCAAGCTTCAGCAAATGAACTAATGGGATTTTTAAGAAAGCCAAATAAGTGGCAAGCTACTCCATTTAATGCAAAAGCTTTTTGCTTAATTTAATGGAATGTTAATTCCTAAGTTGCATAAATTAAAACCTACTTTGAGTCAGTCTCTCAGGTAGTCATTAATGGACAATTATTTTAGCAAAATACATTTCTAAGGTAAACCTAGATCTTAATACCTGTTCTGCTCCTCGCCTGCTGTAAAATCTTAAATTCATAATCCTTAATAATCCTCTTCTCTGTGCCTGTAAGAATAGAAACAAATTATGCAATGAAAAACAATCTCATACACTGTTTCCTGCACCAAAAATTACGTGATATTTAAAATACTAAAATAATTCTACAAGATTCTTTAGAGGTTCTGCAGAAAGACCTTGACAAATTAGAGATATGGGCAATCACCAACCATAGGAAGTTTAACAAGGCCAAGTGCCAGACTGTATCTGGGGCAACCCTGGCTGCATGCACCAACTGGGGAATGAGAGGCTGGAGAGCAGCACTGCAGAAAGGGACCTGGGGGTCCTGGTCCACAGCAAGTGGAATGAGTCAGCAGGGCTCCAATGTATGAGATTCAGCCATCAGAGTGCCCAAAGAAGGCCATGAGGATGGTGAAGTGCCCTGAGGGGAAGCCGTGTGAGGAGTGGCTGAGGTCACTTGGCCTATTCAGCCTGGAGGAGAGGAGACTGAGGAGAGACCTCACTGCAGTTACAACTTCCTTATGAGGAGAAAAGGAAGGACAGACACTGATCTCTGCTGTGTATGACAGTGACAGGACCAGAGGGAATGGCCTGAAGTGTCAGGGGAGGTTTAGGCTGGATATCAGGAAAAGTTTCTTCACCCAGAGGGTGGCTGGACACTGGAACAGGCTCCCCAGGGAAGTGGTCACAGCACCAGAGTTCAAGCAGGGTTTGGACAATGCTCTTGGGCACATGGTGTGACTCAGAGTGGCCTGTGCAGAGCCAGGAGCTGGATTCTATGATCTTTGTGGATCTCTTCCAACTCAGCATACTCTATGATGTTACTATTTTTAAACTTCCTTAAGACTGCCTACTTTAAAATAATTCAAGCATAATAAAATCCAGTTTGTATAATTCTGTTGACTTCAGTAGGTATATAACATGTCACAGAAAAGCACTCCTCATTTGCAATTAAATCAACAACTCGCTTGTAATACCAAGCAATACCTATATAAGGGTAAACACTGGAATTTATCCTGGAATTTTGTAAATTTATTTCAGCATAACCAAGCTGTTAATAAATCAAACATTTACTTCTAGAAGCAAAAGAAATAAAGAGCTGAAATATTTATTTCAGGTGTGCTGCCTTTTGTTCTGAAGTAATAGAAGAACAAACTGTAACTTTTTTGCAACAAAGAAGAGAAACATATCCCAATGTACAACTAAGAGCAAAAAATATTGTAGCTTGGAAATTTACATACTCCCTTCTTCTTGATTTTGGTTCTAAAACCGCAAGTGATAATTAAGAACTTAAAGTTCACATCAGACAGATGCTGTGGGGAAAAAGATAACTGTTTAGACATATGTATCATGGCTTCAAAAACAGCAAAACATCATATTAAATTCATCTTTCATAAAGAAATACTTATTGAGCTTCCAGTGACAATATTCATCCAGTAAAATGAGGAGACAAACTTACTGTTCTAACATCATCTTCATAACTAGTGACCTGTTTGTAATGGGGAGAGCCTGACAGAATTCTCCAAGCAGATATTCCACAACCAGCAGCTTTAGATACTCCATCTTCATCTGTTTCACAGCCTCCTACAAGGAGAAGTCTGTAAAATATATAAAGATTCATTATGATTTCATATATTGCCATATATTTTTTAATTTTCTTAAGTCTACAGCAGTTTTCTTAGAGTAACAAAAGGCTAAATATATGAAGACATTTAACAGCCCTGACACACTTTGTGAATAAATACCCCAAAATCTAAAAAAACTTCAACATCATTCAAGTAACATTTGTTATTTGTAGCATGTATACCTATTTTACTCATCTCTAGCTTTCCAGGTAAGTCGTAATTCCCAACATCTGAATAAAATAAGTCTGGCCACAAGTCTGAGTTTCCCTCTTACCCTAAAAATGATAAAAAATTACTGCTTAAGCATGTAACAAGTTCTGATCATTCAGTTTAAGCATCAGATTCCCATTTATTCAGACGTGGTACAAAAGCTACTTCTCTTTCACTGAAGAACTGAACACATTATGGTTTGTCAATTCTGTTTTCTAAAGTCACTGTATCAATTATACATGTGCATGTATTACTTTCATTGCCCACCTTAGGTGGCATTTTAAAAACTTTTGTGTAAGTCTGATAATTATTGCTGATCACCACTTATTTGCCCCTGAAGCCCTTACATCTTCCTTCTGTATTTAACTGATGACTATTTTGATGAAAACTTTGAGAATAGATGTCTAAGTTTGTTTGGAAGCATCATTGTAATGAATAACCCATCAAAAGGTAAAGAAAGTATCTACAAAAAAATGCCCAACTGAGGAGCCTGAAGCTCCTCCTGGGAAGGCTGCATTATCCCCTTCCCAAGGCTGCACCATTCCCAAAGCACTCTTCCCCCAGTAGCGGCTGCCACTCGCACAGCGCAGCTCTGGCCACTGGGATGCCAAAACTACACCTGCAAAAGCCAAAGAAAGAATAAAGGAGAAAATTCATCTAATACCATGGATGAATGACAGAATCACATCATCAGGCTGGAAAAAACCTCTAAGGTCATCAAGTCTAATCTATGACTAAACACTACCTTGTCAACTAGACCAGCTCAAGGAATGGTCTGACCACTTCCCTGGGCAGTCATTCCAATGTCTAATCACCCTTAACATGAAGAAATTCATCCTGATGTCCAATTTAAAACTCCCCTGGAACAGCTTAAGCCTCATCTTGTTCTATCTCTTCCTGGCTCTTTGGGAGAGGAGGTTGACCCCCACCTGCCCACAACCACCTTTCATGCAGCTGTAAAAAGTGGTAACACCTCTCTTAAGAGTTTTTGTTATTCTGTGGTATTAAGAATAGCCTAGTGCTGTAAAACAAAGGTCACTTTCACCAAAATCTGCAACAGGAGACATGAACATGAGGGAAGACTAATTTTTTTCTTGCATGTGTATTCTACACATAGCACAGCCAACATGCAGCAGTTTCCAGGCTTAATTTCTAGATCCTTAAACATCTAGATACTTCTAGGACCATCTGAGGACTCCTGGGAAGCCTTTCAGGAAGTTCACAATGCCTGTCATTGACAGGAAGAGCCAGCTAGCATGCTTTAGAAGCTTTTAGCAAGGTTTGCCAGCTGTTCCTAATCAAAGGGTGCTTTGAGCTTTTGTTCTAGATGGACACCTGATTTGCAGAGGGTCAGGAACACTTTCAACAAAACCTGGAAGAAGCCCTATGTAAATGCCAGGCCTAGAGTGCAGCATTTTGCAGAAAAAGATGGCCAGGACCTGTCTTTGTGTATGTTCTAAAAATCACAGCGATGTGCTGCCAGGCTCAGTCTCCAGCACCCTCTGGAGCAGCTCCCTAGAACCTTAGAGGCCTCGACACAGACCACGCTCCTAAGGGAGGACACAGATGTGCAGGTCTTGGACTTGCAGTGACATGGCTCCAAGTAACCTCCTCCAACTGACCCTGAGGTGAAGGGGAATGGATTAGACAATCTCCAAGGGTTCCTCCAGTCTCAAAAACTGGCTGTTCTTGCAGTATCTCAACTGTACTCCACTCCCCAGGTTTATAAAAAGTTGGGCTGAAGATGAGACTGGTGTTACACCAGTCTCAAGAACAAGCTCAGTTGAGGTATCCAAGAAAAACTTGCTATGCCCTTCTTTACTTAGCAATTTTGGTATAAATATTTTAAATAAATCTGAAACCCTCTACCTCCTTCATCACAAACCCTTCAGTTCAGACTATATACTTTAATATCAAACATTTTCTGAAGCAATTGCAGATAACCCAGAAATTACACATTTAGTTCCAGAATAAGATACCAAAACAAGCAGCTGTTGAACCTTGGATTAGAGTTTACAAAGAGCACTTTGTAAAGTGAAGCAGACACTTAAATTTTGTCAACTAAAATGCACCATAAATTCCACCCTAAATTAAAGCAGGATCACATGAGAACACCAACATTAGGTATCGAAATTAAGGTATATAATACTTTTCAAAAACAGTAAAAGTCATTATTAGATTTTTTCCCCAAAGTTATAGTTTCAAGTTTTCCTACACATCCAGAAAAATTCCCTACTGACATATTCTCTTTGCAATTATTATATATCTAGTTGAAAAAATTAAGTAAATTAAGTCCTTAACTGCTATTTTATTACATTATAATGGGTCATGGGCAAATACACAGTAATACTGTAAGGCAGTAAGCCAAGCCTTACAAGCAATGAAGAGAGATCAGTATAATTTCATCACCTGGGATTAAATGAAATGCAAGAAAGCACAAAATGACAAAGTTGAATTTGTCTTAAGTGATCAAACACATTATTGAAAATTAAAACTTTGAGGTGTATCAACAATTTTCTTTAATGCACAACTTTGAAGTAGTTGTGTTCAAGCTCTTCTAGGGTTTTTGGGATAACAAGAAAATTTCAGCAAGAGACTCTACTCGCAAATTTAGAATTCTCCAATGTCAAATTTACAAGCTTTCTGCCACAGACTAAATTCAAAATAGAAAAGACATGCATCCATCAGGGGCAAAACACTGGTTCTTTTGTTTTCCATCCAATTATGCATTCTTTCAAGTGTCAAGACACTTAACAGGCTGCACATAGCAGAAAATTCTAAAACCATTAACCCTGATCAGATGAAAGAAAACAATGGGCTGGTTCTGCTGTCTGGTCCTGTAGGGTTACCAAAGCTCCATAACCCACAACTATTACCTCAAAACTGTAAATTCAGTATACTGAGTATTAATTATGTGAAATCACTAAATATTAATTAGGTGGAAAGAAAAAGCCATCTACAAAATTAATCTCTCAAAATAATAACCTAGAAGAACATTACATCTCATTAATAATACTTTGTTTTCCTAAGATAGATATGATAGCTCACTTAATACTGAAGAATGAGAAGGAGTTTTTTCAACAGTGGGTTTCTGGCATTTTATAACCAAGCCTAATTTCCATCTAAAACAGTACAGTGATATAACATTGCATTAAAAGTTTCAATCCTAGCAGATCTAATACAAGAAAAATATATAAAACAAAGTTCAGTTCCCACAACTGAAGACAAATAGAAATAGAGTTGCTCAGTTTATCTTGGTACATAACAAATTGATATTAAAAAAGTAGATCCATTTTTAGCATAGGGTAAAAATAATAGGCTAAGCAGGACCTATTCCAGTTACATTGGGTTCAAGAGCATGCAGGCAGTCAGTCCACATTTCAAGTCCAGTTTCTGTACTCAACAGGTTACTAATAGAGAAAACACATCACAAGATAACTCCAAATACCAGAGCCTGGCAGTTCCACTGAGAACACTAGGGAAAATGGGCTTGCCAATAAGTCCAGCAGTCCAGATAGAAAAACAAAACAAAAAAACAACCACAAAAAAACAAAACAAAGAAGAAAAAAAAAACACCAGCTAAGTTTATACTTCAACCTTTACCCATCTTTTATCATATTCAGAAACCTCTTTTGAAGCTATTCCAGACATTCTAAAAAGTGCATGTTGCTTGCACAAGGTACTCAAACAGAAAAGGACATAACTTTACTAATGGAATAATGAAAGTCAAGTGAGATGAACTAAGGTTCCTGTTTCATAGTAGAAAGAGATGTGACTTGTTATTACTGATGCCCTAATTAGCAATTTTAGAATAGATTTTTCTCCCCCTCCCTATCCAACACACTTCAACACACTTATTTTGCTCCTTTTTGTTCATCATTTACATACCAATGTCAGGTAGCAAACAGAATGCTTACCTGTGACCAGGATGATAAATGACAGTTGTTATCCCATGGGGGTAGTGGCTGCTAAAGCTGAAACTATGACTTTCTTGAAAACTTTGATTTGTTCCAACACTAAGTATGCCAGGAAAAAAAATACATGCATTAGATCAGATTTATTTTCCTTAAAGAGTAGAAAATTCCTTTGAAGTTCACTGTGCCATCTCAAAGTCAAAATTTATGCATACCTTACAAGGTAACTTCTCAGTTCTCCACGATAATTAACAACAAGGAGTTCAGCTGACCACTGGGCACTTGCTTTGTATTCTAGAAAGATCAATCCAGCAATAGCGTAACTCAGATCGCCTGGAAAACTTGCTGTCTTTACCCACAAATGAGGGCAGACATCAGGAGAGAAAGGGGATTTTTAAAAAAGTGTCTTTGGTACTGAAAGGATTAGAAAGTTAAATTAACTATATTGTATTAAAAAAAATAGAGTTTCACTTGCAAACTAAATACATTTTCTTTTATCTTGAATTTAAAGAAATCGTACTATTATAAAGTTTGCAAAGACAATATACTGAGGAAATACACTTGAGCCACCTTCACAAACCAGTTCAATACACCCACTGAACACACAGAATAGAAAATATACTGTGTGGGGCCTGTCAACAGCAATTATCTAATATTGTACCAAGCAAAGTACTCTGGCAGAAATATTTCTTGATTTACAATTTGACTCTGTACACAAAGTGCAGATTTATTATCTATTACTACAAACTGTGGTGATTCCATACTTTCACTGATGCACCTACAGATCTACCACAATTCAGGACAGATGTAAAACATATCCTTTTATGCTGTTTTAAGGGCTACACATGACTCTTGTCGATACCAGGATGAATGTATTGTAGTGGAACTTTTTATGGTCCATTTCTGTATGGTATTCATAGTGTAAGCATTTATAGCAAACTAAGCCATGATTTAAAAAAGGTCAAAGAGTGGAAATTATCCATGATCCTTAAAAAAAGTTCTACTATATTTGTATTTTAACCCAAGAGAGCACATACCGGAGAAATGACCAAAAGCTCACTACCCATCAGGTCAAACACTCTGACTGTTCCACTGCTTTCAGCATAAGCAAGTAATGTACAATCATGACTCCATGCCACTCTCCTCCACTGAGGGTTAGAATCCTTTGGCACTATGAAAAATGAATAAAATTATTAATAAAAGCAAAAAATAAATATAATCCCTCCAGCAGAACAAAATATCAATTGCATGAAAAAAATGCAGAGGGCCCACCAGCATTACAAGCTTATCTCAGAGGAGGGTAAAAAAAAAAAGAAAAATCACGTATGTCTCCCAGAGCCATTAATTCTAACTACCATTTCATTTCAGATTCAGGTTTCATATGTTCATCATAGAAAGAAGTTGCAGAGAGAAGGTAACAGAGCTAGTCAAGAAGCAAAACTATTAAGAGACTCTTTACAATTACTTTAAGAAGTTACATCACTACCAGTAAAGCAAACCAACACCACCATTTATCAACATATGAATAACAATGATGACACTAAGTAATAATGAAGAGATTGCCATACCTTGACATTTTCCAACTATGGATACAAAGTCATCTTTTGCAGACCTGCAGAAAAAACTCATATGAATTTAGATACAAAAAAACCCACTATTCAATTTTCTGTAAGAGAATACTAGAAAAATATTCCAAATGCACAATTCAAAGGCCTGCATGCCTCTAACTACTTGTTCAAAAAAGCAGATAGTAACTTTCACCCTTAGGCAGCTACAGTAACTAACAATAGTATTTTAGAGCCCCTGCAACAGCATAAAGACCAACATCCCTCATCTATTTGTAATGCTGTACAAAATAGGACAGAATCATTTCAGTGCTTCATATAACTTTAGAAAAAAAAAACCTAGTCAGTATTCTCCAGGTTACAATTTTAGAAACAATGCAAGAATATAGTAACATTAATACAGTTGAAACACAAGATTTATTTTATAGTCTTTAAGCTGACGTTTATGGTGCTCACACCACTTTTGATTGAACAATTTTCATACACTTGCTTCTTTTACATATAAATGGAAGGTCTGACCTTCTAGCAAATGGATTTTTGTGAAGCAAGTAAACACACTCAATCAAGATCTGTTCTACAGCTAAATGTGCTCTTGAACTGGCAAAGGAGAGCTTGTTGTTAAGAGAGCACAAGAAAAGGGAAAGTATCAGTCTTTACAGCAATCCACACCACTTGTAAAACAAGGTGAAGTATTAAACATGCCAGCTACTCCACAGAGAAGAACACTAGATTCTTGGCCCATTTATTAGGGGAGAATTTCAAAAGGGGGCAGAAAGGCAAAGGTTAGAAAGACCATGATTTGCACTGAGTGTTTTTGAGGATCTTATTTTTCTTTCACATCTTGAAAATAGAGAGAGAAATACAGATATATACTTATATCAACACATCTATTATAATTAGGGGGGTTAAGGACAGTTTATGTTGGATTTGGTTTTTTTTTTTTTCATGGGGGATGGCTGAGAACCAAAAAGAAACAGAAGGCTCCTGCTTTTATGGTCATTCCATGGATAAATTTCACAATATATAACATCACAAAACAAAAAAGGAATCTGTAAAAGTATTACAAGCAAATGACCAGAAACACTTTCTCAGAATCCACAGCTGAAGTAACAGATAATGCTAAGTTACCTGATTTCTACACATTGGTCTTGAACAACTGCCAACAATTTACCATTGCTGAAAGAAAAAACAAATATGAAAGTTCACTTAAAGTCCACTCCTTACAGAATGTGCATCAGAGTTCTAAGTGCTTTTCTCTATGGTTAGATATAAATTGCCTCATTTAATTTTTTTAATGAAAATGGGAAATATCAATTTTTATTAAAAATAAAAATATCCATGCTGATATTCCTTCCACTTCAGAGAAATCTGTCTGCCACTCCTTTCCTGTAGCACTAAGAAAACAGCACAAGCTGTAAAATCCCACTGCATGGGAGGTCAGAGTCAGATGTTGATGACTGTACACTGCTTTGTCTATGTATTGCTTTGTCTGGTATAAACAACTATCATAATTCAGTAAGTGATGTCTCTTTGCATACAACATAAACTAAAATCTTCCCTACTATCTTCACGTAATCATGTCACTGAACTATTTTTCTGTACTTACTTTGAAAAGCCAGTGATCTCACTGATGTTGCTAAAATTCCTGCAGAAGAGCTGGTTCTAGCCTTGGAACTCTCACTTCTCCATGTATGCAATAACAGACAAGTCTTGAGGGTATGCATTCACTTTTCACAAATATAAATTGCTTATTTTAAAACTATATATCCTGCCAAGTTACAAGCGTTTAGTCAACCAAATTCAGGACTTGAATTTGAAAATGACTGCACTGAAAGCCACTTTGCCCCAAAAGCTAGGCAGACTTTCAGCCCTGAGTGAGAGGTGTACTAACTGAAGGGAAGCAGATAGAAGCCCCTAGGTAGCACCCTGAGGCCACCTGTGAGAGCCTTCAGTATTTCTCTTGACCAGAAAGAACAGCACATCTTTAGCACAATATCAACTCAGCATGGCTGAGTGGGGATGGTGGGGGAGCAGAGGGAGCATTTATACATTCACTCCTGTCAGAAATGGCAAAGAATGGGAGCTGGTTACCTTGCAAGTACGAGGTGCCAGTTGATCTGCTTACTAACCAGACGAACCAGTCCAGTGGGCAGAGAAAACTTTGCAGGGCTGAAATACCAAAATCATCAAGCTCAATCGGAACACACAGCAAACCAGTGCAGATACACACACCAGATAACTCAGCTTCAAGGCAACCATCAATTACCTGAAAGGATTTGCAACTGAACATGAATCAACACTGCACCCTGCCAACGACAAAGGCTAACAACAGCCTTGTTTTTACTAACAGAACAAAACTGCATATTCACAGAACTGATCACTTATTTATCACTCTTTACACTCTGGTCACCAGCCAGTTCTGGTACACCCATTAAAAGAACACCAGTAAACAGGAGGGGTGCCAAGATGATCAGGGGACTTGAGTACTTGCCCTACAATAAATCAGATGCTGTGGGAATGGTACTTGTTTAGCCTGAAGAAGGGGAGACTTCAAGATGACAAAACAGCAGCATTCTGACTGATATCTAGGAGACTACCAGGAAGATGGGAGAATAGAGGTGCGTGCCTAGAACACAAGAAATTATGATCAACTCTCTGGAGGACTGGGAAGTGCTGGCATAACAGTTAGACTCCATGACCGTAAAGGTCCTTTCCAACCTGAATGTCTCTGTAATTCCAAAACCAAGGAGGTTTCAAGCTGACATTAAGAAGATATTTCTTCACCATGAAGACAGTCAGGCACTTGAACAGGCTGACCAGAGACTCTGTGGGTTCTTCATCTTTCAACCTTTCCAACACCTAGCTAGACAGAGCACCAAGGAACCCAGTTGGAATTCAGTGTTCTCCTGCTTTTACTGGGACTTTAAACCAGAGGCCTCCCAAGCTCCCTCCAAAACTTTTTTATCAAATACATGAAAACAGCAACTAGAATAAACTATAAAAACTTGAAACTAGCTTTTAAATATGACTACTGAGGGAGGGAAGAGAAGTAAGTGAGTTCTGTCTACAACTGAATTCTTACAACTAGAGTCATGTGACAGTATGCTGCCCATAAACATCACCCCCTCACAAGAAAAGGGTGGGGGGGGGGAGTAAGTGCACAGAAATAAAGTAGAACACCAGCAACAGGGAAAACAGCATTCCCTGCCAAATTCAAGTACAGTACTGTTTCACATGAAGTCACATTAATGTCCCTTTCCATGTAACTCAAAACCAATAGATTATCCTTTAAAACAGGAAACTTATCTTCAAACCTGCTAAGCCATATAACCACAGAGCTGAAATTTTCCAGAAACATTGTACTTACCCCAATAAATTTATGGGACCATTTAAAGACTTTTTGCATCAAAACTGAAATTTATAAATGGCATGAGTGCTGCTCAAATAGTTACCAAGCTTTTTGTATGAGTTTGAATTGCCAAAGAAAAAAAATCCAAAATTATTACTCCAAGGGAAGCAAACCCTGTCAGGCCATCATATCTGTCACTGAGGCTTAAGAAAAAACCTCACAACAGCCTCCCTTGCAGTATCTCAGCTGGGAGTGGGAAGGACAAACACATGTTTGGAGAAAACTGCTCCAACTGCCATGTTACTTCAGCTTCTGATGAAAGCACAAAGTCAAACTAGTACTTACCAGTTTTCTTCTATTTAGACTTCAGCTGCAACTCAATTTATGAAAAGTGGCTATTCTAAGCATTGCTTGGACAATATTCTAAACAAGTGTTCAGTTTTACTCCCATGAGGAATTACTTTCCATCAAATCAAAAAGCTATAAAAATATGACCAAATAGGAAGATTAAGCAATATTCTTGTACAACCTACCTGTACCAGATGTACCGAAGCAAAAACAATGCAGGACCTAAAATGGAAAGAGGTAAAAATTACATCTCCAGTAATCTCAGGGAATCTCAAATTCTCATTAAAGAAAAAGGTATTGAGAGAAAAATCCTTTCTATTTGGCCACCAAATTCTTATGTTAGAATAAATGCAAATGGCAAATAAAAAAAAACAAACTAAACAAACAAAAAAAAAACAAACCACTGCACTTTTTTTTTTCATTTTAAGAGAAATTTCTACTGGATGAAAATACAGTTCAGTCCCTGCCGTTTAACACTTGGTTTATGCAATGTAACATGATCAGAATTTAAAACTTCCTCATAGAACTAACCAGCAGACAGCCCAGTGCAAGAGATGTTAAGGGGGGGGGGGGGGGGAAACACTCCAATACAGTTTGCAAAACACAGAACTTGTTAACTTCTAAGAGGTATGGTTTATTAGTTTGTCCCAACAAACTAATGGAGACAAGAATGCTTACAAAATTGACATAAAAATAACACAGCTATGTTCACAATCAGAAAACATCTTCCTGAAAATACATCCTGTACTCTATTCCCACTGCTACTTCCATCATTAGGCACTCTAAAGGGCAGAAATTGTAAAATTTACAAGTAATCCACAGAGTCTTAGACATCATGAATGTAAGAACAAATAATATTTACCTGCAATTGCTCTAGTGATGATAAATGATGCACCATGTGTTCTGCTGCCTCTTGGCTGCAATTACAATAATAATCATCAGACACCATGTCACACATTTTACCTTAAATACAACACTCATACATACATTCACTGACTAAGTTTAAGTTGGCTCCTAGCCTACAAGTTCTTTATGTATTTTCTATTACACACTATTTCATATAATGTCTACTTTAACTGCATAAGCTAAAACAGGCTGTAACACCAAATAATTTAAATGTCAGGATGCAATTAACAAACTGTGCTACACATTGTCTATTGATTCAGCTTTGCCTCAATAGTTGGGTAGTAACAAAAGACATTGACTTCTGATTATGTTTTCCTGTAAGCCATTATAGATCATTCTTTTTATGCCAAATAAATGCCACAATGATCTGTAATGCCTAGCAGTCAAAGTACTCAGTGTGCAACATATTATGCTAATATGTAAGTGCTAAGCTACCTAAAGATTGCTCATGAAAGTTTCAGAAACATTAAGAAAAACAATTTCTGAAAAAAAACCCTCTTTTTACATCAATTTGTACTATGTAATACAGCCACTCAGGTAACCACCTCTAGTCCATACCATCTCACAAATCCTTTCCACCTGCCCTGCTCTACTTTAGGCAGAGGGAGCAACTGCAGTCACTATATAAATGAAAGCACTCTCCAAAAACAGAAAAAAGGAATAAAAAACAACACAGGATATATATTCTTATCTAGAAGAGGAGTTACAATTATTTGTCAGTAAGAAGCAGAAAGAAGATACAAAACAGAGGAGAGAACAAGGATAACCAATAAGGAAGGATCCACAACAAATCCTCAAAATAAGCAATCATGTTTATGCCTTTCTAATGAGAATATTAGAGCACCACAAACTGAGCATCAGAGTAGGCAATAACTGAATTTTCTCTTCCATTCAATATAAAATATATAGAGCAAATTTCTCATTAACTGAAATATTCAGGCCTCACCAAGTTACAAAGCAGAAAACACTGAAAGACATACAAATTTATCAACATTTTGCAATATGTCTATGCTTAAAAAATAGTATTTGGGCTCCCAAATTTAAATTATTATCGTAAAGATTAGTTTTCCAGGCAAAGTTTGCAATCCATAAACAGTCTTTCAAATAACCAGGCTGTCATCTCACAGCATGTAAGAAGGAAACACAGCTGTACTAATAGATAACATTCCAATTCAGGTTGATCAGCCAGGAAATAACAATGCATTACAGTAAAATAAGTGAGAGCATAAATTATTTCTTACAGCTACCCCAGTACCTCAGGGAGAGCTGCAATTTCCTAGGGGCCTTAAAAGCAGAGCTTGTTAAAAGTTTTTGGATTATGAGAAAGTTCCCAGTAAAAAAAACATCATTTCCTAAAACTGCTTACATCTCTTTAGAATTTTTTTTTATATTTTAAGTGTCTGCTCCTGAGCCTAAACTACGGGCTGCTATTCCATACATCTTCAATACTTCACAAAACTCATTTACTGTTATATCCCAAAGACGTGAGTTTTACTTTTTATAATATATTCTTATCATTTCAGGAATAGCAATGGTTACCAGATGTGCTGTATTTCTTTTTAATTCATTCCTTCTTGGGAAAACAACTTCAACTTTTCCTTCCCTACAGCCTTCCAGAAATAAAATCTAAGGAACTTTCTTGCTGACAAGTCACCCACTTAGTTTCAGATTTTTTTGCACAGCCTGAAAACTTACTGGGGGGACAGCAGCTGGTGGGTGTTGGGGAAATCTCAAAACATTAGACTGTAATGAAAAACAAAAACCCACAAGACCAGGTGATACATTTTGGAAAATAATTTGAAGAAGAGATTTCCATCTGCCTATATCTCCATAAATCACCTCACAAGTCCTCTCTTGTAGCCTTGTCCACAGCCACTGCCTCATTCACTATTTTCACTACACATGGACCTACTACTCAGTAATTCCTTTTATTCTCATTAAATATTTCATTGTTCTCAAACAGGGCATTATATACAATGGCATCACTATCCTGAACACAAACTGTTTGATTTCCACACCACTCTCTTCTTTGGTGTAGTCAATTCCTTGTGTGTTTCCTTCACAAATAACTACTATAACCCTGCCCTGCCCTCCTTCCACCAAAAAATTCTTACTGGAAAGCTCAGTACAGGTGAATGACAATACCAACAAGAACTAAAATTAAAGCAAATTTGGGCATTCAGCGTAAGAGATCCATGCCAGTTTCATCAATTTACATGATTTTACATCTTAATCATGAGACTCATCTTCCAATAATTAGAGCTGTAAGACCTAGTACTCTGCAATTAAAAACTAAGCATCCCAAATGTGATAACACAAAAAATAAAGCCAATAAAGACCTGTAAAAGTTTAAGGTCTGGTTTTGTAGCCTAAATTACTGCATAGGAAGACAACTAATTTCATCTTCAAGGGCAGCATTCAACTTCCTTTCCCTTTCTACCATTCTTTACGTCACTTATTCCAAGATTCAGTTCTACAAGAAAGTAGGGTGTGATTTTTTTCCTAAGAGTGTGAAAAAAACAGGACTAAAAGAGACAGAAGCTCCAAAGGGAATGTCACCTAAGGACAGTTAGTCAATTAGGACAATCACCTAAGTAATATCACTATTAAGGCATCTTAAGGCAAAAACTGACTCATCCTGACAAAATAATCTGTTTGCCTATGTTGTCAGTGTAAAATCAATTTCCCACTAAAATGGCAAAAAGACTATCAGAAGTGTCCTTGAGTACTGATAGGTTCCAAAAAGAATGTAAATCCAAGCAAACTATACAGCATAGTATTTTCAAACCAACTTCTGCTATTGAAAACAGGTATTATCTTAAAAATAAATAAGCAAGAAATATCAAGTTTAAAAAATATCTGCTTAAGCTAGCAAGCAGAATTCAACGATGCTTAGAAATTTTGACTACCAGGGCAGATGAGGAGCCTCAAACTATGGTTACAGTCACTTTAAATTGGTATCCCCATATGTTGCCACTGTAGGGAGGTGTCACCTCACTCACCTACTATTCACAGCCCTCTCTAGTACCCTACAGGAACACTAGATGGACTTCTAACAAAAGGAGATAAAACAACATGGTTATCTCTCAGAGTAATCAGTTCTTCAATCAACTTACCACATAACCTCAAGAACACTAATGGCAGCAGAAAAGGCATTTGTCAGAAATGTGCCCCCTTAACATGGCTGTAAAAGAACCACAGTTTCGTGCCATCATATCTAAATCCTCTTCATGGTTTGCAACAGGAAAAATTGCTTCCATATGCTACTAAAAACAAAGACTATTTACCATTTCTCAAAACACAGTTAAATTAAAATAAGTGCAACTATCAATTCATCTATACAAATACCCTATTAAGCTAATAAATGGTAATACTGCAATCGTGTTTTCCAAACACCCATACCTGTTGCTGCAACTGAGGATTTTCAGATCAAGAGCAACAACACCAAAAAAATCTTTCTGACAGATGAAAACCTATTTTTTGAGCATGGCTCTAGTAACTTTTAACAGGTAGTCTTCCACTTGTGATGTTTTTACATCTTTTCTGTTCAGTTGCTCTCGTTAAGCACAAAACTTTGTTAAAATGCTTCTATTACAAACTTTCAGTGGGAAATGCATTAAAAACTTCACTGGACTTAAAAGCCACTACAGAAAAGAAATAGAACCACATTGCTTGCATCGTCTACATCCAAGTCAGTCAAGTGCAGACAAAAGGCAGCAAGCTCAGCACATTGCAGAGGAAAACATGAAAAAGGTAAGATGAAACAGCTTCTCAGCCTTTCCGGTGACCCGGGTAGAAGAACAGCTAGAAATAACGAAAAACCTGCAGTACAAGAACAGTGTAAACTAGCACTTAAGAAATCAGAAATGGATATTTGTGTGCGTTGTGGACATAAAGTGAAATATTTTTTCTCTTTTATGCTTGCAAATACAGACACAGCTGTACTGGTACAGGAGTCCAGAGAGAGGATCTCATTTTCCTCATACAAAGCAAACTCAATGAAGGTCCTATTTTCACCAGCACAGACTCCACAGCTCTCTGTACAGCGGTTTCTAGAGATGACATCTGGACTTTATTCACCAGAGCTTCGCTTGTCTCAGCTCCATAGTAAAACCCGACATACACTGTTCAATAAGCAAGAAACACTTCAAGGCATCCCAGGCGGCACAAGCCACGGTGGGAATTAAGTGACACGAAGGCACAGGACCAACGCGGGCATCCCGCCGAGCCTCCCCGAGGCACCGGCGCAGCCCCCGGGCGCCGCCGCGTCCCCGCCCGCGCCAACGTGGCCGGTCCCCTCCCCCGCCCGTGCCGCGGCCACACGCACCTGCACCTCCGTCTCCGGAGGCCACTCGGCGTTCACCAGCAGGTCGTACAGGATGTTCTCCTCCCCGCCCTCCGCCTGCTCGCCGGCCATGCCGCGCTCCCGGGGGCTCCCGCCGCTGTCCCCGCTGGCGGCGGCCATGCCGGGCCGCCCCGCCCTCCCCGCGCCGCCGGGCGACGGCGACCGGCGGGGGCCAAACCTCTCCGCCGTTAACTCGCGCGGCGCCGGCCCGGAGCGGGCCAGACCTCGGCTGTGGATGGAGCCCCGACCGAACAGGGGCAAAAAATGGGGAAAAAGGGAAAACGTGGATTTCTCGCAAGTGGTTCTTAATGGTGCCACGGAGGTTTTCTAAATGTTTCAGTCCTCCAAGTCAGAGTTCCTAGCGTTCAGCTCTCTCAAGCAGATAAAATGAGCTCGTTTGTGAGTTCTGGGCCCGTCACGTCAGGAAGGGCACTGAGGGCTGGAGTGTGTCCAGGGAAGGACAGGGAGCCGGGAAGGGTCTGGGCGCAGACCCAGAGGAGCGGCTGAGGGAGCTGGGGGTGCTTAGCCTGGAGCGAGGGAGGCTCCGCCTTGAAGACCCTGGAGGGAGGCTGGGGCCAGGTGCGCTCGGTTTCTCCCAGGAGAGAAGCCACGGGATGAGAGGACAGCCTTTAGGAGCACCAGGGGAGATCCAGGTTGGACACCTGGAAGGATTTCTTCACAAAAAGTGTTGTTAAACATAGAAATGGGCTGCCCAGAGCTGGTGGGGTCACGGTCCATGGAGCTGTCTAAGGGAAGACTGGACATGGCACCCAGTGCCCGGTCTGCTTGCCCAGGTGGTGTTCTCACAGGCTGCACTCAGTGATCTCAAGCATCCTTCCCAACCTGGTTCTGTTAAATAATTACAAAAGAGCTGATACTTCAACCTCTTTCCAGCAATTTTATAAAATTTATAAAATTGTAAAATAGAAATAAAATTACTTTGCACCCTGACACTTCTGCTCCCGCAGTCTAATTTTCGCTTGTGTTAGTAAACTCTTGTAGGCAACTGTGTAGCCTAGAATTAGGTTAAACAAAAATTCAAATTCTGAAACTAGCGATTCAGGGCAATGTGAAAGCTCTGTTGGATACTTGGGAAAGAGTTCAAGAAGAAACAACTACTGAGAAAAAAAATACCTTTCTACTGTGCCTATACTTTTAAACTATATTTGACAATGTAGCTTGTAAAGCAATAGTAAATTGTGTAACATTGTGTAAGTTTCAAAGAATTGTGGGACGTGTGTAGTAAATTACACTCCACTGTCCACACCAACAAGCAGCACTATATATTGATATCATGGTCTGCCTACAAGCAGATTTTCTTAGAGTCATGGTTGAATCTGTACATTATTCATATCTGTGCCTTTAAAATTCACTAGTTTTGTCATTTACCTGAAAGCAAGCAAACTAATGATTGACAGATATAGCAAATAATAGTGAAAGAAAAGAGGCACATCAAAGGAAGATATTCCCAAAGGAATTATTAATACATGAGAAACCATTGCAATGCAAACAGCCTGGTATGAAGGGTATAAAATTTTTCTCTGCATGACACTAGTTTCTACAGTGTAAGTTAACTGCTAGTAGGGCTGAGCAAGTTTAAAAAAATATCTTGGAAAAAACACTGGGACAAAACCAGTATTCAAATTGCAACACAGTACTCAAGAGAACTACATTGTCAGATATGCTTATTTTGGGGTTTTTTTGGTCTTTGAACCAGGTATGTCTCTATCCCACGCTACCTTCAGAAAGACTGAAGCTGTGTTTCACAATGGAAAGCAGTAGGCAATAGTTTATGCTGTGCCTTCCACTTAGCAAACAAATGTACCATTGGCTCGTGATGCAACTGTAGGAACTGCATTTCTGCACTCGCAATCTCATTTTGTTTTTCACAAAACCCCGAAGATTCTTGCGTTTAATGTCCCTAGAAGTTACCCTAGAACAAGATGGTGCAGAGTGTGGGGAAGCTTCTGTAAAAACCGGAGAATAAAGCACGCCTGGTAGCGTACGCCCCACACGCACGCGGCGCCTTTGGCTGCCCGGGGGGCGCTGGCGGCCGGGCCGGAACGCGGAACGCGCGGCCGCTGCGCCCGCCCGGGCCCATAACGCGGCGGCCGGGCCGCGCGCCTGCGCCCTGCGCTGCTGGCGGCGCTGCCGGGGCGAAGATGGCGGCCTTCTCGGGTACGTGGCGCGGGGCTCTCCCGGCACTGCGGGGCCCTCTCGCCTCTGCCCGCGGCTCCCGGGCTCCCTGCGGCGCCGGGGGAAGCTCCTCGGCCGCCCTCCCAGCCTGGCCCGCGGTAGTGTGTGGCTGACCATATATCAGGCTGAAGGTTGCGAGGCCTGCGGGGGTGTAGGTGCCTCTCCCCGTGTCTTCGGGCTTCTGTAGGCTGTGAGAATTCGTTATCGGAATCGTTTTGCAGGTTTTATTGCATATGTGGATCTAGAAAAGGGGCAGCTTAAAAGATAGGCTCGTTCCTCATGCTGACTGGTTTCAGTAACAGGAGGTTTATCATAACTTCTCTGTATAGCACTGGCTTTTTATAAGAGAATCTCTGCTTGGTGATACGGTTTAGCAGTATATATATGTGTTTTATATAAACCATATATGTGCATACAACAGTAAGCTGTAATCCAAAAGCTTACTATTAAAGGAGGAAGAATCATTCTTCGTGAACCCTTCCCCATGCAGATTATTGTACAAATAGACAGCCAGCCAGGATCAGAGTTCTGTAAGTTTTAGTGTATGTGGGGTTTTTAATTTGTTCCTTTTAACTGAACTTTTTGCATCTTATCATGGGGGGAAAATCCTGAAGCTTTTTCCTGATATCTAGAGATCAGTTTGGGTGCCATACAACAGGATAAATTTGGATGTAGTTGGGGAAAATGTCATGGTGTCATTGTTTGATTAAATTCTTGTACTTTATATTGAATTAAACTGTGGGAGTTGGAAGTATATGGGAAAAATATGTATGGATTTGTGTCCAACTTGGAATTAGTAGGAATTGATTTTGATTGCTATTGATTTTGTTGCTTGTGTGGATTGTCTACTTTTGTTGGATTAGAGGCCAGCACTTGAAAATATTACAGCTTCCTGCAATCACATTACAAATAAAACACATTTCTTACAGCATTTGTATTATAGCAAGTGGAAGAATAATTTTGGGCTGTGCAGCAGCCCAGCTGAGTGTGTGCATGTGCATGCTGTGTCTGAAACCCAGCATGTGGCAGTGCAGAGGCCACTGTGTGAAACCTCTGCTTGGAAAGGTGCATGAAGGAATTGATTTAGAGTAACCTTTTGTACCCAAAGAGATGACCAACAGACAAATTGTTATTTTGATGGTGTGCTACCAGCATTTGGGTTGGTTAGGATCCGCTGTCCTCTTGAATAGCTGCAGGTTTCTTTTGTTTTCCTTTTTAAATAAGGAGGATTTATCAACATATAAGCATGGTGCTCCATATTTACCTTGTGTCTGATGTACAACTATCAGACTGTGATTTGAGTTTGCCAGAAGGAGTAGCCAAGAAAAAAAACTTTAATAAATGGCTGTAATTAATAATTTTATCAAAATCAAAGCCCTATGTTCTTATTCTCAGGCAAGATTTGGTGGACTATAGTCATTAGAGGATATAGATTTCTTCTACTGTTTACACTTCAGCGGTAGAGAAAGTTAGGTATTTGTGATTAACAAAATCTGTCCTGTTGTCTGCATAGGCAGTTTCCTTAAAGGTGCAAAGATAAGTACCTTTTCCTTGAAATGGTGCTCTGTTCCCAATGTGTTTGCTTTGCTGCTGTGTCTGTACCCGCCCCTGCCCTGCCTGACTTACTCTGAGTGGGGACAACGCTCAAAGATGCCTGTGAGGAACGGAGAACATTTCCATCAGTGGGTGCTGCAGTGAAGGCTGCACATGCTGTTGCCAAAAAGAGTGGTTTTCTGTGGTTCTGTCTGTAGCTGGAAGTGTTGATGCTTGGCAATCTTTGGGTGATGTGAAGTTAATAACACTGCTTGATCTTTTTTTGCTTGTCTTACAGAAATGGGTGTTATGCCTGAGATAGCTCAAGCAGTGGAGGAGATGGACTGGCTGTAAGTAGGAGTGTGGCAAACTCTAATTTGCCTTTCAGCAATGTATGACATGCTGCTGAAAGCGCCTCTGCTGTCACATTAAAGCAAAGTGGATGTGTGTTTTCCTTTAACCGTCATTGCACCTCGTCTGGTTCTCTTGTAGTGTGAAAGACCGAGGAATACAAACTGTGACTGCAGCGGTAACATTTAAACTTGGACAGGCAGAGCATGACTGCTTAAGCTTCACTTCTTTTGTTTCACAAAAGACTCTGTGTCCCTGGTTTATTTATATCTATCTTGGGGTTATTGGATGAAATACAGTCACATAATCGATGCTAGTTTAGTGCAGGTTTTCCAGCCTGTGGTCTGTGATTGTGTTTTTCTAACTTAGTGCATGTGTGTCAGTCTTCTAGAAAAGTTGTTATTTTTGTGTTTGGTTACTTGTTTGGCCAACATGTTTTTACTTCAGAATTTGTTTTAAATTGTCATTCAGAAAGTTGTCAGTATGGACTAACTCAATATATGTAGTTCTTCTCATATGAATATTAATCAGATGTGATTGTCTGAAAATGCTGTTTGAGTTTAGTGATCTTCACCTTTTTCCAGTTTTGAACAGGAATCATGTAAATGAGGTCAGCATAAGTGGCTTTAAAGAGAAACCCATTTGAAGAAAGGAAGACAAGGAATATATAGTTAATAAGTTTTTTTTATAGTTTAGCATGATGATGTGAGATGTAGCACTCTTACCAAGGTGCAGCTGAATCCACTGCAAGCCAGGAGGAACAGCAGTTACGTGCTTTATCTCGCAGATGACCATGGTTTCTGTGAATTTCTGTATAAGTAAAAATTTCTTTTTCTACTGTTACAGAACATTACCTTGTGTTAATGTGTTCTTTCCTGTAGTCTCCCTACAGATATCCAAGCGGAATCCATCCCGTTGATCTTAGGAGGTGGTGATGTGCTTATGGTATGATGGCAGAATAGCCCTATTCATAGAAATCCTGTGTTTAATTGTTTGTGTGGTGAATTTTGTTCTTTCCAAACGAGTCCATAGCTACACTAGCTCTCCTGTCCTACTTCAACAGAAAGTATAGTCTTCAAATAAAAGCCTCTTTGAGTTCCTAGTGTGTTTCCAGCTGTTCTTGCATATTAAATGTGGGAGTATTAGTCTTTATTTTTTGACTTCTTGACAGGCATTGCCACATGAATGAGGGCTGTCTGATCTCATCTGCTCTCATTTTGGCTGTAAATACCTGACACAGCTCTGTATGGAACATGGCTGATACTGCCCAGGCCAGTGCTGCAGTATCAATAACCTTGAAAGTATCAGATTAGTATGTCTTATTCATCATTATGGATCTCTGTGTTCTTCATTCCATAAAGCAAAATAATGCTTCCTAAAAAATAAACTTAATTTATCAAAACAGAACTCTAGAAGAATCTTTACAGTCCTGGTTAAACTCTTGTATTTTCTTCTTATAGGCTGCTGAAACCGGGAGTGGAAAAACTGGTGTAAGTACTCAAATTTATATTAGCAGAAAGTAAAAGTCTTTATTTAAGTGGTCTCATATATGCAGAGAGAATGTTTATATGTGTTTAAGTGTTACTGGTAATAGTCTTTACCAACATATATGTAGGAATGTATTTCACTGTTTCTGGCTCTGGGTATTGCACCTGAAAACAAGGCTGGAAATAAGTGTATAACTTGTGGAATTAAAGTGACTTTTCATTTTAGGCTTTCAGCATTCCAGTTATCCAGATTGTTTATGAAACACTGAAAGACCAAATGGAAGGCAAGAAAGGAAAAGCCACTATTAAAACTGGTGGGGCAGGTAAGTTTTTATGTCACACCCCTTAAATTCAAAACTTTGTGTTGATTTTGTCACTTTTAAAAGTAAAGTTAACCTGCTGTTAGATAAGTATTTTTTCCATAATTTGGGATAATGTAAGCAGACTATCACCATTCAGTGTTTTATTAAACAGAGAATAAAAATTTACTGGTGAAATCATGGGAAGAACTGGTGTGCATTTGACTGCAGACTCTTAGTAATGCTCTTGTTTTCACCTTGAGACTGGCTGATCCACACTTGCTTCCAGTGTTCTTCTGAAATACATACTAGGTTAATGCCTTGCAAGATGTGAAGTGGTGGTGGTGCCCACCTTAAAAGAAGGAGTTAAAAAATATCTTTCTGTTGCAGGATTAGGTGAGACCAGCTATGGCACCATGGAGTTGGTTTGGGCCTCTTAAGTGAGCTTGGGCAGAAAACTCTTCTAGGCTCAAACATATTTTTGTGTGGCTGGGGTAACAGTATAGGATCTTTTAGTTCTGCTGTGCTGAGTAGAGCTGTTGCATTCCTTTTGGCACCTGCCTAGGTTTGGAATTGAATAATTGATATGTTGTTGTTTGTTCTAGTACACATTGAATTGAGCAGGAAATGCACAGGGCTGGAACTCAGCTAATGGATTGTAACCATGGTAATAGCCTCACAGTATTTGAGAGTCTTACTATGCATCCATTTAATTAAGCTTGGAACAGTTAAGCCAATAACCATGTCCAGTCTGTGGTACTGATAAAATTGGGTTTTATGTAAGTGAACAGTATTTGTACAAACAAGAGTCTGAAGATGTTATAGAAGTTTTCATCATTATAACTACTGCTACATTGCTGACAGTAAAGTCAACTTAAAAAAAGTTAAAATAAAATCCTTGAGAGAATGGAATATGAATATGCAAATACAATCTGTAAACCTAATTGAAATTACACCTTTTTTTTTTTAAATCATGTACAGATTTTATTACAGCATGTTGTTTGGCATATGAAAAATGAAGTCAGAAATTGTATTGCATGTGTCTTGGTTCCTTAGTAATGACATTCTAACTTATAGCCTGAAAAATACCTTAATGTAAGCTTGGAACAGAAATGGCAAATCATGCATTTCAAATTTGTTATTCTTAATATAGTTTTGGGTATTTTTCTGTCTGAATTTGATTCTGTGAAGCTCCCTTATTTTATAAAAGTCTTCATTGTTTGCAGTTGTATTTTTAAGTAACTTCATCTGTGTTCTTAATGGAATAATCTAAACTTCCTTAGAATACCTTTGCATTAAACATTTGTGCCCCTCCTTCGGATTATAGGCCTTCATTTGAGCTTATATGAATTTCATTGGAACAAAGCTATTTCCCCAGAAACTTAAGCCAAACACTGTAGAAACAATTTGAACTTCTAATTTGAGTTTTTAAGGCTTGCTTTATTGATTAAATGCTTTTCCTGTTATTGTCTTTCAAATTTAGTACTTAATAAATGGCAAATGAACCCCTATGACAGAGGATCAGCTTTTGGTGAGTTGTCCTGCTGTTCACTTGAGAACTTTTGCTTGATAAAAAAGAATACACTGGAGGAAAGAATGCATGAAGTTTTCTTTTAAAAGCAGTTAGGCAATTTCTTTAACTAAAACTGTCTTGTAATTTTCAGCAATTGGATCGGATGGTTTATGTTGTCAAAGCAGAGAGATAAAAGAATGGCATGGATGCAGAGCAACTAGAGGAGTGACAAAAGGTACATATAAAGTGATGTGTTTTGAATACTCTTTCAGAGAAGTTTCAGCTGAAATGCCTGCTTGTCAGCCATTGTTAATGTAGATGGTTGCATTTTGTATCCATCTGACCAAATTTAGTAGCTTAAGACTTAGAAATGACAAATACCTCTGTTTTGTTCTCCTTGTGTTGTAAATTACCTTTTCCCTGATAGTGATGCCTGAAAGTAGAACAAAACCTTCCCAAACAACCTTAAAATGATAATAAAAAAGGAAACCTTTACTTGAAAGCCTTCAGATGCACAATATGGTGAAAACCACGCTCCAAATTAGATTCCTACAGTTTTATAAGATTGGGCAGTTAGAATATCCAGCCAGTATTGTCCAGTTAGAGGACCAGTTGGTTAGGTAATCCTGCCCCCTCTGGGTTCTATCCACTGGAGGTGGTACAAAATAAAATGTCATTGGTAAACAAGCAAGACTAAACAAAACTTCAAAGAGTGCATCAAAGAGTTTGTTCACTGTGGGAAAGAAAGCAGGAAATGTACTAGAAGTTATACTTAGGCATTTAACAGACTACTAAGCTACAAATACATGAAATATACATAGAAAGCTAAAAATCTTCAGGCATCAATAGGAGACTAAGTTGCAGGAGGCAGAATCATAACTAATATTCATCAGAATGTATTTTGTTAGGAAATGGCTGTGCACACATTGAGTTGTTTTCTCACAGACTTCACACAGATGTGCAAATATTTCATGGTTCTGTGGTTGTAGCAATAGTTGAGAGGCCAGCTGTAACACTTGACTCAGAAGCAGAGTCATCCTGATACTCCAGTGGTTCTGGATGTGTGTTCAGAAGGACCCTAAACAGTCTCCTTTTATAGGGTGTGCAGATAATTCTGTGTGTACATAACAGCCAGCTGGATGTTCTTCAAGTGGCACAAGCAGTTGTTGATGCTTGGGCATGCTGGTGGTCTGGTACTGATTCTGCAGAACCTTGTGTCCTGAGTATCAGTTCCCATGCATTCAGGAGGATGACTTCTCTCTTGCTTGTCATTCCTTTGGAGCCTTTCACACACTACCTCTGTGTGTACTTTGTCTCTTTTGCCTGCTATTTCTTCATTCCATACACAGGTATACACACAGCCTTTTCACACAAACAAACTGTAGGGGATTTTATGACACTTTTAGCAGGATTGGGATGTTAGATTCGTATGGTCTTGGAAGTAGCAAGACTGAACCACCCTAATGAATTTGGGTATTGTATTAGATCCTTTCTTTTTCTTTTAAAGGGAAATACTACTATGAAGTTTCCTGTCATGACCAAGGCTTGTGCAGAGTTGGTTGGTCAACTATGCAGGCTTCACTAGATTTGGGTGAGTTTCCTTCTGAAGAACCTATAGCTAGTTTTTATATTGACATGGAATGGGTGGAGTTCTGTTCTAGTGTTGCAGAGAATGGACTCCTCGGGAAGGATCCCTGTATTGGAGAGTTGAAAATGTTTTGTATAAGTATTTTACTTCCTGTAAGTGGCAGTGTTTTCTTGTCTTTCTGCCTTTTATATTTTGTTGGTTTTTTTTTTTAATGAAGATGACTGGGGACTAGTAAAATCTATAAATGTACTGCTGCAAAAGTACTAGTTTGGTGTACATCTAGGTCAGAAATCTGTAGTTAGCTCTGTCTATTATTTGTTTATGCGATAGTGTTGGAAATTTCAGTTGCTAATACCAAAAGGAAAAAGCATAACCTGTTAACCAAAAGATAAAAGTCTATTGTCTTGTCTTCAGGCACTGATAAATTTGGCTTTGGATTTGGTGGCACTGGTAAGAAATCTCACAACAAGCAATTTGACAGCTATGGTGAGGTAAGCTTGAATTGCATGTGGTAGAAATATTATTAAAAGTTTTGCATGTTAGTTTTGTGCTGTTTAAATCAACTGTCTTTTAAAATAGTGCTCACTGCTAAGGGAGGCTCACTGGGCAAAAGGCCAATGGAACACTGAAGCAATTTTGCATAAAAGCTTATTAAAAGATTCAACAAAAGCAGTTATAAGCTTGAGACATGATTGTGGTTATACTGCAATTATACTAACTCTTATTCAGAAGTTAAAATTTTGCTGTGTGTTACAGGTTAAAAGTTAACTGACCTCTTGAGATTTGTCTTGACTTACTTCAGTTTTAGCTTGAATAAATCAACCCATCTCTATACACCGGGAACATGCAAGTGAGGGCATCATATTCTGTTTACTAGAAGTTAGAAGTAATTTCTGTAATCTGTCAAAATGCATTATTAATTGCTACTAAGACATAGAGTGCACTACTTCTGGCTACTGAGTTGGGTTTGCCGTTACCTTAATGTACACTTCTGAAGTGTCTGCTGGGAATACCTGTAATAGTTTCTGTGTAGTGCAGCAGTGGAATTGAGGTATTTAAACATAAATGAATGAGTATTAAAGCAGAAACTCAAGTCTTTTTGTGCTAATAATAACTCAATGTCATAAAACCTCCAACTTTTATGACTACTGTAGCTTGTTTAATAGTGACTCTTGAGCTGTTTATTAGAAGCACTCTATAATATATAGATGCTACTGAATACCTTTAAAATTAGCAGATCTCATGATACTTAAATAAAGCACTTTAGTATACATAACATGCATACAGCATCATCTTGAAGAGTTAGTCTTTTATTACAGTTAAAGTGCAGTTTTCTGATGCCATGTTTGGTGTTCTAAGCTTAGATTTACATTGGCTAATAAATACATGACTAATATGCTTTTCCATAATGCAGAATACTTCCAGATAAATGACTTAAATGTATCGTTGTCATTGTGTTTGGTTTTTGAAGTAAATTTAAAGCAGTAATAAATGTTTAAATATCTAAGATCAATTGGGCAGTTTACTGAGGACTTGAAATCAAATAGAAATATGTGTTCTATTTACAACGGTCTGACTGAAATAAATTGAACTTCCTTGACTTCTCTTAGAATCAGCATTTATTAAGGAGAGGTGAGAAAACTAAAAGCTGACAGAACATAAGGACTAAGTCATCGTAATGCACGGAAAATGTCTTAGCTGCATGAACCTCTTTTTTTTTTTTTGCAGGAATTCACTATGCATGATACAATTGGCTGTTATCTAGACACAGAAAAAGGACAAATTAAATTTTCCAAAAATGGTAGGTTTTATTCTCTTTCTTTGGAATTTTATTTGGATGTTTTCATTATTGGGGAGGGAGGGAGAGGAATGCACAAACTTGCACAGTCTGACTGAACCAACCCTACTTTCAGGGAAGGACCTTGGCCTTGCATTTGACATCCCACCACATATAAGGAACCAAGCGCTTTTTGCAGCTTGTGTACTGAAGGTACAGGAACATTACAGATGTTCAAGATTATTATCATTTTTCTGGGTTTGTTAATGAGCTACTTAAGTATAAAATTTGCATAGCCACTTACAGTTACTGCAGTTGTGCGTGTCAAGCCAGTTTTCTGTGGTTTACCAGTATTCACTACTGAAGAAATAACGTGTGTGTTAGCTTTGAGTACCATTTAAGCTAAATGTTCAAATTTTAATCTTGAATTTATAGTTAGACTAGTATAGATAAATAATTGCTAATAACAGTGCTATGCTGTGTGTATTAAGCTTTGGTATACTGCCGTTTGACTGATACAAGGAAATAGCTTGAAAATCAGACAGTATGTTTCATTTGTTCTGAGCTCTAACATTGCTGTAATGTAGTACTACGTCTTTCTAAGTTAGTCTTCTTCAGTCTATCTCTCAAGCAGTAAAGACTTCAGCACCTTTCAGTGGTTGGAGAAACGTACAACTTCAGAAAAAATGATTTGGTTTTCTTGTTGGCTTTTTTCTTTGTGTTTTGTTGGGGTTTTTGTAAGTTCCAGCAGATGGGGGAAGAAGAATGTATAAGATGGGAGAAGAAAAGACCTTTCCTATTTCCTTGTTGATCTGTTTTTTGCATTGAGTTGTTTCTCTTTTTACGTGGTCTCTTGAATCGGTGTGTATGACACAACTTTGTTGAAACCTAGAATGCTGAACTGAAATTCAATTTTGGTGAAGAAGATTTCAAGTTTCCACCAAAAGATGGCTATGTTGGCCTTTGCAAGGCTCCTGAGGGTAGTGTTGTAAAATCACAACACTCAGGTAGGTTATATTTTTACAAACGCCTTTTGTTTCTGTATTCAGGTTGTGTTACAGAGTGCCTTTGAATCCCTTTAATTTCAATCAGAAAGATCTTAAATACAGCAGTAATGAAGAAATAATGGTGCTTTTTTGAAAGTATACCAGATTTTCTTACTCTTAAACTACTAATAGTCTTTAATATTTTGAACGTAGAAGTACATCACATAAAAGAAGTCCAGCTAAGTTTTTCAACAGTGTTATCATAAAAATATTTGTGGGTCTTTATGTTCTGCAATGGAATGGGTTATCCTGCATGGCCAGTGCACCCACTTGTAAGTTCTGATCATTATTCTGAAGTTACTCATAATTGAGAGAGCAATCGGATCACCTTTCAATGGAACATTTAGAATTATTAGGTTTTAATTACTAATAGGAAATCCAGATCTGTTACCAGTAAAAAAATCCAGAATAGGAATGTAGTTTGTTTTAATTGTGATTTTTTTTTTCCACTTAGGAAATGCACAAGTGGTTCAAGCCCAGAACCTTCCAAATGCTCCAAAAGCATTGATTGTAGAACCGTCAAGAGAGCTGGCAGAGCAAACTTTAAACAATGTGAAGCAGTTCAAAAAATATGTTGATAATCCCAAATTAAGGTAATAGTGAATTTGTTAGTTGCATTTATGGTATTTTCCATGATTGTAACTTCATGGAGAGATGAGGGGGTGGGTTCCACTTTGTAGCTAAGTGAACCATAATCTGCACTGCTGCTGATAATATCATCAGTAATAACCTGCTACCAACCAAACTTCTGACTATGCAGCTACAGTTAGACCACTTAGATGGTTTTTGATCTGTTTTATTAGTGGGCTGCCTTTTTGTCATGTAACAAATTTGGTGGGTAGGGTTTTTTTTTAATTATCAATGCTAACTGGTATGATACTTCACATGCTTTTATTGACTAGAAACATTATCTGCGTACTGCTCTCCTTTCCTAAGCATTTTCCTATATCCCCATCTCCCTCTGCCCCTTCACTTTATTTGTTTTTCATCTCCATCAGATAGATATACAGGGTCTGCTCTCTC
>QUSF01000002.1:8684711-8706152 GCA_003676055.1 Chloebia gouldiae | reverse complement strand
ACAAATTATCATGAGTTGCAGTTCTGGACAGTGAATTGTCTATAAGTTGCTTTGGTTTTAAGTTGTCTCTGCTTTGACTGTACCTCTAAACCTTCAACATTTCCCAATTCTAAACTGCAATCTGTTTATAAGAGCACATTTACTAGAATTGCTGTGACTAAGCAATAGGAATGGGTAAGCTACAATGAAAGATTCATTTAGTTTGCTGTTATTTGCATCTCTAACTTTCAAGGACACAGGAAACTTTATTGAACTAAGTTACATTATTATTTGAGATTTTTAAGAAACATTTTTTTGTAAGGTAAATTTGTTAAGGTGCTAATTTGTTTAATACAACAATGATAAAGTAATCACATTCAAATACAATTCAGTAACAAAGCTTTCACTCGAATTGAAATACCATACACTACATATGAAAGGATGAGTTTCAAAATTATTTTTTTCTATAATTTTGTTCTTAAAATTACTGTTCAGTGCTGTTAATTGTCAGTTGTCAATAAAAGAATCAGTTTTCAGACAGATGTTTAGTTTACTTTCTGAATATAATTGGTAAATGTCAAATATATTGATGTAATTTTAGGGAACTGCTAATTATTGGTGGAGTTGCTGCAAGAGATCAACTCTCTGTACTGGAACAAGGTGTAAGTTATTGTATTTTTTCTATGATTTATTAGTTTGGGTTCCAAGTAATTTATAATGTTGCTAGGGGATATTAAGGATGGTAACTCATGTAATAAGAATAATAAACATGTTAAAAAGAGAATGTAGTTGGTAGCAAGCTCATGTTGCACCAGTCTAGCAGTTGTTCCTTTACTTCCATGTCAATACAAGTACCTATACTACTTAGTCAAGTTCTGTTGAAGCTGAGTACTCCTGAAAGTCTTAAAAGGTGTAATTATTTGCCATTTGTCCTTAACCAACAAGACTGTTCTTCTATTAACTGTCCCATCCTTTTGTGATTAAAAATAGTCTGCAGTTACCAAGATGAACCTACACTACAAACCAGTCCTACATATATGGAAGTGTTCTGGTTTCAGCAGCATGGAATGTACAATTGATTCAATCACACTGTAGAGAGAGCAGAGTCACAGGGCCATGGTTTTTATTTAAGACTCACTTTTGGAAGCAAAAGCACATCAGTATTGACAAATTTTCTAGTGGTTCTAGCTACCAAAATAAAAATTTTCTTTTAAGCCTCCTTGAACTGGAAGGTTATTTGACTTCCATGTGAATGCTAAATTCTTAATTGTGAACCTTTCTGTCTGGCAAAATTTGAAGTTATTTCTATAGTTGATAGACTTTGTAGCCTTCCACCATGAGAAAAATGTATCCATGTTTAAAAACAAATCTGTTTGTTGGCTTTTGATAACAAAATTACACAGCTTTGAGTTCAGAGAAATAAAACTGGGGCACAGCACTTCCCAAATAAGGGAAGGCTTCCTCCCCCAGGTAGAGTCTGCTAATGAAATGCCTGTAGAACCAAAATGCAGGTTGCCCAGAGAGAAGATTGTAGGATCCTTTTCCAGAAGGGTTCTGAAAATTGTATTAGGCAGCTACCTAAAGTAACTTAAAAATTATGCTTGATTTACATGTGAAGGTGGGGATTGGAAACCAAATAATCTCAAGAGATCCCTCCAAATCAAATTTCTCTAGGATTTTATGAAGTTATGATTAATAGAAGATAAAGCACTATACTGATAATTGTCTCATAATATTAAGCTTAGATAAAACTTTTAATATCTCTAGTTAGTTACAGGACCAACTCATACTCTTGATGTACTTCATAGGTGGATATTGTCGTTGGAACTCCTGGAAGGCTGGATGACCTGATCTCAACAGGGAAGATTAATTTATCTCAAGTTAGATTCCTGGTTCTGGATGAAGCTGTATGTAGAGAACTAAGTGCTGCTTAAATTCTCTTCTGAAATGCACTATGACATTTGCAAAAAAGTGAAATGTGATTGTTCTATGGTATTTGATAATTCAGTGGAACACTTAGATACCTATAGACTGTTCCACCTTTATCCTCTCATTGTTTGCAACCATAGTAACCTACTTTTTTTCCCCCTACCCTCATAGCCTCTCTGTTAAATCTGTTTGGAATTTTTCTGATAGAAAAATGGAATTCAAATTATATTTACAAGGTGCTAAGTCTGTCCCTGCCACTGCAGGGAGCTCGAAGGACAAAGACAAAATATAAGTGTTAGTTAACCCAGCAGGTCTTGAAGACAATGAATGTTGTACTCAATATGCTGTGAAATAAGGGCACCTCTCTGATCTGTTGTAGTACATCTGAATATTCACAAAGATCAAATGCCTTGGGATGTTAGCTAGGAGTAGCTGCTGAGCTTCTCAGCAGCTATAATGTAAGTGCTCCACCCAAAAAAAATGTGAGTTTTTTTCTCCTTAGTAATAGTTTCTCTGCCATGAATTGACCTACCCAGCTAATTAAAAGCAAGAACTTCTGATATCAGGAGTGTATTGCTTATCTAACTCAAGTATAAAGACTGAGAAATGAGAGAGAAGATTTGCAGCTTCATTTCTTATTTCGTCCCCACTCAGGATGGCCTTCTCCTCCAAGGTTATTCAGATTTCATAAACAGGATCCACAGTCAAATTCCTCAGATAACCTCAGATGGAAAGAGACTTCAGGTATAAAATGTTTGTGGTTTGGGTTTTTTTTTTTTTTGTGGGTGGTTTTTGTTTGTTTGTTTTGTTTGCTTAAATATTCTTGGGGGTGTGCTCTGCTTTCATTTGTTGACTATTATTTGGTATAGAGCATGCTTCTTTGGAGTTTTCAGAACTCTTGTCCAAAATGAACATGTGTTCAGTGAGTTCAGTAATTGCCTGTGAAAATATTTCTAGCATTCTAGATGTTGAAGCTTAGTGTTCTGCAGTTTTCAATTTAATTTGAATTATTTATATATAAATATAGCAAACATTACTGAACACATACTTTATGATTTCTAATGTATTAATAATCTTGGTTAATCAGATTTCAATAATTTGGCATTCTTCCTACTAATTTTTTGGGTCTCTGTAGCAGAATAGATAAGCAACTTATTTTGTGTCTTGCTTCTTGCCAACTGAGTGGCTCCTGTGATGAGGAAGTCCAGACACTTGCTGTTTTGCTACATTATGCTGTTCAACTACATAACATTCATCCAGTTCTACTTCTGCCTTCTTGGACTGGGAGGATCTTATCTTCAGTAGTATCCATATGACTCTCTTCTTCTCAGGTGATTGTGTGCTCTGCAACACTGCATTCTTTTGATGTAAAAAAACTATCCGAAAAAATCATGCATTTCCCCACCTGGGTTGATTTGAAAGGAGAAGATTCTGTCCCTGAAACTGTACACCATGTAGTTGTGCCTGTAAATCCAAAAACTGATAAACTCTGGGAAAGACTCGGCAAGAATCATATCAGAGTAAGTGAAAATTGAGTGTGTGAAAATTACATGTTTACTTATTTAACCTTCAGAAGGGGGCCTGATATTGGAGGGTCTTTGCTGGCTATTGAAACAGCTTAATCTGAAATGGTTTGTTCCATGTTAGTTTATATCAGTAATGGCATAATACTGTTTCTGAGCAGCTCAATGTTACAAACGTGACTGAGGAAGAGCTTGATAGAGTAACAGTCTGATTTGCACTAGAGAACAATGGCATTGTGCTTTTTCACTCACTTCACAGCTAATGGTCCGTGGCCTAACTGTACTTAGTATCTCTTTTCTGACTTGGCAGGAGGGAATAAACCTGCCAAAATGGATCATTCTATAACGTAGTTCTGTCTCCAACGCATGTGAGATGAGCAGTTTTTACAGGAATGGATTTCATATCAGACTGTATCTGAGATTCCAGATTCTACATTCACCTGACACCTATTCATGTGAAAAAGTGTTGGTTGTTCAGGTCTTTAGTATTCAAGTTCTGAATAACCTGGAACCATATTTTGTTCTTGGCAACTCTGATGCAGTTACAAAGCTATAGGTTTTCTTAATCTCTCTTTGTCTTTGGAACCTCTGCTCGTCACGTGTTAGTAACTTTTCATTAAGTTTTAGTGTGAGTTTATTTCTTTTGGATTTTAAGTTTATATCTGATTCAGCCTCGCATTGGGGAAAAGATAAGGAATTACTATTTGTGCCATTTAACCATATTTTACAGTATCTTTTAAATCAGGTTGGTTTGGGTGGTTTTAATTCTTCACTTTGTTCAAAGCTGTTTTCTTCCATTGTCTACATAAATAGTTTTATTGCCCTTTTTTATGAAGAAGTTTGGTGTGCTTACATACACAAGACTTAACTTTAGCTAAAGGTAGGTAAACATGGCTGATGGGAGAACAGAATGCAAAGATTGCTTCTAAACTTTAGTTTATTCCTAGTTACAAGTTAATTGAGTTAAGTATTTCTGTGTAAAGAGTGGGCTGCTGATTTGTGGGGCTTTTTTGTTTTTCCCAGACTGATGAAGTACATGCAAAAGACAATACACGACCTGGCGCTAACACTCCAGGTAATGAGCAGCACTAAGAAATAGTGACATTTTTGTACATGTTTTGAATTAAAGGTAAATTGTAGTAGATACTGGCCTTGAGTCATGTTCCTCCAAAATCTTATTTCTGAATTCTCATAGTCTTGAAGAGAAATGTGTTTCTGTAACTGGGAAGTGAGAAAGAGACTTGAATATATATTTTGCAGATTTGTAGACAGTGTTTGTTGGTGTGTATAAGAAACCTGAAACTTCTGAGTGCTTTTATTCTTCCTGTATTTCATCACCTTGGAGCATAGGAGCGTGGAGGGGAGAGGTAGAAACTGAAGATTTAGCTTTCTTGCTCTAATAATAAAAGTTTAACTGTCTATTTGAAGGCTAGAGAGCTTCAAAAGTATGCAGTTCAAAGGTTCTTCATGTTTTTAAGCAATTTGAGTGAAATAATTCCTTTATTTTTATTTAGAAATGTGGTCTGAAGCTATTAAAATTCTAAAAGGAGAATACACTGTTCGAGCAATCAAAGAGCACAAGATGGATCAAGCCATTATCTTCTGCAGGACTAAAATAGATTGTGATAATATGGAGCAATACTTCATCCAGCAGGGTGGAGGTAATATTTTCATGTCAGTCTTACTCAGTTCACTCTTGTCACTTCTGTGTTTTTTCAACACCAAATTTGTATGCTAGAGGTCACTAGTACTGGGACACAACACAAATAAAATTGTGCTTCAGGTTTTTTTTATGTACTGACTGGGCATAAAATTCAGAGTTTTGTCGCAGGCAGCTTCAGGGGTGCCCTTTGTGAAAGAAAGCAGTGGACAGTCTTGTACCTGTTCCGGATTGTTCTGGAATGGATGGACCATGCACCAAAATTTGAACCAGTGAGAAAACACGTGGTGCCTCTGCTGAAACATACTAGTAAAAGTGATAGTTGATAGGGGCATAGGAAGAGATGTTCACACCTAAGAAGACATAGAAGGAGAAATGTGAAAGAAAACACAGGAACAGTGCAAGGGATCTGTGAGGAGAAAGGTGAAGATGAACATTTGTAGAAATGGGGAAATTTAGAGTAGGAAGGGAGGAAAAAGGCCTGCACAGATATGCTCTCGGGAGGAGGGAGAAAGAGTGTTTAACTGCTTGTCTTGCGTAGTTTTTCCACCCCAGTGTCTGAAATTTTTTTCCAGTTCTTTATGGTTGTGTCATAGCTTGTATGTGCTGTTATTAATTCATATAAATTCTTTCAGGTCCTGATAGGAAGGGACATCAATTCTCATGTGTCTGTCTGCATGGTGATAGAAAACCTCAAGAAAGAAAGCAAAACCTGGAAAGATTTAAGGTGATGCAGCAGATTCTTGAAGGCTTTTTCCTCACCTCCCAATATCTGAATTCATATGTAAATTTGTGTTCCTAGTTCTCCATTTAAATTAAATTGCACACAAATGTTTTATGTCTCACTTTGTGAAATTGTAAGGCACATTTCCTGTAGGTGGAAGTCTGTACTGGTAGTATGACTTCTGAGTTTGAATCCAGAAGGTAGTAGGCTTACTTTGAAATAAAAACCTAACTTTAAACTCCATAGTAATTACACTGTTTTTTCAAGTCTTTAGTACTTGGCTACTTAAAAAAAAAATACTACAGTTTAGTTTTGATTAAGCTGTTTGTTGATCTTTTGCTTGCCTTATGGTGCTGGGGAAAAAAACAAGGATGTAATTCACCAAGTTATTTGTGCTTTATTTGAAGTGTTCCTAAATGTACAGAGACAATTCAAGGTGAACTAAGTGCAAAGGACTTGCTGAATTTAGCACAACACTTCATTAAAGCTCTGTTTTTGCAGAGAGGAGATGTCCGTTTCTTGATCTGCACAGATGTTGCTGCTAGAGGAATTGATATTCATGGTGTTCCATATGGTAAGACATAATTTTTTTAACTTAACCTGTTCAATTGCACTGGAGCTTCAATATATTGGTGGTCCTGTCCAGTAGTTAAAGTAAATATATGACTTATAGCATAATTTTAAGAGATGTAGATGTTAAAGGCTTAAACTAGGCAATATTTAAATTGGTTGTTGACTATAAGTTCTCAAACACTTGATGTTGCTTTGCATTTTTGAAAATTGTTCATTTGGTTTTCCATTCTTGTGAAAAAGTAATCAGGGAGAAAGCAGTTTGAGAGAGCTTTTATTGTGGGTATTGCAGGTTACACCTGTAATTATTGTAATAGACTATAAAGTATTTACATAGGTTAAGGAGAGGAATTGCAGCAATCAAAATAATATTTTAGGTGTCTGACCTTAGCCTGTACATTAAAAAAAAAATCTCATGTTGCCAGTTATCAACGTGACGCTCCCTGATGAAAAACAGAACTATGTTCATCGAATTGGGAGAGTCGGCAGAGCTGAGAGGTAAGTGTGTGTTCAGAGCAGCCACCAGGTGTTCCTGATGTTTTTTGTTGTTGTTTCACAAGTTGGCAAGAGTTACTGAAATACATTTTTTCTTCCCTTGTCTTTCAGGATGGGTTTGGCAATCTCCCTTGTGGCAAAAGAAAAAGAAAAGGTAATTATACTCCAAAGCAAAGGTGAACACACATTATTTACTGAGGTTCTGTCCCCAGCTCCTATCTGACCTTCTTATCCTGCATTGAAAAACTGCTTTTTTTGGCCCTGTTTAATTGAAGGAGAACTTAAACAGATTCCTGAATTCTTTTTCATGCTGTAATTAGTAAAAATGAATGTACTGAACTCTATTTAATGAAGTTTAGAGGTTGTTTTGCATTATTTCTAGGTTTGGTATCATGTATGCAGTAGTCGTGGAAAAGGGTGTTATAACACTAGACTGAAGGAAGAAGGAGGTTGTACCATATGGTACAATGAGATGCAGGTAAGCATTTTGCTTAAATGTTCCCCAATTCCTCTAAAAGACTTGGGAATAAAGTTCTTGTTTCACCTGTGTAGTTGAAGTCCAAATCTAGTCTTAGATTTGTATATAAACAAAGGTGTGTATAACCTTTGATTTCATTTAAAGAAGAAATTAGAAAACTTTTCAAGTTATATGTTCTGTAAGTTGTTTAATTATAAAAGCTTATTTTAATATTCCTAGCTAATGTTGTTGGAGTCTTCCTAATCAAAATCTGTTAAGATTTAGAGGATGTTAGTTATACACTTGTGTTGAGATGGTTTATTGCAAAACTGTCACTTAAAACTATTGTTTCTCTAACCTGGTGTAACTTCAGTAGGTTTTTACCTACTGAATTCATAGCTGGGATTTTTATACCAGCTATGAATGCTTCCCTTCTTTCTCTAATAAAGAAGGGTAAATACACCTCATCTGTGGTAAAATAAGCTTGAACTGTGAGCTCTATTATAAAGTAGTGTCATTCATACAAGTAGGATAGTGTATGAAATAAAGTTTTCTAGGTAGGGTAAAGTGATACTGAAATTGGAGGTGAACTTGTATAGTCTGAGCTAATAAAAATATGTTAGTCTTCAGTATTTGCGACCAAATTGTTTTGTGTACCATTCCTGTTCAAACTACTCAAATGTGACTGTTCAGAACAGTAGTTTGACTAGTCTTGGACCATAAGAGTACTCAAAGACTTCTTGGGGTTTTTTTTCTTATAGTTGCTGGGAGAGATTGAAGAACACTTAAACTGCACTATTGCCCAAGTTGAACCAGACATAAAAGTACCAGTGGATGATTTTGATGGGAAAGTTACATATGGGCAGAAAAGAGCTCTGGGTGGTAAGAATTAACTACTCTCAAGTTCCCTTGCTATGCAGTGCTCAGTTTCCTGGTTGTCTCCTGTGTAACTACAGAATAATGAACTATAAATAAAAAAATAACAGATTATAAATAAATGGATTATGAAAAGCTGCAAGCTCTTTGCCATCTTCTGCATTTGTTACATGCAGCCTACAGGTTGCAAGTGACAAGAGTATGTGTGTACCCGTTTTGGTTTGTTTGTGCTTTTTTTTTTTTAACAAAGAATTAACTTTCTGAATGACTGTGGTTGGGCATTGTTAGTTCTGCTGAAAAATGGCTTTGAACACATAATTTAGATTGTGTCTTTTTTGTCAGGTGGACTGTATAAAGGCCATGTGGATATTCTGGCACCTACAGTACAAGAGTTGGCTGCCCTTGAAAAGGAGGCTCAGACATCTTTCTTGCATCTTGGCTATCTTCCTAACCAGCTGTTCAGAACATTCTGATTTGCTACACTGGAGAGAAGGATTGAGTTAATAAATGCTCTGCCCTGCAAATACAAAAATCCCACACCGTCTCTGAGTAGAGGTAGTTAGAAAGTGATTAAAACTAAATATACTTCTTGCATGAGGAACAGAGTGTTCAGCATTGTTAACTCTTGAGTTAGCTGTTCTCCTAATAAAATAAAACAAGTCAAAGATCAAATGGTTTTGTTTGGTTTTTTTGCCTTAAAGGATTAATTTGCAGAATAATTCTTTGCATGGTTTGTTAATTTATTGAAAGCACAAAGGTAGTTAGGCAAATATGGGAGGACAGTTTTATATTTCTATTTATTTATGTTTAAAATTATTTAATTATTTGTGTGCTGTAAATTTTTAATGATGTGTTGACTAAAGATAGATTCATATTCATTCAGACAGCTGTTTATATTTAAGATATTAAATAAGAAAAAAACCCAGATCTCAAGTATGTATTTGAAGCTCTGTTATCCTAAAGCTCTACATCTAGGCTGGTAACTGCATTTTGATTTTCTAGTTCTAGACTTCTCACAGTTAACAGTTCTTAAATATCTGAAATGGATTGAACAATATTGTAGCAATATTGTTACAAAGATTTGTACAATACTCTTGAATTCATAGGGGAGTACTAGGCAAGTATCTAAGCATTTCATAAAACTTCAGGAAAATCTTTTTCATGCAGCAGTATAGGCTGAAGTATCTAATGCCTCTTGTGCTGCTTTCAGACAGGTTGATTTTGTTCAGTTGAAGCTACTGCAGTCTGGTTTGGAATTTCTTTTTAGATTTTTTTTTTTTTTGCTCTAGTGACTCTTCTAATGATAATTAGAAATTTCAGTGACTTTGCCTGCAAATTGTCATCCAAATATCTCAGGTCATTGGGAATGCCAGACAACCACAAGTCCAAGTAAGCTTTTCCCTTCTTTGTGAGGTCTTCTTTTCACAGAGCATTCCATCCCCTTGAAAAAGCAGTGACAATCAGTTTAAACTCAGGTTGAGCAAATAATTATTTGTAGTGTTACCTGGAGAGGGCAGACTGAGAGACCCAGGAATTGTAATAAAAAACAGATTTCTCATTAATTTAAACAAAGTATTGCATTTACAGTAATATGGGATATTACTTGATCCCAAGGGGAGGTTACATGGGATGCTTATCGGTAGAACTTGGGAAGAAAAATTCTATCGTGTTGTGTTGGTCTTGTCAGGCAAAAGTGATGAAATCTGTCAATCCTAAGTCAATCAAAATTAATTTATTGCAATGCCTAAAATAATTTAGATACAGAAGGAATCATCATTCATATTTCCCTGTTGAAGCTGCAATTAAAATCAATTTCATCTAGTTCAGCGATATATCTTAGGAAATATTTTTAAATCACAGGGAAATGGTGGATAGATGGAATCAAAGTCTTAGGGATGGTGATCTTTTTGTTGAAATGTGACATTCCAAATTTGCTACATGTTTCCCAAGTGTTGGTATCTTTCAAGATTTGCTGTTGGATATCTAAACTTCAGTGAATAACTACAAATCATTACTAATTAGGGATGAAAAAATTATGCTAAAAATGAAAATTACCTTAGACATATAACCTAGGTATGACAATACTTATCTAAAATTTGTATTTTCTTGGTGCTAGAGCTGAAATTACTACAGTGGCCTGATGTATACTTGCTTTCAGAAGAGTTTTGCTGATATGCCTTCAAATGCAGTAGCATGAAAGAGGGACGGGGAAGTTTCTGGTTGAGAGACTTCAAAGATTGTGTGAGATGTCATGAACTTAAATGTACCTTGTACTAAATGGCAGAAAATCCCCACTGCTGTAATCAGTGATCTCTAGGAAAACTAGATCAGATGGCATATAAGCTAGCAGTTGTTTTGAGGGATCTGGCCTGGGGTTTTTGTATTGCTTCCAGTTACTGCTGTCTTAAACCATTAAGATAGACTTACTGGAAAACTTGACAGTTTTTTCAGGAAGCAAGTATGGCTATTAAAAAAAAAAATCTTAAAAACTAAAATAAAATAAAAAGTTGAATGAAAATACACCAAACTGAGTTCAGACAATTTTCCCTGATATGATGTTCCCTGACTTGTTATTTTTTATTTGGGAATGAACATGTGTTTTCACCTGGTTACAGGAAGTGATAAGCCATATCTAGATAGACTGACATGATTCCAGTTAAAAGCTTTTACTGCCTCTCTTGAACGAAGCACTGACGTGCTTTCACACCAGTCAAAGCTGTGAAGATGTTTTTGTACTGGATGTTAAACGTCAACAGATACCCAAGAAAAAAAAATTTTCAGCATCAGCTGATGTTGGGAATGGGAATACTGCAAGTGATTGGGGGAAAAAAAATTCTCTGGGAGAAATCAAGGTACCTGATTTTTGTCTGCATCCCTGAGCATGGATGCGCAGGTCGGCGGGCGGGCAGCGTGTGCTCCGTGCCTGGGGCGGGGGCGTCGCTTCCACTCCGCGGTGGCGCCCGCCTCGTGGTGGTGCTCATGTCCCGCGAATGCCCCTGCTGCACCAGCCTGCTGCTTCCAACTGGGTCAATTACATTCTCCCTGTCTTTTTTTCCTCTTTAGAAACAAACAAACTCCTAAACTAAAAAGAACTTAAAGCTGTTAGAGCTGTTTGTGTGGCACACAAACTCACAATGAATGGCCCTTGCTTCGCTGCCTGACTTCTTGTCGCAGCTTGAATAAACATGCAGTGTGAGCCGCTGGATTGTTAATCCACTAACTTCTGCTTTAAAGGGCTTGTTCCTTGTCTGGGTACAAAGCTAATTCTTGCTACTGTACATGTCAAAACTGTGTTTATTTTTCTTCTCAGTGCTGATTTCTAGGGCTTGCGAACTGAAAACAGAAACAAAAAATAGGCCTTCATCAGTGCCCATGGCAATATTTGTTGCAATTTACTGGCTTTAAAATTGTGTAAGCAAATCCCATGTAGGCATTCTTGCTGTGCTTCAGCTTTTCTGGCCAAGAGGAAGGAGTGGGAAATTCAAGATTAGCCTGAGTAAAATGAAAAAAAAAGATGAATTCTAGTTTTAATTTTTTTTTTTTACTAGTTATATTTTAATAACATAAGGTTGGCTTAGGGAGATATTTTTGTTTGGTTTCTTGAGTTTATCACTTGCTTACTGGAGCACCCTATTTCAATAGCTTTGTATTTTTGACTAATTTGCTTTAGCACAATGTCTTTGAGAGAACTCACATTCTTATTGGATGATTAACTATTCATTTATAACTACTAGTAGTAATCTTGCTTTGTTTTCCTTTACACTCCTATAAAGGTTCCTTTTATGGAAGGGAAAAGGATACAGATGGTGTTTGCCACTCAGTGTCCAAACTGCTGAACTGGGGCCCCTTTTAGCAAGCTCCAAAGGCAGGAGGAGTTTGCTGGTCTCTTACACTTTAAGTATGGTTCTGTTTTGCTACTGTGAAAGCAGACAAAATTGCTGCTGGCAACACAGACTTGTACTTCAGTCTTCTCATGTTTATGGAATCACACATACAAATAAACGTGCCTGGTCTATTTGAAGAGGTAATTGGCCTGTGGTCACTACCATATGTGAATATCCATATAATGTATTAAGCTGGGCTCCTGCTTAAGCTAGTTAGCAAAATAGCTGTTTCTCAAGTAGACTAGGTATATATAAGAAAAAGGAAAAATGGGTAGAAGATTCAAAAGATGAACTTTACCAAGAACTGTGTAGCCTGCTGCCTTGCACCTCTGTAGCTAGGGAAAAGCATAACAGCTAGGGACACTTTGATAAACCCTTTGTCGCTGCAATTACACCACCCCTTGCCTGTTGACAAAATGAAGTTATACCAAAGGTGAGAGAGATCGAACCCTGTCTTGTGTAAGGAGCTCTCTAATAATACTTTTTCTACGCTTTTTTTAAAAGCAAAAAGTTGCTACTTTCAAGAGTTGCTACTTGTTGCAGTAACTAATTCATTTAGTCGAGGATGAGCAAGGTCTTCATCATTTCCTATTAAAATTTATCTAAAACTTATTATGCTTCTTGCAGTGATTTTTCTAAAAAATGTGTCCAGTTCCACAGATGGAAAAACTGAGGTAAAGAGATGTAGCAATCTGCTGAATGTCAGCCAAGACTGGCAAGAATTGTCATAATATCTTTAAAGGCAGCAGTAAGATGTTAAATGCTGTTTCAAGATACTCAACACATGAATGAATTAGGAATTAGTCTTTTTCATAATGGTTGTTATTATGGGAGAACATAAAGGTACATTCATTAAGTGTATCCCATGACTGCTGAGTACTGATGCTTACTGGAGTGCCTAGGGTGTATAGCAGAAAATTTCTCTCGTCCTGAAAGGATTTTCTTGATTTAGTGTTTAGCAAAATAAAATTAAAAATACAAACAGCTGACTTAATACATGGAGAACAGATTGCTGGAATTCAGATTCTGAATGACACTGAGCTAACACAGAGCTAACACTGTTGTGGGTGACAGGATAATCTTGCCTCTCCAGAAATTACAGGACTCCTTTCTGTACGTGTTATGTTGGACCTGCCAGTGCTGGACAGAAAATTCAGGTACCCTGTCTAAACAGCATGAAGAGCTTGTGTTTAGACAACTTTAAGCATACTCTGTGTAAAATAGAGCTGAATTAAAAAACTCCTAACGCATATGGAAACATCATACTGGTTACATTTCCTAAATTGTGTTGCCTCTTCAGTTTTCTGACTTTGGAGAGCACTAAAATGTTGTGGATTGTCCAGTGCTAACTTCCTTCTGTATGTTGATTGTTGCAATACATAAAATTCATAGAAGATTTGGATTGTATCAATTAAAACCATCCTTCCACAGATGCCTTGTTGGGAACTAGCATCCTTTTAACCAGAGCTGTAATTGTATTGGAATGAGTTCAAGTTCTTGTATGAGTAACAAAGAATATAATGTAGGATAGCAAAAAAGTAAGTAATATAAATTACATCCAAATTGCTTTCAGTGGCATTTCTGAATCTTTGGTGTATATCAGTAGGACAAGTAGCCATTCTATTATTTAGGTTTTAAGCAATGTGTTCTGTTCTGTTCTAGTCTATTCTACTAAAAAACTTCCATGATTGTTTTTTGATTATTGCTGTTCCACTGAACAATAATAGTATTTTTAATTAAGTGCTTCAAAATAGGAAGTAGAGAATTGTTAGTATACAGGATATGCACTTATGCTTTCGTCAGCCCTGTACCAAATGCAGTAATAGGTTTAAGGGGTTTTTATTGAGTCTTAACCTTTTTTTAAAAAAAAAGCAACTTGCATTGCTCTTCCTTATAACAAGAATTTAAGCTATGTTTGGCTGAAATAATTAAAAATAAGTTTTACAAAAAGATTGTTCACCTCGAAGCACTGATCTTCTGTGGTATTTCTAACTGTCTAAAAAGTGAGAACAGAATTTAAATTCCATTTAAAAATTGTAAAATAGTCTGAAATCATGTGTAGTTTTCTGTCAGGAGCCCTGACTTTGGTTAGGAATTTTGCCAACAGCCATTGTTGCCAGGTGATGCTTTTAACTATGGACTATATTTAGTCCAAGTTCCTGAAACTATTTAGTACTTAGTATACGGTATATATATATGTTTTTTTCTGTATTTTCTTGCTAAGATTTAACTTTTCTGTGGTATGTTCAAACAGCTCTTCCTGATGGGTTAAAAATAGTCTTTATATCAAAAGGAGGAAAAAGTTTGTTGTTAATCTTTCCATATTAAACTTGGGGTTTTCTCCTGAATAATGCTTCTGGTATCAGAGGCTTCCTCCATGTGTTTTACTTATCTCATTTATCGTGTAGGTAACTTATGTAAATGCTGTGCTTCAGGATGCAGTCTCCTTAAAAAAGCAGGAAATCCCTGGGAAGCTCTCCAAGTAAACACTGCACAGGCTACCGAAACAATCAGAAATACAGGTTTGTATACAAAATATTTTCATCAAGCCTATATAATACCCCCTTAAAGTTGACTCTTTTTTTGTAAGGCATCCAATAAAGTGACCTTTCTACTTGTTAGACCCTGTGTGCATCCAGTTGCCTCTCCTGTTACCCTACTGATGAAAAGTGAGTTAATTTTTATTCCTATTCAACGGGATTTGTTTCCATGGTGGCTTTTAGTTTACAACTCTTGAAAACTAACCATGGGCTGGGGAGAAAATGTACCAGGGTTAGATAAGGAAGAAATGCAAACTCCATAAATTAAAGAAGGAATGCAAATCAAATTTTGATTGAGACCTAAATTGCCAAGTTGAAAATAATCTTCTACATAAGTGTTTCCATAAGTTGCATGATTTGGGGTAATTAGGTTTGTGGGTGCCCAAACATGCTCTGGTTTTAAGGTTGTGATCTTCAGAGATCAGTGTTTTACAATCTTAAATCTATGTGATAATCTTCACTGTGCAAATCAACATGCAGCAAATACAAATTCTCTTTACTCTCTTGCATACTACTATTATGGAAGGAAAATAAAATAATGTGATTTGATATGCCATAATGGAAAATCCTCTCACTGCAGCATCTGTGTTTCAACAAGAAGTCAATCTGTGCAGGCCATTCACAAATCCCAACATCAGCTACATTCTGGTTCACATTAGGTTTGTACTGAACAAACTAGAGTGTAACAAAAGTAAGCAGGAAGCAATTCCACCCCCAAATTAGGCTATTCCAGTGTTTTTAAGTGTTTAATAAAAAACTTTACAAATTGCCTGCTCAGGTAGAACTTGTGGAATGCTATTGTTTCTCCTTTTGTATAGTGATGCTCTGTTGTTCGAAGTGTCACATCCAACAGCCACAATTTCTCAGGCAATACTTTCCAAACTCAAGCCTCTAACTCATGTATTTGAAGAAATGCCCAATTCCACTAGACTATTTCCTGCATTAAACCAATTAACGTTCAGACAGAAATTAGGTCTTGCAGAGGTGGTTGTTTCTTAAGAGAGAAGCCACAGCACTCCTGACAAGTGTTTGATGTGGAGAAAGGAAGTTTTAAAGGAGTTAATTTCCAGAGGTGCTGCTGCTATGAGAAACAATTTCCAGTATTACATGTGTTCTTGGTTTATCTTAGTTATATTGTTAAATGCTTTTTTTTATTGTGTCAGCAGCAAGTACTTTGTTTTGTTTGCCATACACACTTTATAATATTTTATTCTGCAAAGCTTTTGTATTAAAAATTATTATATATGTATCATTTTATAGGACCAATGTTAGGAATTTGCCTTAGTTTTAATAATTCAATCTGTTCCTTTACCAAGAAACAAACTGAAGGGGGAAGATAGCAGTAGGCAAGAATAGCTCATCCAAGGCTTAGTTTGATACAGTGGTGTGAAAAATTTTTACCTGGAGTTCTGCTTTCACCTACCTGTGTATCATGAGTAAGCACTGTCTTTTTTTTGTGAACTGACCCTATTTCAGACTTCCCTTTGCATGATGCATCGCATTCTTGGTTCACCTGCCTGTGCCAGGTGCTGTGGTATTGCTTTCCCTTACCTGTGCTTTAGGGGATCTGCCAGGTGAGGCAGAAGGTACAACAGGACAACATTCCTCCCAGAACACTTGCTAGCCTGAGACTTCAGAAGGGGCAAAATTAAGAGCAGTAGTGGAATGGTACTGTAAATCATTCTGCATTTGACTGGGGAAAAATGGTGAATCACATGGCACCATCTGCTTTATTTTTCTAAAGCCCTTGTTTTGCCACCATGGTAGATGAGAACTTTTCTGAAGTGATGCCTTCTGATACCTGAAAAGAGTTTCCTCACTGCTCTCCCAGAAGGGAATGATATGAACTCTTGGGCTCAAAAACATTATTTTGAAGGAGCAAACAGGAAGGTTGAGGTTGAGGAATAATGAGCATAATGAAGAAAAGAGCAAGTTTAAGATGATCCTCAATTTCTCTGAGTATCCGCTCTATCCACCACAAAACCCATTTCCTATGCTAGTGGAAATTTTTTTCATAAGTTCTGCTGTGTCAGGAGGAGAAAGGTACCTTTTCTTTCTGTGCCAAAAAAATTGTCCTTTAGTTACACTGGCTTATTTGAGAAACCACAGTGTGGTTCGAGATGCTGTTTCCTGGAGCACAGCACTTCACGTAAGGAATGAGATCGTTATGGTTGGTTGAGCCCATGTAGCTGAGCAAACACATCAATGCTGAATTTGTTGGAAGTGAGTATAAACAGATTCCATGCCCTGAGAGGTAATTCCTGAATGGTGGCAAAGATGTGTAATTATTGCTAAATTTACCAGCATAATTGAAGTCCTCTAGTCAATTATAGGTGATAACACTACTTGTGCACACTGACAGGAACTTATGGGAATAACTAAATTGCAGGTTAGTTGGCTGGCTCTGTGTGTGGTTTTGCTGTTTGAAAGAGTCACTAAATTCCCTCTTGTGCTAAAGGAGTGGTCTGTCACACAGCCAAGGACTAAGCTGGGGACTACATTTTGGTTTATACTTTCTCTTATAGCAAAGATTGACACAGCTTGTACTTTGTAAAGGTCTAGAAAAAGGTTGATTTACTTATTTATTTGTTTATTTTCTGTTTTGCATACTTTCACAGATTCATAGAAAGATTTGGGTTGGAAAGTACCTTAAACATCATCTAGTTCTAAAGCCCTGACTTGGGCAGGGACACCTTCTGCTAGACCAGGTTGCTTGGAGCTACATTCAGCCTGGCCTTGAAAACTGTCGGGATGGGGCATCCACAACTTCTCTGGTCAACCTGTGCCAGTGCCTTGCCACCCCAACCACAAAGAATTTCCTTCTGATATTTAATCTAAACCTTCCCTCTTTCTGTGTAATGCCATTTTCCTTTGTTCTATAAGCTGTAAAAAGTCCCTTTCCAGCTTTTCCTTTTCCTTTGTTCTCTGGTTCAGAAGTAGCAGTTGAGGGAAGAGTGAGCAAGTGGTGTTTTATTGTGCATCCAGGCTGACAGGTCAGGAACAAGAGGTCAGCCTGGATGGGTCTGACCAGGACCAAACATGCTTCATGGCAAATCTCCTGGATGAGTGAATATGTGGAATGCTTATTTTTATTAACAAATTGTGCATTGATACACCCTTAAAGAAGAGTGGGAGGATGCAGCCTGTTCCATTGCCACTAAACTCCCAGAGAGATCACATGCTTGGCTGCTCCTGTGGTTATGTGGGGATTACCTTGCAGCCTGTCTGTGAGAGGGAACCTCACAGAGAATTCTAGCCCCTGCTCTTTAGGCATCATTTTCTGCTGTTGTACTGGATGTGAGTTTTAATTATGCCTATATAGATCTGCAGATGTTTCCAAATGGAAAATTTTTTAAATTGCCTTTGAATAGTTTCGTTTGCTGTCATTTTACTTGATCAAAATCAACTAAGGAATATTTAGCTAAGGATCTATAGACAAATAGCAGTGGAACACCATGACTATTGGAATCCAGCTGATTCTCTACATAAGCACTGGAGAAATATTCAGAAATAACTATTAAAAAGTCTGTGCCAACAAGTGAGAAGCAGTCTGGATGGTCATGTTTTAAGAAGTCTTTGTGTGCCACTGTGCCTTATAGACAGGTGGCATCAGGATCATGGAGGTACTCCAAAAGGGCTGTATGATAATGGTGTTATGGTACTGTTGCTTTTTCTACAAATTCAGGGGATTTACTGAAAAGTGCTAATGATAATAGATGTTAAATGCTTTTGCCTTTAGTAGCACTTTTTTTCATGGAATTGTTGAGTCATGCAAGTCTAGAAGATACAGATTTACTAATGACAAAAATGGTCATCCTTTAGCTTACATTGTTTTCTATGTTGCTAAACAATTTTAAAAATAGCTTTCTGAAGTAAGAGATAAAATACCAAACTCTCATGTACTAAATAAAATTGTAGCATTATTTAAAAAATAATCACTCCTGCAAGTATACTCTCAATTGAGCTGCATCTAGAAATTTAATTTGCAAAGGTGATTCTAGGAGCACACATCTCATGTTTCTATGTTAAACTTCTATGAAGTTCTAACTGGATGAGAGATTTTATCCATCTATACATTTAGTGTCTCCATGAAATGTGAGTTCATAGACCACAGAAAAATTCAATTCATACACATTGATCCTCCTGTGTGTCAAGAAACCTATTACTTTCATATGCTTTTGTGCTTTTCACAAGGTTGGATAATGATGCTGTATATATTAAACTTCAATATTTTAGAGATGCAATCAAAAAAACCATTTAAATAAAGCTAAGGGTCTAACTAAAATGTAAAAGCAAAGAATTGTGACACTCAGGTAGGAAATTCTTGTCTATATGATATTCTTCAGGATTTTCAAGACACCTGCTGAGTGCCACTGAATTGTCTGCTCTGTCTAAACTTGCACTGATGTAGGAAGAACTATATGTAAGTTCTTTTTGTGAAGTTTAATTTTTTTTAAAGAGAAAAGTGAAAATACAGATTTTAAATTTTCATTTTTAGATTTATGGGAAGTTACCTAATTGGTAACTAATATATTTATGTAATTATGCAAAAATATAGATCATTGTATGAATGCACATTTATTTTATTATATGCTCCTTTTTTTGAAAATAATGATTATCAGAAAGGACAATGTTCATATGTATATGAAAAGAGAGTTGGGTTTATTCTATTAAGTTTTTTTCTTCCAAGTGCATTTTTAAATTGATTACAAGGTAAAAATTGCACCCATGATGGAACATAAGGGATTCGGAACAAGACTTAGAACAAAAGTGAAATCCATCTTGCTTTTGAAGTTGAATTTCTGATGTCCTAAAAATTATTTTTCAGCTGCTAAGTCCAAAGTTGTCTCACATCTGTAAATAATTTCCTTACTGAGCTGCACAGTTTTCAGGAGCCTGAAGTCTTCCTTCAGAAAGTAATCAAAAGTGGGTCAATAAGACAGGGGAGAAGCTGGGGTCTGTTCAGTGCATATTCAAGGACCACAAGGTAAATATTTCTGCTTTCTCTGTCTAAATTGCCTGCAAATACTTTTAGAGCATGGTTGATGGGGGTATTCTCCGATAACTGTGTTCCACATCAAATGTAGCAACATTCTTTCCTTTCTCATCAAAAAAGTGGTCTCATCACCAGTGATAGCTTTTGCCCTGTAGATGGGTGGTTAGAGCATTACCCAAGGTACAGAGGAATGAAAAGCACATTCTCTCTCTGCCTATGAGCTTTAAAATCCTTTTCTCCCATGTCACTAGAGATTACAGCACTTAATCAGCTTTAAACTAGTTTTGGCTGAGAGCATGTTCAACTCCCAGCACAACTGTGCAGAGTAGAGTTAAAGGTTCATTGGTCTAAGGGATCGATAGGCAGAGAGGAAAGAATCCATAAGAATCCGTAAGTTATTCTAAGTTATTTTTTGGGTTTTATCTAATTGCTGGTCTAACCTTTCTAGCCTAAGATCACAGAAATGGAAACTTTATCTAGACTGAAAACTGTCTATAATGAAATTTTGTCCTTAAATGAGTACCTAAGGAATATGGTACAGTCATGTCTTTGTTTCTTTGACAAAAGTTATTTTACTGAGTGCTCAAGTACCTCACAAAGAAGTAAATTTTCTAATCCTCACATCATTCCTGTGACTTCTACTCAAACTGTAAGTCTCCAGGGTTGTTCTTTGTCTCTGTGTACCAGCATTGGGAGTGCTCCAGCAGAATTTCCAAGCCCAGAGTTAATGCAACCTCCCTTCCATCTGTGCCCAGTAATGGTATTTGGCCTTTAAAGCAGGGAATCATGCTGAAAACTTGATACTTCTGTCTCTTATTCTTCCCCTTTCTTTTTTCTTCCAGAGACTATTTGAGGTTATAACCTAGAAGCAGTGATTATTCTCAGAGGTAATACTATATATACGGCCATATTTAGGATCAAAGTACTTGTTTATGATTGGGTAATGATATGGCTTGTACCACTCTGGGTTTTTTCTGGTTTTTGATACAAATATCTTGTGGGAATCCAAAAGCCCCCTACATTCTCAATTCTCAATTGCAGTGTGTTTGGAGACCTGTCAGTCATATAATTTACTGATATGAGCTATGCTACATTTTTCTCACCATAGTTTCTTATTTAATAAATTAATAGATTAATAAGACAGTGCCAAATCAACACTGTAAAGAGATCTAAATATATGATTTCCCCGTGATTCTATTTTTAACAAAACTTGTAATTTCATCATAAAACCTACCAGTTTAGCTTGATGTAAACATATGTTGATTGGCATTAATTACATTTTCCTCCTTTAATTTATTAATCAAGTCCTACCCCAGCCAGCTCTTTTGCTTAGGATCAATGTCAGTGTGACAGGCCTATAATTATCCAGGTTGTCTTTATTGCCCTTTTAAAATATCCTCAATTTCTCTATTGTTTCATGATGTATTAAAAATAAGCATTAATGTCCAAAGGATTCCTTCACAAGCTGTCCCTGAAAACTTTAAAGAAAGTTATTTGGACACTCCAAACTCTATGTTAGGAGCTACTTTTTAGTACCTGAGTTACTATTAAAATGGAAAATATTTTGTCATCATCATCATCAACTGAACATACAGGAGAAACTTTATTCATTAATGCATTTTGGAAGTCCTTGGGAAATTCTTCCATATTTTCACTACTGCTATTGAGACTTTTTTGTTTGCACATCTTAATCTTTTAATAATGGTTTTCAAATTTCCCACCTTGCTTTCTCACAGGATCAAGCAAAACCCTGGTCCTGTGTGTCCAAGATTAAAAAAGTTTTCCTATTTACCATCTAAGCAGGAGTT
>QUSF01000002.1:8651323-8684701 GCA_003676055.1 Chloebia gouldiae | reverse complement strand
ATTTCTGACTTGGAGTCTCTCACTGGTTTTGCTTTCAAACCAGAACACTGTGTTTGATGTCTATTTGCCATGGCAATCACTGCAAAATCCAGGACTAGAGCTGCATTGTCAGAGGACATAAGTGAAAGAGGGTGAGATTTGAGGGAAACATTATATTTGTGTGTTACAGGCTCACCTGGAGGCCACACATAAGACTTGTCTCTCTTTATGGTTTCAGTATCAGATATTATGCCATGAAAGTATAAGATAAGGGACCCTTAGCAGAGCTGAAAAGGGGACATGAAGAGCCCAGTGACACAACAGCTTTAGTTAGTGTAATGGGGAGGGCAAACATGTTTGACAGCCTGTGCTGAAGCATGGGATAAGCCTTGTAGCATTGTTTTAAGATAAATGTAACCCATGAACCTTTAGACCCACTGATGGTCTGTCAAACCTGATGTTCATTTGCTGAAAAGAAAAAATAGCAGAAAAGCATATATATCAGTTAAATTGTGCAGGATAAAAAAGCCTTTTTAAAGCTGAATAAAGAGCATTAAACATGATAGAGGGGATGCTTGATGGGCTCACAGCCCTGGTGCCATGAACAGCTCCATTGTCAATTGTACCCTTTCTCTGAATGTCACTTCTGGTGCTCCAGAACTGCAGGTCTCCTCGCTGGTGGGGTCCTGCCATGCATAAACACCATCAAATTGCTGCTCAGTAGTGGTAAAATCAGGGAAGGCTTCCTGTGCTGCTGCTGCAGCTGATGGCCTGGAAAAGGAATGCTTTTGAAATGGGCTGCGGCGTTTGCAGCTCCCCTTGATTGTTTCCATCTCTGCATCAATCCCCGATTCAACACAGCGTGAGCTGGCTGTGGGTGAAGGTGGGTGTCCATTTGGCAAGCAACAAAAGGAAAATCTTATACCACCTTTTATAGAAATTGGATGCTGTCTGTATCTTAATTTCTAAAGCAGAAGTTCATGGTGAGTTTACCTAGCTGCAGACAGAAGATTATGTGCATCCCTTATCTCTTTATGGCAGTATATTTCTCTCTCTGTTGGGTACATCTGCCCAGCTGGATTAACAGCTGCTTTTCAGCATTTCACCCTAGTCCCTTTTTGTTGAGACTGGAGGCACATTCAGTTGTAGGTAAATGTAAGAAGCCAATGCATCCTAATGCTCAACATCTGATGGTAATCCATATATAAACAACTATGAAATGTCAGGATAAAACTGGTAATAAAAGGTTCATGTTTTACCAGAAATGCATGACCATAAAATGCAGAAATCAATATCTGGCTTTGGCAACTTCTTAATGCAAATAATCTCCAATATTTCATTACTATATACTTTCTTTTTCCTGAGGGGCTAGATTTAAAATCTGTTACAGGAGAGATCAGAGGAGACACTCCTTATTCTGAGAGTAAAATCTCTAATGGCTTCTGTTCATGTTAATCATCATGGAAAGCTTGGTTTCAGTACAGCAAATAAACAAATAGACAAACAAATACTGTATTCCGTGGTTTTCATGAGCTCAAAGAATATTACCAGGGAAGGACCCTATATGTATATATATATAGAGTCCTTTTACAAAACTGTTAAAGCCACTTTTTAAGATTTTAATCTCCCATTGCTTGCATGCTATCTCATCTCCCACAAATATGTAGAAAACATATAAATTAAATACAGAAATCACAGATCACAACGTTCTAACACAGGAATAAAATTATTTTCACCAAAAATGAAATGAACTTGTACCTTGTCATTCCGTGTTGTACTAACAGATTAAACTTCTTGTCCCAGGTAGTGTGCTGCTAGAGTCAACCACTGGTACATGAGCTTTGATTTAACTGTAATGCAGACAACATATAACATGTGAGACATAAAAATCAGAGGAACAGTGGTGGAATGTTGCGGTGTTAAAGGTGAAGGGGGGTTCTAAATGTTGCTGCTGGCCTTGTGGAATTCATCACCCTAGAAAACAGAGGAAAATTCAAAATTATATAAAGAGGATAAGGATATGGATATATAGTGTTATATCTGAGTATGGATATCTGTATATACTTAATAAATATATATCCCAGGATGTGATTGTTAGTGTTAACAAAAACATTGTGATGGATACAAAATTTTCTGTTTTCTATTGGATTAGGAGAATCTTTAGTTTGATCATGTAAGACTATAACCGTGATCATACCCTCACCATCATGGGAAAGAGACTGCTCATTTTGGGAAACTGACCATGGGACTATTTCTTGAGAAGGCTTAAAAGGAAAGGTAATGAAAGGTAAAGGAAACACAGGAAACAATTCTACAGGAAAAGCATCAGACTACCAATAAAACTCTTTATACATTTAAGGTTGCTGTTTTTTATCGATGAAGTACTAAATCCAGTCTTTCCCTTCAGTCTCTCTTTCTCTCTCGTGTGTTATCACCACATTTGCAAATGCCACTGAGGCTTGAATTCTAACCTAAATAGGAAAGAGAGTAAATTTTCAAAGCTTTGTACTCAAGAGTCTGTTATCATTTAAATATCAGGGCATGTTACAGAGCACATCTGTTTTTCTGAACATCTGTGGGGGGAGGGATTAGGGAGCATGGGATAGTCAGAATTTAGGATATATTGGACCACTGTTATTCATTAATAACAGATAATATTTAAGCATTCAAATATTACGACAGAATGTAACACTGTTCTTTATATTTTGTTATTGAAAGAAATATTAATAATCATTGCCAAATTTTTGTCTTGCTGCCATAGTTGCCACTAATAAACCCTGACAGTTGCTCTGCCAACTTTCTCCATATATTTCCAAAAAATTGGTGATACTTACGTATTTTCTTCCATGTTCTTTAGTTCAACAAGAAATTAGCAACTTTCATGTGCTTTCACTATTTTGTTAACTGTAAAATTATGGTGAGCCCTTTGCTGGTTTAAACCAGTCATTTGGTTTATAAAGATATCATAAAGTACTAAATTTAATCCTTCAATAACAGAATATCCCTTTTCTGTAAGAGAGTGCAGAGGCAGTGCACTGCTTGCATGGGAACTCCCTGCTGCAGTGCTGGATGATTTCCAAAACTGTGTGCTGCTAATATCTTAAAATTCCCCACCATTAACAAGAACAGTCATATTGTTCTATAATTCTGACTTTGTTCTTGAACTTTGTTTTATAATAGTATCAACTCTTTGACTTGCTCAAATGACTCCCCCAACTCTGAACAAACAAACAGGTGACAGTAACCAGAGACCCATTAATCTGGTATATTTAAAAAGTGCAACTGCTTGGCCTGCATTTACTATCTCATTAAACTGAATTGTAATGTTCAAGTTTCCAGCTTATGGCTGGATATGTAATTAAATAATGAATTTAATTAAATTCATGCTCTTTGGTTACTGATATACTTTGTGCTGCCAGAATTCACATGCTGTGATCACCATTTTTGAATGACTCAAATTGTAAACCTCGATTCTCTTTTCTACACTGTCTAGAACATAAAATCAAGGAAATGGGTTGCATATTCTCTCTAAAAGCATGATTGGTGTTTCCTGGACTGGTAAATAATGATCCCCATTAACAATTTTTTCCTCCTATTCTTCCCACTTTAAAGCATCCAAATGCAGAAACAGGAGTCATGCCAGGTTAAGCGATTGGTTGTTAATGAAACCTCTGTGTGAAGACCCTCCCTAATCTACTGAACCCTCCAGAGATCAAACAGAGTTAACAGAGCAGAGCAGGTTATATGTGATGGATGTGTGTGTATAAATCACTTCCTCAAAGCCAAATTGTTCCAATTCACTCAGTGGCAACAAACTGCAAAGATTCTCACAGAAATGTAACACTCCCTCCTTCCCTCCTCCTCCTCCTTGGTGAGGATTATTGGCTGAGAGTTGGAAAACCCCTGGGAATCCAGGTAATGTAGCAGCAATGCAGGAAGCAGAAAGCCAAGCAGGGAATAAAAGCAAGCATATGAGAGAAATAATAATGATTTTTGTCTCCTGATAAGCATTTTGTTGGTCCTGAGGAAGTCCATACTGTTACTTCAGTTTTTGATATTGTGCAGGTAACTTTGCTTAGATATTCTTAAAGAAGGTAACATTAAATGTGATGTATTGGCAGAGGAACAAGTGATGAATCTTCAAGGAATTACTTATAAAATTATGGAATAAAATTCAGCTGTAAATCACAAGCTCCTAAAGGACATATCTGACAACTGCTTCCCAATACACATTTTTTTCTAGTTTGCTTCAGTTATTCCAATAAATTAAGTTTTTGGAATCTGATTAAATGAAGAACAGTTGTCTTTTTACTTATTAATGTCTTTCCTGTGCCTGCCTTCTCAGAGATCTTTTTAGGAATCTTAAAGCTCCTAGACAAGAAAAGTTCACTGATTGCAGATTGTGCTGACACTCTAACCATCTCATTAAGAGAGAAAATCTGCCTTTCATTATTATCCCACTGGTTTCAGCAGATCCTATTAATATATCCAAGAACTGAATTGCATCTGAGGGAAATTTTAAATGATTTAACAAATAAAATTCAGTTAGATGTGTTTCCATATTCTTTGTTTCCCATTTAAAATTATTCTTAATATGTTTACTACTTGTGTTTCTCCCTCTGTGTTTTACCCTGCTCTATCTCCAATGTGCATTTTCTTCCTTTTCCTAATAACCCACTCTGCTTATTTTTAGCTTTCTCCAGGCTCCAGAAAAAAATTCAGAGAGAAAAAAAAAATCTGCTTATCACTTCTGTTTATTGAACCATTGATATTCATGGAGAGTTGTTCATTAGGAGTTTCTGCTGAATGCACACTATAGAGTAAAGGAAGGTTGAATAGGTCATGACTGTGACTATGTGAAGAGTTAGAATTGGAAAGAAAATTAAAAGAGGAGTGAAAGGCTCAGACTTTTACTCGTTTTGTATTTTAAATTTATTTTCATTGATGACAATGAAGGTGAATATGCACATTTCTTGACCATGGTGATAAATCCAACAATGGTAGTTTACATCTTTGTCCGGAGAAAAAATATTTATATGTAAGATTACTCCAAAATATGTCTCTTGAACATGAAAAGTCAATAACAATGGAGAAAAAAAATCTGAACAGGTAATCCCTTGGATAAAAGAAGCCCCTTCAAAGCATTAAACTACAGGTCATTCCTCTGAAATTCATTTCACTTAACTTTATGTTACTGCAACTCAGTCACTGTTAATTCTCTTCTTACAGGTACTCTTGGGTGTGCCTATGGCATCTGACTTTATAGTTGATGTCTTTGGATTAAAATGAATCACACCTCTCTTTTTTGATTATGTAGAGTCTGTGATTAATTGAAATATTGACATCTACCTATGGACATCTACATAAGTCTATGATATAGACAGCTGTATATGTCTGTTGATATATAGACATATATATTTTGTCAGATAAATCCTGCCCAAAGTAATATATTCAGCAGCCCCATGCTTTTCCTTAAACCCCTCTACATGTACACCTCTAAAGACATTCAAAGTGTAAGGTTTCCATTTCAGACTGTCGTGTACAAGGAGACAAGCTTTGAGGCTTCAGTCAAATATCATTTGTAACAGCTGAACTTGACAACAAAAAAAGCCCCAGCCCCAGTCCTGGATTTTTTTTTTGTTTTTTTTTAATAGTGAACATACTGACAAATCCTCTATTATAATAAGAGTATGGATGAATACAATAAATTAACACTGAAAGCCAACTGATATCAGTCACTTCCTTCCATACATTGTGGAAAACATAAGTGTGCCTTTGTACATGACAAAAATCAGTTTGGTTCAATTTGTTGTGTGGGTAATTCCAAAGCTTTAATCAAATCCCTGCTTAGTCTTCATGCCAACTATGCTTCTAACTTTGAAGATTTCATTCCAGAGGTTCAGGCAGGTCAGTGCAGAGAACTATGTACTTCTCACACTTGATCAGCTGGGTCATCTATATCTAGGGGACAGAGTGGTGGTGGTGGGAAGTCAAACAACAGTGCAAAATAATTGCTTTTTCTCTTTTTATATAGAAAAAAAGGATTTTTGTTGAAATGGCTAAGTCTTCAAAAGGCCATTTTGCAAAACAGAAATACACTTAAAAGCATATAATCTTTAGCTGGAGGCCAGACTGAGTATGTTTCTGATTATACTGGTGACCCTCACCCTAAAATCCCTTTGTAGAAATGCCTTTATTCTAGACAACATACTGACTAGCAAATGATCTAACAGATTTCACAGCACATAAATTAAGACCTAATAAATTATTTCAAAATTCAACTCCCTAATTACTGAATCAGTGAAGCATTCCATTTACAATTGCAATTACATAAACAATTAATAATGACTGAGTAATCACAAAAAAAAATTTGATACTTACTATGGAAGACAAGCTAAAATTTTAAGCAGTAGATAAAACTGGTAAGGACTGGTTAAAGCCTATTAATCATGGTTGGTCTAGATACCAGGATAGGAACATTATATTCTGTTAGCTTATCTGAGTGTAAATGATATTAACCTATTTCACTGATTAATTTTTAAATTTATTTAGAAATGTTCCACTCTTCGATTCCTTTGCAGAGCAGTAGTTGCTAACTTTAGCAGAAAAGGTTTTTGAAGTGTAGACTATGTATTTATATATATATATATATATATATAATATATATATATAATCCCTATATACTTCTTGGAAATCATAGATATGGAAAGAACAAATGTACAATTAGGAAATGTATTTTGTTTATAAGTATGGCTATGTCAGTAAGAAGATGGCTTCTACACAGATTATTGTAAATTAAATATATTTATATTCTCTCGTCCCCCAATGTAACTCTAATAGTGGGAATGCAAATCACCTATAAAATATAAAGCAGGTCACCCTATGTATACAATTCTGCTTCTAAAATACCCTCCTTTTGCCTAGTATTTTCTCCAAGCCCAGAAAGAAAGGTCAAACAAAGATAAAGAAAAAAAATAAAATGTAGGTTGCTGATATCAATTTATTTATTTCAGGTTTTGGGATATCTTCAATGAGACAATTAAGACAGGCTTTCAGTGAAAAGACAGTATTGTGTGTAGGTATAGGGTGCTTCTGTCCCAGTACTTTGTATTCTCTCAAGCACTGTTAGTGAACAATAATAGCACTGCTGTCCCAGGACTCCATGTCTCCATGATTTCTGAGGATTACATTGAATCAAGTGCATTGGGATGTCATCTGGACAAAATACATGAAGACCTTGAAATGTAGCAATGAACTTGTAGCAGAGGTCCTCACTGCTTCTCGTGACCCTGAGCAGCAGAAGGTTGTCTATTAGAGATGGCACTCGAATGCTGAACATGCCAAAAAGCAGGCAAAGTGGAAACAAGAATGTAACTGCTGATGTTTATTGGCTGCCACATGGAGGTGTCTTCTTATGTCAGATGATGCATTAGAGGACATGCTAGGATCTGGACAGCCAAATTCAGAGTGTTCATTCTGTTTCAGAGTGTTTCAGAGTGTTTCAAGGCTTCTGTGACTTCTGCTCAAACAGTGGGTTCAAACTCTGTGAGGGAACCACTGAAATCATCATCTAATGGCTCTGAATAGCTCCATAGGGGAATATTTTTCAAACAGTCAGTTCTTTCCAGCAACTGTCACTTAAATCTGATATATCACAATGAGATTATGAGTCAATTATGAACAGAGTTTGAGGGTCTACTTACAGAACTAGGACAGGTGAGGAAGGTGATGAGAAAGTTTCCCTTGCAATTGCTCCATGTAGGTCTAAAGGAGCTCTTGCCATTGCTCTTTCCCAGATACTTCAGATTTTCTGAGATCATGAACTGTTAGAAGAGTAACAAAAGAGTCCATTCAAATGACTGAAACACTGAAAATTAATCTCTGTTTTAAATTGTTGGTGGTCCAGTAGTGTAGTCTTCCATATCTCAAATACAGGCTTCTTGTTCATGCACAGTCTGCATGCTTTTGTAGGCACAGATTGCTCCATAAAAAACCTGAAACAACAACTAATCTTAGTACCACAAATAGCTTATTAAACTTTGCACATTTATCCTTGACATGGTCCCTAACTATGTTAAACCTTCTTGCTATCTACCAATCACATCTGAAATATTCCATTTCCAATATAAGAAATCTCATGCTGTTTGGACTGATGACCAACTTGACCTCATACTCTGCTTCTGACAGTGGGAATAAGATAAACTGAACATCAGCCATGTCCACCTGTCTTCTTTTCATCTATCACCCCTATTCTCTCTGTCCCACTTTTCTTTTGTAACAGTAGGTGGTAGGTTTTTCTTATTTGTGAACTTATCACTGCTTGTTACACAGGCAGAAAAAGTTCTATGGATCATTTATCAGGAAAGGACTTGGAAATGTGAATCTTACAGCACAACATCTTTCTGATGCAAAAATTCTTCCCCTTAATTAATAGCAGTGCAATAGCAAACTCTAATCATATCAGATCTTTCTACAGTCATCTCCTGTGATCCTTACTGAGTCAAAGATTTATTCTGGAGTGGATGGAAGTTTAGCCTCAGTAATAACAGAGTAGTTCTAAGATTTTTCACTTTGTAAAATAATCTGTCATTTTCCAGATATTGCTGTAGTATACATTAATTTCCCTTTTCACTCTTAGTCTACACAGGAAGATGTTCATGTATTTTATAAAATGCCAAGAAAACAATTACAGATGATCTATTAGTAATTGAATTACAGAGTTTCCTAAAGCTGGTTATCTTTTCTTTGCCAAATACATTCAACTTCTTTAAATCAAACTTATTAGGAAAAAGCCCTGTCAAACTGCTATACATGTTGTCTTTTCATTTTAATTGCTGGCATTTTATCAGGAATACACATAGGTCCCACTATCCACGAAGAACTTACTGTACATTTATTTGCAATATCAAATTCTATGTCTTGGAGTAAATTATATTTGTAATACTGTTTTGTGTCATAAAACTCTGGTATATTATTTATTATACAGTCTTAATCATATTACATTCAGTTCTTGGACTCAGTTTTAGCAGACTGAAACAGCAAGAGAAAAATTCATGCTAAAATTCAAGGAGAATCATAGCTGTGAGGCAGGGATGATTCACTTATGTCCAAGTTAGAAGGTGGTCATTCTCCTGAGCTGCACCTGAGGAAAGGGAACAAAAACCTCATCTTCAGTTGAATAAAAAAAGACTTTATTGAATAAACTAATACCAGTAGGGACAGCAGCTGTCCAGCACCCCTAAGAAGGGATTCTTCCAAACTTTTAATAAGGAAGCACCAAAAAATTCATTGCCAAATATGGCAGTCTAGGCCATATTTTTCTTGGTAAAATTGCAACACAAATTTCTCTTTTTGGAGTCAGTTTCTTTGGAAGCCTGATTGTTGCTATTTTGATTGATGATCATTTGAAAAAGGTAATGAAGATGCAATGGCTTTAATTCTTCTTGTTAGGAAACTATGAGTAGTACATGTTATTACTTTCTCTTTCATACCAGTTAGAAGATTAAGACTTGTTCCTGCTACACCCCTATCCAGCTCCTCCTTGGAGCAGAATTTGGTTTTCAGCAAATTCTCAGACATCCTATAAACTCAAAATTGATCTCAAGAGTCTCTTCTGCCTGAATTACAAAGCAGTCTGGTGCAATGTTTGAGTGCTAAAATGAAACAATGAACCTAGAAGTCAAACTCCTGACCTCAGTTCCTCTGTATTTTACATGTTACAGGATCTGCTTGAATTTTGTCTCTCAGTTCCATTCCAATAGCCTGTGCTGTGAACCAGATACTGTCTCTGAACCCAAAGCATTTGTAGGATGGATGGGGGGAACTATTTATAAATATTTAATCAAGCACAGGAACAGACTAAGGTGTAAAATGTAGAGCTATATTTGTTCTGAAAAAGTAACAGCTAAATCTGGTTTGCCACTGTTGCATAACAATGTAATTGAGCAGTAAATTCTGTCCATTAGAAACCAGCACCTCCACTGGAAAACCTGTGTGTCCTTAGACTGACTGTGCCTCTAACAGCCTGTGACTGACAGAGTGTGTCTCCTAGTTTTAAACTGGCACCACAGGCATGATTGTAATCTTGGCTTTAAAGATTCCATAATACATTTCTCACACATCTGAAATGCTCAGTGAAAACAGCAAGTTTGTATTTGCAAGAAATGCAGGAACCAAGGCTTTGTAGTTGTTGCTCTTTTTTTTTTTTTTAATATCTAAAATATGCTCTAATCAGTCAGCTTTACCATCAGCTGCCTTTATGATTTACATATATTCTTTTTCACTGGAAAAAAAAAAAAGAATGGATTATTCCATTCGATGCATAAATTTCACAGAGTTAAACAAGGAAGAAAACTGAGTATAGATTTTTTTTGTAATCAGACTTTAGACTGATGTAACTACAGAAAACAAAAGCAATCCTAAACCCCTAAAATCTACCAGACATATCTAACAATATCTTGTGCTTGTGTTGTTTTGCTTAAATTCACAATAAATTAATATTTCTGCTTCATTAGCACGTGCTGTGTACCACTGTAAATGTGTATAGCAGCCCAGGTACCTTGGGAAGATGAGAATATACTGTTCAGAACATACTAACAGCGAACACCTACATTTGAATTTACGAATATCATAATTCCTTCTGAAAAATGTGGACTGTTTAAACAAATAATCCTTTTGAAAGTGTTTATTCTAGAAAACTGTATTTGCTTTCCCAGAAAATTACATGCAGCAAGGGCTGATGTTTCCAGTGATTTGTAAACTGCAGCATTCAAAAAGATGAGAGCTTTGAGTTTTTCCTTAGAAACTGGAAAAAAAAAAGAGACTGTGGTAGTCAACTAGAGAGTGCTTATGAAAACAGTCTGAGAAAAAATAAACAAACACCTTCTGCAGTGCACAGTTTAAGGTTAACCTCAAATACGTTTGGATGCATGTGATTTTTACCTTCACCCACTCTTGTATTGAGACACCAGGAATAGACAGACTCATATCTACATTTGGACACCTGAGTAGCTTAGTACCTTATGCTGTGTATAAAATCCTAACAAGAAAGGTTTTCCTGCAGCCCCCTGTGCTGCTGGGAGCCCCCAGGGAGGAGTAGTGCTTGGAACACACTGCAGCCAGGTGGGTGCAAAGGGAAGGAATTTGCTGACCCCACTTCAGTTCCTCAAAGTCCTGTCTGTGTGGGCTTCAGGCTTATTGCTGTTGCCCAGTTTGCATCACAGAGGTCCTGTGAGGAGCATTTGCCTTTGAGGAAGAAAAGAGCTAGTGAGAGATCAGCCTAAGAATATCTCTTCAGGAATGCCATTGCCTATTGCTGTCACTCCTGATGTCTGGATGCTGGCTCCAGGGGCATAATTGACCACCCAGACTCAGACACCATCGTTCAAAGTACATTGAATAGGGGGAGACAAGTAGGCTTGAACATCCAGCACATTAAACTGGACAGTGTCCTGTGAAACAGCTGTTCTGCTGGCAGTGGAATTACTGACAAGGCACCAAGAACTGTAAGAAAGAGGAATGCCTGTGAAGTTTGCTATTTCATCTTGAACTCAGTTGCCTACCTGGAGCTCTTAGATGTCTCTGAAGGCTAAATTCAAAAAAACCTGAACTAAATCTTACAAGAAGAGGTCTCTTAGATGTTTCATAGATATTTTAAGCACAGCCAGAGGAAGCAGAGCTGCATGCCTTTCACATGAGCTTAGTGGCAGCAGAACTTGCTGAGGCTCTGAGATGACTGGCTTTTACATCTTATATATGGAAAGGAAGATAGAAGTGGGCTAGCTCTGCAAGCAAAGGATAAGGTTACTTTGCTGAGGGGAGAAAGTTTTGGGGTTCCAGTCATTCCCTCAGTATTTCTGGTTTTATCCAATACTTGCTTATTGTGCAACATTAAAACACTTAATATACACTTCAAGTCCTGTGTGACCAGGTGGTTATGGGGAAATTTCGCATATCACTCATCCAAATTGTTCTCGGGTTTCACAGCCTGAAAGAGACCTCTTGTAGTGTGCATCTGGCTCCAGTGTACTGTGCATAAGAACAACAAAATCTTCACAGCACTTCTGCAAGGGATATTCACCTCATAGAGGTACTACCAATGATTTCAGGTGTAGTTGTAACAACCTCCAAACTAAATGCAGGAATAGGTCAGTTTTTTGCTTGGCTGTTTGTCCCAGCAGGGCTTTCCTGGGCTGTGAGCACCAGAGCTGTGTAACTTCTGCTGCTTGCTTCGATGATTTGAGGTAAGCAGGGGATTCTGCTGTATCCATTTACTGCGGACAGAGAGAGGAGATTCATTTCTCGTAACACTCAGGCTTCCATAAGACTTCAGGAAAATCCAATCTGTTCTTCTGTGCTTCAAGAAAGATTCATAACACCTTTAAAAGTTCATGATGTAGGTGGGTACTTCTGGGCTACCCACACTGGCTTTTTTTTTATAGTCCACCGAGGCAGGCATTTCCAGCAAAAAATTCATCCCTTCCTAACCTCTGGGTCATTCACACCCCATTTTATCACCTGAGTCACTCAGGTGCAAATGTCTGTGTTTGGCCAGAGGGCTCCTATCCTTTTGTGCCTATTAAAGTGACAGTTTTAAATGAGCAAATGGCCTCTATCACCCAGTGCACATTTGTAGGGAGAGGTGATAAAAAGAAGGGGTTGTGTGCCCTTTCCTCTCCATCAACACCCTAAGTTCCTACAAGTATGCTCAGGATCATCAGAAAACAGTAAAGGCTGTGCTGCTATCCCAGCCAGATATCAGCAAGATCCACATCTTGCTGACATCTTGTGTTAGCTACTACTGTCATATGAAAACCAAGCATAATACCTTTTTATTTTACAAGCTTTTTTGCCATCTGCATTTTTAGAAGTCCTGATGTTCACTGATCACCCTTCACAGATCTGCCTTATTCTGTATCCAGTTTCAGAGTTGCTTTTGTATTTTTTTTAATCAAAAATCTGTGATGGTTAAAAATATGGTAAATTTTGCCAAAAAAAAAGAGAGAAAATTGGAGAGAAAATCAAATAAAAACTTTCTGAGGTACCAAATGGCTCCAAAGTTTTATCTAAATATGTTATTCTGTTTTGCAGTATTGAAATAACTTTAAAATGCTGAGGAATAGCTTATCCAATACCAGCTGGTATATGTAAAGTTCCTGGTGTTCTCATATGCATAAAATATATAGATGGTTCTGGATTGGCATTAGTTAAAACACTTGATTTCTCTATTTGCCTGGGGGTTTTTGCATGCAGTGCAATATTGATGCTGTCGTTTAATACACGCTGTCACATCAGCTGCTGGATAAGAGTTCATCACAAATAACAGCACTGTTAAAGAATGACCCTTATAATGTACATAGACTTTTTTCTTCTTTGATATATTTTTATTGAAAAACCAAATCATTTTCCCTCAGCATTTGTTAAACAATAGAATGCTCCTAAAATAAAGTTACCACAAGGGAACTATTTATATGTTGCCACTCTTTAAAATCACATAACTAATGGTTATAACTGCAACTTCATACTGACCTTTTTTTTCAAATCTAACAAGAAATACAACCACATAATTTTAAGCACTTTAAATTGCAGCTTGTTACCTATCTTGTATAATAAAATTATTTTAAATGATAATAATTCAGTCCTTATAAATCTGTTACTCTCCACTCTGTTAGCACTACAGCTCCATGCTAGATGTCAGTGGCATTCCATGCAGGCACAGGCATCTCCATGAATGAACCTGAAGCAGATGAGGGTCATCATTAATGTTTGACTGTGTATTTACAGAGGGAGATTTGATGGGGAGTATGAGCAAAAGTAATAGATCTCCCACCTTGCTTCCTTCTCCATAAACACTGCTTGAGAACAAGTGGCGTGTGTTTGACTATACACTTAGATGGATTCCAGTCAAGTTAATGACCAAATATCACTGAATTTCCAAATGCACATGATATTTTCAAGCTTTTTTCCTCCCCTTTTTCTTCCCTGAATAAAACTTTGTTTAACCTGATGCACCACAAATTTCATCACAAGCATGCCACTTACCAGCAGCTGAAAAGGACCTTTATCAGCACCTTTCACAGGCTGGTAAACAAGAGGGCAAATTCACATGAATTCTGCAGAAGAGAAGTGCCCCTGAGCAGCCACCGTGTCTCAGAGACACCTGATTGTAAAGCCACCACCTCAGCTGTGTGCCCACACCAGCCCCTTTCAAAGGGAGGGGATTGGGCAGGGAATCAGCCCACTGACTTCAGCTGGCTTTGGATTAATGCCACCTCGTTGCTACAAATCCAAGAAGTCACTATGAGAAGCTTTAAATTGTGTTCTTGGATATCCCATTCCCACATCTCCAAGAAGGGCAATTATTTGGTAAAGTAACTGTAAAACACAGTTCTCCAATCTTTAGTACACATTATGACCTATCTAATAACATATTTGTACTAAGGGTGATACAAAAATGATCTGTAGAGCTGTTGCTAAAGCCACTGGCAGCATGCCACTTCTAAAGACACTGGATTTGAATTTTTGCCTGCTCAATATTATTACTTCTGGATTAGTGTTATTTTTTTTTGATAAAATCAAATATACCACGGAGCACAGGGCTGCATAACAAAGTGGTAAATACATTTGAATCCTACCTACATTTTACTGTTCAGCATGAGTGCCAGCAGCCAGCTGGGTGATGAACTGTGTTTGTGCAGGCAGTGGCACAGGAACTCAGAAATAAATGCTCTTGGTTTCATGTGGTGGCAGGGAGTGCTGAGCTGGGGCCGAGTGGGCAGAACATGACTGTGTGTGTTCATGGGGTTGGAAGGGCCATCATGTTTCACAGATTCCCAACAACAAATCCTGACAAGTGAAAAATGTCTGATTTTAAAATGTCACACAGCTCGCCTTTTTTAAACACTTTCTGTATTTATGTAACCTAGTAAATAGGTTTATTAGCAAGGTTCCATTCTTTGTAGTCTAGGTAATGGATTTACCATATGTTTATACTTTAAGGACTTGTGTAAGACTGCTAACACCTATTCCTCCACCTCCTGTCTCAGGGGTTAAGACCTTGGTATGTTGCAAGTTTACTGCTGTGGTCCCTTCCCCTTATATAATTGCAGTCCTTCCCAGAGTGAAGGAAATTCCCTGAGCTCTTGCTCTAACTAGCCTCAAAGTTTCCCTACAAAAAGGCACTTCTTTAAAAGAATAAAAGTAATAAAACTTTCACATTATTAACTTTTTCCCTTTAAAAAGAGGCTGAAAAATGCCATTGTACCACATTAAAGACCTTTACATAAGACTCACCATTGGCTAATGAGCCTTGTTGTACAATCTACCACATGCAACTGCCTTCAAGTGCTGCTTTTAACTTAACCTTGATGTAGTGCCAGGAATGTGCGAAGGATATACTTTGATGGCCGGGGCAGTTCCCTCCCTGTCCCCTCCCCAACTCTTTTCCATATTGATACTCTTCAAAATGTCTCTAGCATTTAAATTTTATTGTTGTTTAACAGAGCAGCTACTTTATATCCTGTAAAGGAGGAATCATCTACCCTATAGAAATAAGCAAGTAGATCAGGTGTTTATAGTAGAAATGATAAGAAATTTTTGATACTTTGTACTGGTGCAGTGACTTTCTTCGTGGAGATACAGAGCGCTTCATAAACATCCTCACAACTCCCCTGTGAAGAAAGCATCATAATCTTGCTTTATCATTAATAAAACCAGTTCAGTGAATTTCCAGAAGATGATACAGAATATCAACAGCAGTTACAGGATCTGAAAAATTTTTATTTGAAGTTTCCTCTTTGATTATGACTCATTTCCTCCTATTGCTGGAGTGAATTATTTTGGTAGCAGTACTACTGAAATCTGTTTAAATTCCATGTTAGGATCAGATGTGTTCTCCATAGAAACACATAATTTATATGATAATGTTTATAACACAGGTAATATTCTGAAGTAACATTACTCTTTCCTTGAATAAAATTATTATGATGTTGAAAATTAATTTTAAACTTTCCATTAAGACTATTTGTAGAAATGCTAATTTTATTTCTAATTAATTGACTTAATTGTTTGTCTTTTATTTCCTAAATTGCCTACTCAAAACATAAGGGCTGTTATCTAAATGTTTTACGTTTCCATAATTTGAGAATTTTGTGAAAAGGACGAGTGGTAGATATTCTTGAAACCAGGCATGGGAGGTCATTCACAAAGAGTATATTCAAGGGTGAAATAGATGACATAGAGCATGGGGAAATGCATAATCAAGGAACAAAAATAAGTTTTGCTGTATGCAAACATGGAAATTTTAGCAGGATTAAGGCCACGTGGGAGGGAGTTTTAAGCAACCTGACTAAGTGGAAGGTGTCCCTGCCCAGGACAGAAGAGGGTGGAATTAGATGATCTTTAATTTCCATTCTAACCCAAAACAACCCAAACTGCGAATCCATTATTTTCTAGAAGTAGCCCATGAATTTTCAATTTACCATGACAGTGTAACTGATAGAATAACTAGAAGTGAGTATAAATTTAAGTAAATATTGAATTAAATCTTTCAAAAGCAAAGGTTACTTAGAATGATGCTTCTTTCCATTCCATCCTCTTCAAAATAGGAAATAAAGCATTTTCCACATGTCAGTTTCTGTCATAGTGGGAGAAAAATGGGTTCTCAATTACACAATTTACCAGGTGGCATGACTGCAATAACATATTTGAAACAAAGTAAGTGAAAAATAAGAGATTACAAAAGGGCATTTGTATCTCTGTTTTCCCCCTTTCTATTACTGTATATTAATCACTCACTGTGATTGTCTTTCACTTTTGTCAATTCAGTTGTCTGTGTCCCTTTCTAGAATAGTGTTCTAGAACAGTTTTCTAACAGAGGAAATTTAATTTTCCTAATGTTATTTTAATTTTTTTAAGATATTGCTAGTAGTTAGGAGGAATTTTGGTCATTTCACCATATGGAAGACTGACTATAATTGGTTGAGATGTATTAAGATTTTTTAAATATATATTTGAGCACTTTTTATTTTTTAATTTGAACATCTATCAAGTTTTTAAGTCAGTTATGAAATATTTTCAAAATAATTTAAGGTATGTCATTTTAATGAAAATCCTGTTGTTCTGGTTTTATTCCCTAGTCAATCAGATGTTTTGCTTCATTTCAAAAATTAAAAAAAATATTTAAAAATACACATATTTTTAGAAATAGTAATTTTTCAAAAATAGTCTGGTTTAGCTCATATTTTGAAAGGAAAAAAGAACCATCATCTTTGAAACATCAAAAATCCCTGCTATGGATATGTTGAGACTTAAAGTGAACATTCTCTGACCAGGGGATAATTACAGTAGTCATAAGGTGAAAATTAAGATGATGGTAGCAGCAGGAGAGAAGCACATATACGTTGAAGAGAGAGCTGGAGGGATAAAGTAAAAACTTATAAGACTGAGACTGAGATAGGGCAGGACTTAAAAAGTATTTGGACTTAAAAATGGAGATTACCTGACCAATTTGTCTTCACACTCTATTGAACTTCGTATTATAAACACCAGGACAGTTTGGCTAATTACAGAAAAGAGTTATGTTGAAACAAAATAGAAATCCTTACAAGACAAAAATACATAAATATGTAAACACAGCACTGTAATTTCCTGAAAAATTACCTGCATGTGTATGGAATGTGATTTTTGATGGGGGTTTGGATAAGAATCCATATGAGCTATGCCTGTGTTCCATACAGCCTCCTTACAGAGGCAGAATTGTTTTATTTTCTCTGTTAGTGCCCCTGAGTGATATTAAATCCCTGTACCATTCTTCCTTGCACCATGCCTGTTAATTAGCTCTTCAGATCCTGGCATGTGTTAGAGATTAGTCAAACATGATTTGCTTTGTTAATAACTTCAAGGAGAAAGGACCAGCTATTTCCATTAATCATGTTATCTTTTTGAGACAGAGCTTCATGTCATTCAATCTTTGATATACTTAAAATAAAAATATTTTCTTACTGGTTGAGAAATTCTGGGGTTTCCCAGAATCCTGTGATATTTGTGGGCTTGAGTTAAAAATAATATTCTTGATCTTGCTTTGCAAGGCCCAACTTGCTTTTCAAGGAAAAAAAATCACAAACATCTGCTGTTCTTCTCTCCACCTAAGGGAACAGAAACCTCCACTGAAGTGCAACCGGATAGTTCATTTCAGCTGCAGACACATAGGGATAAGTGTCTGGATCTGCCTGAGGAGAATCCTCTTCAGTGGTCAGCCAATTAGCATTTCTGTGGAGGCAAAAAAAAGAGTATTTAGTTATTATTGAATAGCTTACATAGATCCTATCTTTCAGCCAACCAAGAAAGTAAATGTATGGGTTATGGGAGCTTTAACAAAATCTATGTCCTCCATACTGCTGGGGATTGTAGTAGTGTGTCTAAATCTGTGGTTTTCTACAGTTCTCAACTCCCTATTAGGATTTTGAAGCTGTGTTGCTCTGAACTTGCTGAAGTTGTTTCAGTGAAGAACTACAATTTGCTTGGAAAGCATGTATTAGCTAAAACAATGGAAGCTCTGGAGACTAGTGAATAATAACCAGCCACATTTCTTTTTTTTTTTTTTAAGAAGACACTGTCCTTTTATAAGGAATGTCAGGCTGAAAAAATGGGAAAAAGTAAGAAGGAACTTAAATAGTAAAGATTTTTCAGGATATCAGCTTCTAAAACAAGCAGGTTGTTTTATTAAAACTACTTTATTTTATCTGTAAATTTCTTGCTTATAAACTCCTTCCTCCATAATCCTATTAAAATAGACATTAAAAGATGACACCACTTTATGATGTGCCTTGGTGTTTGATGGGATGCTGTCATGCATCTCTTTGTGACTGCAGTGCCCTATTACAGAGTACACTGGTGCTGTACTCAATGGTAGCTGCGGCTGGGAGGGTGAAGAGAAAAACTGGAAATTAGCTGGAGCCCCGGGTAGGCAGTATAAACCTCATGATGGGTGATGTAGGAGGAGACTAAAAAGAATTGAAATGAGATGTGACATCTGGAGACCAAGCTCTGTGCTCAAATCAGGGTCAGCTGGAGCAGTTTGCTGAGGGCCATGCCCTGTTGGCTTCTGCATACCTCCAAGAACCAAGATTTCATAACCAATCTGTTCCACTGCTTAACCACCCTCATCATAAAAATGTTTTTAGTAATGTTTAGATATAAACAATGCATGTCTGTTGTTGCTTGTCCTTCTACTGAGCATCACTGAGAAGAGTCTGTCTCCTTCTTACTCCCCTCATCAGGCATTCATATGCCTCAGTGAGATTTCCCCAGAGCCCTCTGTTCTCCGGGCTGAGCAGTCCCAGCTCTCCCAGACTTTACTCATAGGAGAGATGCTGTCATTCCTTAAGCATCTCAGTGGCCTTTCACTGACTGTCTCCTCTATGTTCATGATTCTCTTGTTTTGGGGAGCTCACAACTGGACAGAGCTCTCCAGGTGTGTGGAACAGAGGGGAAGGATCATCCCCCTCAACCTGCTGGCAACACTTCATGCAGTCCAAGATGTTCTAGTGCAAGGGCACATTTCCAGCTTATTCTTCACCAGGACTCACAGGTCCTTCTCTGCAAATCTGCTTTCCATCCAGTCACCCCCACTTTGGTGAACACAATTATTCTTCTCCAGGTGGAGGACTCACACTTCCTTTTCTCGACCTTCATCGCATTTCTGTTTGCCCATTTCTCCAGCCTGCAGAGACACACAGGGTGTGTCAGGCATTTTTCCCAGTTCTGTATCATCTGAATGCTCTGTCCCACCCTCCAGATCATTAATGAGGATATTAAACCATATTGACCACTGTATCTTCCCCTAGAGCACACCACTGGTGACTAGCCCCCAGCTCAGCATTGCACCACAGGTCACAACTTTAAATGCTGGAAACATGCCATGCAAAGCAAATTTGGAAGAAAGAATCCTTGTACAAGGGGCACAGAAAAAAAAAAGGGAGAAAGATGAGCTAAAAATGTCAGCCTTCCTATCTGCAATGACAGCCTGATGCTGAAATATTTTGACAGCATCCTGAAAGTGTGTTCATGATCTATAGGCAATCACAGAAATCTTTGGAGTTAATGGGTGTGCTTACCACACTAAGTAGGAATAAATCATAGCAAAATTAAATATGCATTGGCCTGTGAGGAAAGTTATGATTGAGAAAAATTCAAAAAAGGACAGAGGAAACATTCTTGATTGCCCTGGACATGCACTGGTGTAGTTGTGCATGACTGCCTGTGACAGGAGGATGTGACCAAAGCCATGGGTCACAGCAGAAACGGGCATCACACCTGGAACTACAAGGAATTCAAGGAAGATTTTTTAATCCTTAGCAAAAAAAAAAAAAAAAAAAAATAGAGCGATAATGACTGTCAATAAAGCAATTGTGGGTTCTTCACATGCAAATGGTACAATGCTAATTTCTCCTGTCATATTCAAGGATTTAGGAAAGATCTATAATATCTATTTATAGTCTAGCATTAAATATTATGATCTTGTCTTAGACAAAAATGTGAACTGTATGCTTCCTGCAGTGGATTATTCACTCTTACTGTGTTGTACAGACAGAATTCTGTCCTTGCTAAATGAACTGTAAGCACACACACCCCTCTCACCAAGAATTGCTTTTGTCTCACAATTTCATTGTGGTTACATATGCAGGACAGGTTTAGCAGAAAGGAAATATAAGAAAATCAGTGCAGCAATCGATATCTGGTGTCTTCCAAAGCCAATTTTCACTCCTCTCTTTATATTACATTATAAAGAATTCTGGCAGAAGTGGAGGAAAAGCTGTAAAATAAGGCATCATGAAATGGAATTCATTATTCAGTGTCCTTGGTAATTTTGCTAATTGCTTGCACTGTCAAGGGCCACCCTTGGTCACAACAGAAGGACAGGGTTCTCTTTCCAATCCTGCATACATACTGTGCATAATCTCACTGGGTTTTGCCTCCTCCAGTTGACATTCTTTATGTTTTGTCACAAATAAGGATCATCCTCTGCTGACAGGAAATTACCAGGGTTCAGAGGGAAATGAAGTCCAGTGTGTGTGCTCCAAACTAGAACAGAGCACAAAGGTAGGCAGAACCTGTCTTTCATAGTGTGTTTTACAACTAAGGAGAAAATATTGAGAGCCCCCAAACATCCACCAGTCTTTAAAACTGTTAAGATGATAATTCACATTAAAAACTGTATCAATGCAGTGTCTGCCATGTCAGAATTACTTCAATAATTCATCTCCTTACTCTGTATCCTGTTTTAATATGAAAGTATTTCCATTTAATTCCGTGTTTACTTTTTGCTTTAGTTCTTTCCTTTTGTCACCATTCTGGGGATTAGCTTTCACACAGTTGTGTACACAAGCTCCCTGGATTTTCTAGTACACACAGGATAACTTGTTTACAGAGAGTTTTCCAAATCACTTTTACTCCATGTTAGCAGAGTTGTGATCACTTAGCTCATGCCAGCAGAATGGGAATTTAGTTATCAGACAAAAGGTAAAGGTGTAGTGATTTTCTTTACTTTTGAGGCCACCAAGGAGGATAAAAAAGACACACCTTTTCAGTTAGTCAGAGCTCAAATGTGAGCTTTCAAGTAATAGCTCACACAGAATATTTGTATCTATATTTTAAAGCTGTATAAAGCAGCTTAAGCTGTTACACAATGCTAACTACCCCCCTTAACCCACAGTTTGTCCCATCACAATCTAATGTCTTTAGGTTCTTGCAGGAACAGGATAAAAAAGACTGACTGAGGAGAGATCAATGCAGCAGGGATTACTCTCTTATGCACTGAAGGTAAATTAGGCAGAGAAATTATACCTTTTTGGGTTTTGTTGTTGGGTAAGTGTCAGACTTTGTTGTCAGCCAAGTTTCCTTGAATTGCAATCACTTTGCAATTCATTGGAAAGTGATGCTCAGTCTAGGGCACATACCTGCCTTTCCCTTATAGATGTCCCTTGCACAGAGCACTTGGTGCCCTGTGGGATACAGATATAATTTCTGTCTCAATACTTTAGCTTATAATATCAGACAGCAGCAGAGCTTTGGAGACTCATGATGATAAAACAGTTTCTGAGATGCTGAACACTGTGACTCCAGGCAGCTCACTGAAGAGCTCAGTGTAAAGAATGCTTCAGAAATGTTGAAATTCTGTTCAAAAATGTATTTTTTTGTGGGAAACTGGTTTGCAGCATCTACTCCTGATGTACACAGGTGTACATAATGGGTCCTGTAGCTGAATCCTCTTTCTTCTTTGTAATCTACAAGACTCAACTTCATTTTTATATGAAAGTGCATTCCCATAAAGCAGATGGTGGGAGACAGAATTAGTGCATAGGAATTTTGAAAGAGATTGTACTTCAGGGGGTCATACCTCTCTGTCAGCTCACTGAGGGGTTTGAAATCATCCTGTAGGTATAACATTAATAGTAAGCATTGTTCATACAGATTTTGATGTTCCACTTCATGCTTTCTAGCTATTGTGCTACTTAAAGCATTATGGGTGAACAGTAGTTTGAAATACTTTAAATAACAGCTATTTCACACCATTTTCAACTGACAAGCAAAGAAAAATGTCTTGCAAAAGTATCCTGGCAACAGGGCTTATATCATCAGTGTAATTCTTGTACATGTATTAGGATGCTGTGGAACATCTCTGTGTTCAGGAAGGAGAGCTGCAAATACATTTTTTTATCCTGAAGTGACAGTTTTCCTGAACTATAATGGTAACTAACCACACAGACTGGGGTATCTGTGTAGAAAAGACAATAGAAATCAAATAAAGACAGGTTGCATAAGCATTTTGTAAGACTTTATCATTATTTCAATTAAAAAGCTCATCCTGTTTTAGAATCATCAGCCCTCTATGTCACAGGTCTTTAAAATGCTTATGAGTGATTAAGGAGTACTTATAGAAAACACTAAGCATTGAAACCTGCAGTGAGAAAGGTGGCATTTTTCACAAAGCCATTGGGAAAGAATAGTAACTTAAGCCCAACCAATAGGGCTTATATAGTCACAGGCAAAGCAAACAGTAGCCTACAGTGACAGACTGCCTGAGATGGCAGATGAGGACAGGCAGTGAGTGCCTTGCTTGAGTAGCCAGTCCCTGCCTCCTACCTGCACAGCCTTCTGCTCTCTTGCTGCTGTCACTGAGCAGGGGATAATGTTTGTGCAGCAGCAAGAAAGAAGCAGTGGGAGTAGGAAGCTTAAATTGCTTGGGTTCTTTGCAGTTTTCTGGCCTGGCACTACTCCTTCGCCTCCAAAGTGCCTTGTCCTCATTTCTGTAGCAAAATGTCGGTGTTGTGTACACTGTAAGGAAGCCTTGAAACCAAGGAAAGAAGTGCCCCAAGTAACCCCAAGTATCGGAGCAGTTCCAAGTAGCAGAGCACCAGGGAATACCATGGGGTCTGCTAAGGACTCTAATGATTTTAAGTAAAGGAGTTTCAACTGCAGTGGTAGTAATATGGAGCATAAAAAGATATCAGATATATCCAAACATGTCTTAAATGTTTCTGTAGACTACAAAACCTCAAAGGCCCCAATATGTGATGTAATTCAGAACAGAAGGTGAAAAGAAAAAAAGAAAAAGGAGTATGTGATATGCAAGTGCTGTAACAATGTGAAACACTTGAAATAAAACCTTTAGAGGTGTTGAACAATTTGTGAGTGCATGCATGTGTGTGTGTGTGTGTGTGTATTCTGTGACAGCAATGCAGTTCAAACATGACATGTATCCAGCCATGACAGGTATCACCTGTTTTCACATACCCAACGTAAAACCAATGACATTTTATCATATATGCCAGGTAATTCAGCAGGAGTTTTCTTCTGTGTCCATGTATGATTCAAGCTGAGTCAGGGGAAGCTTAGATTTGATATCAGGGAAAAGTTTTTCACCCAGAGGTTTTACCTAGACTGCACAAAAGGTCAAAAACTTTAGTTAAGCTTTAGGTTTATACTGGTTTTCTGTGAGCTTAATCATCTCTGGGAATGTCTTCTCTTTCTCAGTTAAGATGGGATAGTTAAATATCTTATGAAGCATGTGAACATGAAGGTGTCAAGGATTGTATAGCTATGCAGAGAGCATCAGAATTGGATACATTCTTTGCATTTTCACTCAAAGTAAGAATAATGGAATTTACTGAGTAAAAAAAGTAATTTTTATAAGACTAATTGGCAGCTGTTGGTGCAACCAACAAAATGAAAACTCAGCTCTTGCCATTAATTAGCCCTAAGCATTTAATTTATTACAAACTTGTAAAGTTTAAATGGGATAAATATGTTTTAGATCTTAAAATCCCTCTAAGTGCAGAAAGCCCTTTTTCCTCCTCTGCTCTATAATAATATGCAAATTTGAGTAGCAGCAGCACAGTGGTGACAATATTCCAGTGGCAGATAACTGTTTCCCTGCTGAACGGGATTCTCAGGTGAAACAGAGCATTTGTTGACTTGAGGCTTTTGGTGCTTCAAGATTGCATTTTGTCAAGATTCTTGTATGTGAGGAGTGCTTGAAGAAAAAACAGATAGCAAGGGGTAGACCACACTGGCTTTTTTCACTGACTTACCAGGCATTCTACACTGCAGATGTGAATGAGAAGTGGAAGTAATATTATAGGCTTGAGGATTTAATGTCAATGATCTTTAAGATGTCTCCTGGTGTAGAGCATTAATTTAATATAAAATAGCTTGGTTTGGACATATTTTCTTGCTTTAATTTTTAAAAATAACAACTAAAATTGCCTTTCGTGTAAAAAATTAAGATGATTTAAAGCAGTTCTGTCTAGTTCAGTCTAATATTAAAAGAAGAAACTACAAATATTGGGGTAAAAATATGATAGGCAACGGGATTTAGGTATGCAAGTACACATTTATACTTCTGAAAATGTTTTCTTTTCTATTTTCTTTATGATTAAAGAACCAATATAGATGAGTGCTAATAACATAACAAAAGCAATGCTTAGCAAGCTGAACAATTCCATTGCCATCATCCATCTGACTCTGGCATCACATTTTCATGACACAGTGAAAAGAGACAAAAAAACCTGTCAACCAAGAGAAATATTCCACTAAACACCTCAAACACTTTTTATGGATGACAAAGACAGATGAAAAAGGGAGACAAGTAAAGAGGAAGGCTAGAGAGAGAGAGCTGCTGAGAGTCTGCTCAAAAAGTGTGTGTGAGAGCAGGATCAGAGGGTAAGGCAGGGAAGGAGAGCTGCCACCTGAGGTCGGCTGGCTGCAGGACCTGCTGTGTTCTAGAGGGGACCACAGGAAATTTCCTGAGGGCAGAGGCAGCAAAATATTGAAAGGCAATTATAGCTGGTTTAAGCGGATAGAGCTCTGCCAGGCCTACACAAATTACATCCTTAATTCTGAAGAGGAAGCAATGAGGGAAGAAATAGGAAAAACCTTGGCAAGAGTTTTGAAATCTTGCCAAGGATGGCAGTGACCCCAGAGAAAGGGACAGATGGCTAACTCAACTCCTGATGCTAAAAAATTAGTAGGAGCAACATGACCACAAAGTTGACTTCTGCTATGAGAAAGATTTTGGGATAATTAGCAAGGTTTTTCAATCTTTTTCATCTCTTATGCTTAATTTCTTATGCTTCCAAGAAAACAGGATGGACTATGTGGTCTCTCGACATTTTCTGAGGTCCTGCATTTTTAATTTCTCTGATTTAAACTAACTTGACAATGCCAGATTTTTTATTACAAGAAAATTAATTTTAAAATAAAGACAATTTTCTTTCATCCTCCTATAGACACAGACCTAAAACTCAATTCCATTACAGAAAAAGAAAAACAAATACACTATGAAACATAGGAGTTAAACAAATCTGAAAACCAAATATGCTATGAAATACAGGAGTTATTGTTTTGTATATAGCAAAGACAAAATAATAGTGTATTTGGAGTAATTTGTATGGACTCTGAAGCATGGTGGGAGGCTGGGGGCAGACAGGACCAGCAGTGTAATATTTCCTATATATTCTATGAGCTCTTGTTTCCTTTATGTTTCTTTTTGAAAGATATCTACCAAGGTATAGAAATTATTACTCTATCAGACCCATCAGAAAATACATTCAATTTACATTCTGGTATTTAGCATCACTGAACTGAACAATATTCTGGGTAAGGTAGGAGAACTTTGTAAAAGCCTCTTCTTGTCAAAGGAACTGCTCTCAAGTATCAATTAAGTTTCCTTTCACTTAACGGAATGAAATGTTCCATTCATTGTGCTTGACAAATCATCCTGCAAAAACTGCTTCTGAAGATGGTGTTTGATCATTTTTCCTTATGTTCCTTCTATAAAGAGATGGATGTTAAAAAGAAAGAGTAACAGGTAAAGATGTAAAAAAAATCAGCTTTTATTGACTGAACAAACATAAATGCCACAACTCACAGAAAATTAAATTTCCCCAAATACCTTTACAGTCCCTTAATTCCATTATGGACAATAAATTTTCAGTAATTCTTTTTACAAGTCTAGTAGTAATGACCTAAAAAATATGAGAAAGTAGGAAAACATGTTTAGCTTTGTCCTTCTGCATGGATATAGAGGGAGGTTTATTACCACTAATAAATAGAATACAATGAATATTCTTTGCAGAAGAGAAAGTGATAGCTCAAAACTGAGATTTCTTTTCTACATATTTTCTTTTTTTCTGACCTCTAGTATAGCAATGGTGTTTTATCAATTCTTAGAATGTTCATTTCCAGATTTTTTTCCTTTGCTAAGGCAAAGGTTTCTTTTAACCAAACCCTGCTAAACATACCTTCTTTCTTAGAAAATGGCCTGTCTTCACCATGAAAGTTGCAGAGTGTTCCTCAGGAAGGTGTTAGAAGAACTATTTCTTTCCAGAAGGAAACTGCCTAGTGAGATGGGAATTATAAATTTAAAAATTATCAGACAGAGAAGAACAAATTCTGGTTCTTGCACTTCCTCTGGTCTGAATACTGCAATCACCTTTTCATTACAGAAAAACAGGTTAGCAACACCTGTTCTGGTGATGTTTAAAGACAAGCTGTATCTGTGATCAGTTATGTTAGATGCTGCTTGGTATTTTTCTGTAGGGAATACTTATCTTTGGATTCAGATACACCAAGAGGTCTCTTGGAGCTGGCCTAAGGATCTCAAAGTAGGCTGCAATTTCAGAAACTGGAGATTCTAAGTAGCTTCTTACTCAGTGTATAAGGTTTCTCTCTGACTTTCTGAGCTCTGTGACTCTTCTCAGTCATCATATAAAGAAGGGAGAAAATCTAGACTTGTGGCCTTAATTCAGCAAATGAGATGGTACAATACCTAGTTTGTATCATTCTGAGTTTCTTTTATTCAAATTGTTCTTTAGGTGTAGAAACCAATGCATGAAATCTATGAACAAAAACTCTGTGGATCATTAATGATATAATCAGTACTCCAGGCTCTGTAATTCTGACAGCAGCCTGCCTGTGTCCATCAGTCTTACTTGTAGCTGTTCTCTAAGCATAGAACTAGCAGAGACTTCTTTTCCTTTGCCTTCTCATGCTTCCATCTTTGTGAGAGTTTTTGTTTGCTTCGCTGAATATATTTGTGCATAGAGTCTGACTTATAGGCAATAAAATTACTCAGTGGAAACAAAAATTTAAAAACTCCAGATCCCATTAAAAAAAAACTGTTGAAATCTTAATGAAATCACTGGTGCAAAGTTATTACATTAACAACAACTCTCCCTTGCAAATAAGCCAAGGTTGAATGTAAGTAATTCATTCTTCAGATTCTTTATCTTGTTCTTGCAGCCTTGAGATCACTTGCCTGTTCCCAGCTAGCCAGAAATCAAATCCAGTTTGTAAAAATAAACCATGACTTTGAATGGATCAATCACAACTGGTTCTCTTTATTACTTTAATTGAACCACATTGTAATTGCTGAGGTATTTCTTCTTAATTATCAGTTCTCATTTGTTCTGAATTATTATATTCTGCTTAATTCCTTCAGGAACAATTTAGAAATATACCATGGAAAACTCAATAGGTTCCATTGTGGAAAAAATAATAATGAATGTAAGAAGTGAATAAAGGATAATGATCATCCCAGAGATAAAGCAGTTAACATATCAGGGAAAATTATATTTCCAAAGTAAAGCATTACTTTTCATCCTTTAATAAAAGTGTCACTATCACATCATGGCTATCCCTAATGGTATTAATTCACCAAGGCTCTTCTTCAACTTTATCTGTCCTTCTGAGCTGAGACAGTCAAATGTACTTCTCTGTTCCTAACCTGACATTAAAGCTTTCTTATTCCTCTGAGTATATAGGTCAGCTGCTGTTCCACTAATGAGTTGGTTACCTCTTTCCTGTAAGCTCCCCTCTAACATTGCTACTGATAGTTTAATGAAATGGGAAAAATAGACTGGCTGGGCACTATAGTGCAATTCCAAGATATTATGAGTTTAGCTAAATTTACAGAGGGGAAAACTTGTCTTGGCTTTTACCACAGCTCAAAATAAATTCCTGACTAATCACTGCTGAAGCAGAGATAGAATTCTGTCTAAAAGATATAACCCCTCCCAAAGATGGAGGTAGTGACATTGCACATCCTCCAGCTCTGCTTTTCTGAGAATGCCTGCTCCAGGTAGATTAGTTCATTGAAAAGTGTTCATAATTAATAGACAAAAAAATATTTTCTGGTGTTCTGTGAGGAGTATCTTTTCCATGGTCACTTGAGAGTCTGTCATCTGCATCAGTGCCCAGATTCCCAAGGCTCTGTGATGTTGCCATTAGCTGCTTGGTTGCACTGATACCATCACTGATCCAGTGCTGGGAAGGCACCAGCAGCTGCAGTGCTCCAGCTGCTCGAGTGTCCTGACACTGGTTTAAATGAGACATCAGGGGTCACCAAATGGAATGTTAGAAGGGCTGGAATAGGAGGGAAAAGAAGTGCTCTGCTGTTCAGTCATCTAATTTTCTGTCTAGAGAAGTGATCCAAACATCTTGAAGTACCTCAGATTTGACTGTTCTGCTGCTTACACCAACACTGAACTTGCTGTGACTGTACTCACAATTTCTTTGCTTATTTGGGATTTTTGGAGACAATGAACTTTGCAGCATATATTCTTTCACTCTGAGATGGACTTCTTTATTTTTGATCTCCTTTCACAGGGACATAAATTAAGCTAAAGCTGTGTTTTTGTAATGCTTCAGAGTTCCTCATTGTGGCCACTCTGACCACTCTGACTCTTACAGGTGGCTGACATGCAAGGAGGTACTTCTCTTTCTGGGAGCATCCTGATAATGCTTATGGGTCCTTTCCTATTTGAGATATTCTATGATCACATAGTGCTACCTCTTTCCTTTCTTTGTCACAGTTAAATACACAAATAACTTGCTATGTATTTTCCAAGCTGAGGAAGCAGTCCTCTTTCTGAAGTTGCACATCAGGAAAATATTTCTTGACAGTCATGGTAATTAGTTGCCAATGAAAAGACTTTGAAGGCACTTGATTCAATGTCACTGAAGGTCTCCAAGAGTAGATAATGTACAAAGAGTGATAGGAAAACATAGATACAATCCCTTTCCTGCAGAGGACAGAAGGAAAGGATTCAAGCTCATCAGGTCTTTTCCATTTCTATTTGATATAATTAAGTCAGGAAAATAATTCCCCCCACCCCCTCCCCACCCCCTGCAGCTAACTGGATTTCTAGAGAGGCCTATGTTTCCCTTTCTCTCACTTAGATCATTAACTGTTTGTTTTCCCTTCCCTATGTACACATTTAAATTCCATTGATGTTAATGGAAAATACATGTGCAAAGAATAATAAACATATAAATATTTGGATTCTGCTAACACTCCTCCCTAGGGCAGCACAGTAAAAATTTATAGGAAAATACATTCGTGCAAAAGGACTAGAAGTACAGAAGAAGCAAATTTGATGTCTCTTTTTTCCCACTGCAGTGAGATAAAGAAGCGATGGAAAGTATCTTTTAATTCTCTTCAGATGTCTGTTCACATAAAAAATAGTAATCATTCTAGTATTACTCCAACAACTGTGTTTGAGTAACATGGCTTATTTCTGCCTAGCAGGGCTATATATGACACTGGTGTACTTGTCAGCTTCTTAAAAGAAGGAAAGGCTGTTCATTAGAGGCCTGGAAGAGGCAGCATACAGAGAAATGTTTATTCAAAAATCTTACAGAGATGACTAAATTAAGAACATGGCCAACTTTTGCTTAATCTGTCATCAGTGATGAACAAGGTAACAGTGACTTCAGTGACTTCAGAGGATCCCAGGTGAGAAGAATCCTCTTAGAGTAGCAACGTCTTAAAAGCCATTAATAATGTACGGGGTGTCTCTCTGTAGCATCACAGCTACTTTATCACAAATCTTTAATGGTATCACTAATATTCCAATTTTGGCCCTGTTTTTCTATTCTTATTATAGTAGGCCTTGAAAGTACCATCTATGCCAGCAAGGCCAAACCATATAAACTATTGGCATCCCTGCCTATATCAGAGGGGTTGGAATTAGATGATCTTTAAGGACGTTCAAACTCCAAAGCATTCTATGATTCTATGGTTCTGTGGTTCTATGAAATATAGGAAGCCATGCATGAGATGGCTTAGTTAGGAAGGTCTTATTCTATATGTCTCTGCAACCCCCTCTCCACCACCATATAAAGTTACTGAAGATCTGCAGTATGAGACCAAAAGCTGCTGTGACAAAGTGGCCCAGAAAGTGGAGACTGAGTAGAGACTGACAGTGCCTGAGAAGGTGCTGGGACTCGTTAAACCCTCTAAATGATCTTAGAGGCCACAAAGAGGTGAAAAATAAGCACAGAAACATCCTTGCTGGGATGATTCAGGGATTACTATACCCAGACAGATCTGGTGGTCTGAGCGTGTAAAGAAGTTGCACAAATTTTCCCATACAAATTAATCACTGGAAAGAATGCAATATTCCAGGGACATCAGAGCAACTTGACTAGTTCTAGCCAATATTCTGCATCTTGGGAGAAGGTGAGTGCATCCTCACCACTCATCACTATCTCTGAAGCCAAATCAGGAGAACATTAGAACTCACAAGAAAAGAAGTTCATAAATAAATTGACAGAAAGACCTGTTCTCAGACTCCTGTGCATACAGCAAGCGATCAGAGACCAGGTTTCACTGCAGGAGTCAGCCCCAAGGCACTGCTTTGGGGAAGGGTTTGTGTCTGGGATTTGCTGCAGCGGTTCGGCAGCGTTCTGCCGCCCGGGGGGCTCTCCCAGCAGGGCTGCGGCCATCGAGGAGCCGCTGCCGACCCCCGCCCCGGAGCTGCTCCCGGGCGCTGCCCGAGCCGCGGCGGCCCGGCAGCAGCGGAGCCGCCTCCGCCACGGAACCGCGTCTTTAGGAATCCTGCCGGACTGCATTTTTTTCCAGGGGACGTTCAAGCTAGTGTGGATATAAAAATTTGTGGCAGCATGTAGCACGTTTGTTTTGTATCCGCTGAAGCCTCTGGGGTGCCTGGCTGAGTGAAGAAAAAGCGCTTTTCTTTGAATTCAGAAATCTCTGCCGTGGCAAAGTTCTAACTACCAATATGCCTGTCTCCCCTAGGGCTAGCTACTGGCAGCAAACCCATTTCACCCTCTTTTGTCATTTCCCTAAACCCACCCTCCTCAAACCAGCCGGTGGGGAGAGGAAGGTCCTGACACTCCTTTTCCTCAAGGGGCAAAACCAGTAGGAAGCAGCTGAGCAACTTTGTGGCCCGTAGGCAACAGTAGTTCCCCAGAACACACCTGGTTATTATAGTGATGATTAGCAAGCTATGAATGTTCCTATTTCCCATTTTTACTTTGTATTAAATTTGTAGATATTTTCCTCCCTTAGGAAAGTCAGAGATGTGTGAAATTGTGAAGAAACACTGAAAATTTGCAGAACACTTTCATCAACAAGGACATTCAGATAAGTACAGAAATAATAAACAGCTTTCTGGGCAACATTATTTAAATCACTTTGGCAGTGTCCCATCCCTTTTGAAGAGGGGTCACAGGTTTCCTTGAGTGTGCTGAAGTATTACTGCAACAATCACTCTCCTTATGAACTTGCATGCTTTCAAAATAATCTCAGAGGCATCCTACATAATCTAAGACGTGTTCAACCTTAAGAAAATGATGAATAGTACTACTGCAATTCCAGAGAAAGAAAAGAGTCAGGGGAAAAGAGCAGAGTTGAATATTCATGGCCAGACTCCTAACAATTAAAGGAGTAATTTTCAGTTTTCTTTCTAGTGGTTTCTTCAGTGAATGTTTTAAAGAACTAGGTACTTAAAAAAAAAAAAAAAGAAGCAAAAGCTTGTCAATGCTTTTCTAGAAGATGTGCCTTGTTTTTTTTAAATAAAAATTCAGCAGAACTTTAAGATCCATCCCAACCCCTTAATATTTTCTGATTCTCTAGTTTTACAGGGTTAGAACTAGAGGCAAATAGGAACTCTGCGTACAAGCTACTTGACCTAGTATATCCATAGAGACTGAGGACATAGCTGGTTATTTATTTCTCCTGAAAAGTTCACTGGCAAAGAAAGCAAGTTAGAAAAACTTTTTGTCAGTATTTTCTATCAAAAAGCCCTCACACCACCTGTTGCATGTCCATTCCTTGCTCTTTTCTGACAAAGTTGCTGCTTGGTTGTAGGAAAGAGAATTAAGAGGGTAAAAAAGATTGGTAAAACTAAATAAAAGTCAGAAAAATTGGGTACTTCTAGGACAGAAAACACAATCTAGCCAAAATGTTTATTTTCTTCCCCAAATCACTTCTATGACAAGTTTTGAGCCTTCTAGTTATAACAGTACAAACTACTTATGCATGTGCATCTCTCTTCCAAGTAGTTCTTGTTTAGTTTATTTCTTCCTGGCTTTTAGCAACCATAATCTCCTTTAATTGTGAGCCTTCTTTGATGAAGACTATTCTTGAAACTGTCATTTAAAATAAGTCATTAATTGTTTTCCACTCCCCATTAAATATCATAGGAATCTATACCATTAATTCTATCACTCCTAAATCCCCACATTGCCAGATGCTGAAGCAGAATGGGACTATGGACTACAAAACATATGGATTTATTTACACTAGGTAACTTCTTTATTAAATATCTTAACACAGTCATTACTGAGACTTCTTTCCCAAGCCCCTGCTGTCACACTCTGCTCTGCTCAGGAACACACACCACATCTGCTTTTCACATATGTTTTCCAGCCCCAGTCCACCCACATGGGCCCCTCTCACAGCAGTGTGTGCCCCTCCTCCCCAGCCTTGGATGCAAACACACAACGGGGCTGCAGCACTCACAGCAGTGCAGGCGGCTCCGAGGATGCCACCCCTGCCCTGGTATCCCTGCCCTGGTACCCCTGCCCTGGTACCCC
>QUSF01000002.1:8456168-8651313 GCA_003676055.1 Chloebia gouldiae | reverse complement strand
TGGTACCCCTGCCCTGGTATCCCTGCCCTGGTACCCCTGCCCTGGTATCCCTCCCCTGGTACCCCTGCCCTGGTATCCCTCCCCTGGTATCCCTCCCCTGGTATCCCTCCCCTGGTACCCCTGCCCTGGTATCCCTCCCCTGGTACCCCTGCCCTGGTATCCCTGCCCTGGTATCCCTGCCCTGCTACCCCTGCCCTGGTACCCCTGCCCTGGTATCCCTGCCCTGGTATCCCTGCCCTGGTACCTCTCCCCTAGTATCCCTGCCCTGGTATCCCTGGGGCTCTGGCTCATGCCAGGAGTGCAGGACCCTCTCTGATAGAGGTGCCCTCCAGAGGGAAGGTAGCTTCTCCAGCATAGAACTGCCAAGGCAGATTTTTCACTGGTGACCCATGACCACGGGTTTCTAACTCATTAAAAAGAAATTTCAAAAGCAAGACCACACCTTCCACTCTCCTTTTCTTTAAGCCACAAGAGCCTGAACTGTAGACTAATGCTAAACACAGTCCCTTGGTATCGTGCAGTAAGAAAAGAGAAACACCCTGGGATGAACTGCCTGTTTCTCTTTTCTTGAAAACTGCTCATACACCTTTCTGAGCAGTGTAAGAAAGGTGCCCTCTGGAACAGGTAGATGGATTTTTCTGAAGCTTTCAGTGCATCCTTAGTTGTCTGATTTTCTGACTGCATAGCAGGCTTGCCCCTCCCCAGAAGTTTGTTCTTCTGCAAACAGATAACCAGTAAGAAGTGAAAACTATTCTTAAAACATACATTCTTTGTTTCCTACCTGTCTCCTCTTTCCATAGTTACAGTCTGTCTTTTCCCTATGGGCAGCATGTTTTTGCCTGATATTCTGATTCTCCAACCTTTCAGTGATATTTTTTTTTTATTTCTGGGTTATTGACTTTGAGCCAAAAATGTATGACCTCTTTTTTCTTTATTAGCAGAAAACACATATTGTAACAAAGGACTTTTGAAGCTGCCTCCATAGCAACCAAGGATTCTTTATAAAAGAGGATGTTCAAGATCTTCTCATTGCTTAACAATATATTTCAAACCACAGCCCCACTTCTGATCAACTAGATTTACAGTGCATATCTCACCACTATCCCCCCACATTTAAAGATAAAAAGTAATGCACTCTAAAATTAAGAAATAGATACTGAGGGCTTTTTACTGAGAACCTTTTATTCCATGCCCCCCCTCCCTTCACCCTCTTCTCAGTATGAATTATTTCTCCCTAGTGCACCTCTTTTAAATCCCCTTAGTCCAGCCATTCTCAGCGTCAGAGTACATTGTGTTCTTCCCCTGTGTTCACAAAGTCTTTGCTTAATCTCAGTCTGGTCTGGAAGTGTTCTCTCACCTGGTCCCCACCTGACCTGTATTCCACCCAAGTTCTACTCCTTCCTCCACTCACAGTTTAATTTCTTACTTTGCTCCTCATCTAACTTCTTATATCCACTCTTAATTTTCTCTGGCCCCACTCCCTGACTCTTGCTCCCATTCTCTGCCTCAGTTTGTCTGGTTTCCTGAGCTTTTTTGCCTCCCTATTCACTAAAATCCAAATGTCCAGATGGAAAATTGTACTAGTGTAATTACTCTTAACCTGAGTTTTTCTTCTGAGCTCTTCTGATCTATCTAAGGGTCCTGCTTGATCTCACAGCCTCTTCATGCTGACACCTTTTTTCTCAAGCAGTGCAATTCTTCAGTTTAATCAATTAAGTTCACTATTGCTTGAACTGCCAGAACACTCTTGTTAACTTTTATCATTTGTTACATTACCAGCATGGGTTCCAATATAGTTTTACTTACAAATGTCTGGTAGATGGCAGCTCCTTCCTTACTATCAAATAAGTATAAAATGTATTTTGCCATTTTATAAAAAAAATCTTCCACATACAGTCATTGCAGGCAAGTATTTAAACTTTGACAGAGTGGTTATTTCTTGTCTCCAGTCCCCTTGCTCCTATGATGTGGATTACTGAGGCTTAGTTTTATAATGTTATTTTGAATGTGGAGAAGTCTTCTTTACATGTACTTCTGTTATCACATCTTGGCAGATTGGAGCAGAGAACACACAAATGAACAGTGATAATGTTCTTCAAATGGGAACATTTAAGAGAGCCAAATGGGGCTTAAACAAAAACGTAGGTAGTAATGATGTGTGTCTATACAAACCCAACCAACAAGACAATATAAGTTGAGGTAATATTAATAAATTATTATGAAATAAATGTGGCTTTACATACATCAAAACAGCTTTGCAGAACACCCAGGTAATATCAATAAATTATCAACAATAGCAGAGTCCAAAAATATTGACTGAGAATTAGAATCAGCATCTAATGCAGAGCAGATGTTTGCTCACAGGAGCGTTGGCATATCAGCATCAGTGGGCTTCAGTGTGGAGCAGTAACCATTTTTCATTAGCAACAAAGTTGTCACTGAGCTGTGCTTATGGTGCTAACTGATACTTCCACGTTGGGCCTTCTTCTTAGGGGGTTAAAGTGAAATGCAGGATACAACAGATTTCCAGAGGAAATTAATTAATTCAAACCGTTTACAGCATGCTGATGAGGTTAGGTTTACAACGCTGTCACTTAACTTAGATAAAAATACATATATGTTTGGCTGATCCAGGATTTAGTGAGGGAGGGAGGAAAAACAAAAATTAAAACCTTCTAGTGCCAAGAGCTGTTTGGGGTTTTTCCCCCTAGCAAATAAACACGTTGTCCTGTATGCACAGATAGTTGAATTTAAATAAGTTTTAGAGTAGTTTTACAAGTTTTCTTGAGAACTTTATCTTTTCTTGAGAATTTTCTCAAAATGTCCCAAATTAAAATTTATGGAAATAACAGGTACTTATATAATTCCCAAAAGATTTAAATCTTCAAATTTTAAAGATCATAGTCTTCAAATTCTGCTTCCTACATTCAACTTCTTAAACAGATCTCAGTGAATACAATCTCATGTCATTTGTAAAGTCATTCCAGCTAATGGAAAGAAGATGCAAAGAAAAGAAGACAACTGAACCATCACATCACCTTTTCCAAATTAAATTATCTAATGAGAGTGCGTGAAGGAGAGGTGTTAACAGTGTTCCCTGAACAGTACAAAGTGTTTGAACAGACTTCAATCCCTCTAGGGAAAAAACCTACATGTACAAGGTTACTCATTCTGCCATTTTGATGCACCTTTTGTACATCTCCTGTTACACCACTATCACAGGCATCCCTGACATCACCTGAGCAGTGGCTACAATGCCACACTAGTGCAGTTAAAATCTGTTGTTTCTTCTCTTAATTTGTCTGTGGAGTTTTGGACTGGATTTACACACAGTAGCAAAGCTGTTAATTTTTGTCCTCTCCACCCACTTTCATCACACTGTTTCTGTTTTTTACCAACTATGTATCTATACATTCGTAGAGTTGAGTTGTCTTTCACTACTATGACACCTAAACAAATAACACTCTTGAAATGATTACTTCAGTTTTTAGAGCTCATGCTCAAACCCGAGGAATGGATTTTTGGGTGAGTGAAAATTCATTAGTTACTTTTTCTGTCAAATAAAAGCTGTTAAGAAATGAAATCTTGGATGCATTTTCAGCTCTTCATCTCCCAGCAAAACCAGAGATGTCAAAAAAATCACTTTGCTATTCTCAGAACTCTGCTGCTAGGATACAGGAGCAAAGAAACGATCCACTTTGAAGACCAAGGCCATCATTTTGGTGTGAAACTGAGGAGCTGGTGAGCTTCCATGAATCTGTAGCAGCTGAGTCATGAAAAAAACAGGCTACTGTTTAAACCTGCAAAACTCCATTCATTATTTCTACAAGGAGATTTAGAAAACAGGAGGTGATGTACACTAGTCTGGATGGCTTTAATTGCAATCACTATCAGATCTAATTAGAAGAAACATGGTCCCATAGGAATCTAGGTGGAATGGAAAAGAGGAAAGGAGTTTTTGAAGTTGACTGCATCTGATTGCTCTTTAGAGTTTGATGTTCTCTATTTAAGGCAGAATCTACCTTCATAATACCAGGATGGTGGTACTGAGAGCATATGGTTTATCATTCCAGTAGTAAAGAAGCAAGAGGATGCTTTGCAGTGCAGAACAGTAAGGACAATATGAAAGACAGAATTATTTGTCAGTTGAGTCCTAAGAGAGTGGAAGTGATGCATGTGAGTACTGGCCTTGACATCCCATGAGCTGCATACTCTGACAGTACTCTTAATCCAAGATGGCATGAAGAATTTGCTGAGACTCATCTGCCCCAGTGGCTACTGCTTCATGCTGATGTTCATCCATGTAGGAACTTGTGATAGTGCCAGGAATAATACCGAAGAGATGAGACATCATACATCTCTGGGAAGGAGGGTGAAAGACCTGGACTTGGATGGTATTTATGTTAGATCTTCTGGGAGTGGGTAAAAGTCTGGGGAGAGCACAGATCCATCCTGAAGAAGAAGCCACTGGTTAACATGTGGTGCCATTGGGAGGGTTTCAGACTTCATACACTTATATCTAACTTGTTTTAAGTAAGGAAAATTGCTACTGTTATATGGCAGTACCACACTTATGAGTATTTTAGCAGTGGTTCATAGTCAATCTGGAAGAATATATCCAATTTTATAATAAAGGGTCTGTCCTGGATTAAAAACTGTGCCAAGTTTTTTTGTGATAATAGAAATATCATAATTTCATAATATCAGCAAGAATATAATCATTTTATTAAGCTTGCAAATGACACAAGATGGACAACCTTTGAGTACATAGTAGAAGAGAATCTAAGTTCAAAATTATCTCAGAAAGTCAGAGAATTGTAGAATCGTTCAAGTTGAGAAGGTTTTAAGGGTCCTACCTGTCCAGTCTCTGGCTCATTGCAGACTGTATCATTAGGTCAGGCTGATCACGGTCTTTCAAAACCACCACAGAGAAGACAGACACAGTTCTAAAATGACACAGGGAGAATTCTTCTCTGTAAGTAAAATTGAAAAATGTCTGGCTAAACAAAAAAGATCTGAGAGTTACTGTGTCTCACAAGCTGGACAAGAGTCAAGAATGTTATGCCTTTTTGTGCCTTTCTAAAAAAAAAAAGCAAATAGGAGTGTTATCTCTAATTCTGCTGAAATATTTGCTGTATTTGGCACTAGTAAAGTGTCAGCTGGAGCACTAATGTTTGATTTTGTGCGCAGCTCAGGAGGGAGGTGGACCAGCTCAATAATGTATTGTGATTACAGCAAGGTTTCTAATTAGCAAAAGGGAGAGTAGATCAGATGACAGGAAAAACCTCCTAACAGAAAGGTTAGTGCATGATTGGAATGCATTGTCTGGGCAGTGAAGTTTCCATCATTGGAGATTATCAAAAAACAAGGTGGACGAGAACTTGTCAGGAATGACATAGAAATATGGAGATAGAAAGGGATGAGATAGCCTGTTAAGGTCTCTTTCAGGCCTCCTTCTCTTTGTAATTTCTAAATTTGTCTTTCAGATTTGGTGAAGAATTAAACTCTGTGATAATATGTTGTTAAGATATATCACTTGGAAACAACAACCAGGTTATTTCTTTCTGATCTGGATCCAATCATTGCTCATACATGTCTGGTGCCTGGTCTGCTTAAGTACTAATGATGAGATCCATTAGCCAAAATATTTCAGTTCACTTACTTCAGAAGATACAAAGTGCTTGTCTGAGCATCTCTGTAAGCAAATTTAAGTGGGGGTAATAAATTCTGCCAAAGATGCAGTAATGACCAGCTGGATGTGAGTAAATGGCAACCTTTTTTATGGGCATACCTGTTTGAGTAGTACACATCTGCACACACTCTTAATGATGGCTTGCAGATTTTCTGTGCACTTTAGCACACAAAATTACAAATTACACACAAATTACTGGTACGTAGCAATTTGGTACCCTGAAATGGAAAATGTACTCATCCTTTTACAATAGTGGACCCTTTTTTATTTACTATAAATCAAACAGCTCTGAAGTATTATAGCATTAACTGCCTAAGAACTAGAATTAGAAATGTAAAAAATTACAGCACGCCTTCTCAAATTTAGAAGACAAAGTAAAGTTTTCTTTCTGGAATTTGGAATCTTGGGTTCTTTATCTTGGTTATTTTCTTTTAAATCAGCTCAGAAGAAATGATGCTTCCCAGTGGCTGGCATGGCTCTTTGAGAGCTGGGAATTCAGGGTTCTCATCTAGGGGCAGTAGTTGACTTAATCTGGGATTTGGGCCAAGTGACCTAATATCTTTTTGCTTTTTCCACAGCTTTTAAATCTTCAGTTCCCTTTATTCTTTCAGAGAAGGAATGATAGAAGTTATCTGAGAAAGCAGATGTTGCTTGTGGTGTTTTCTGCTCAAACACAGAAGTAAGCGCCACTGCTTACTAAAATTGTAATTTTAGTTAGTGTCATACTCCATCTCCAGCCATACTGCTAGCCCAGTCTTCTAGATCACAACTAAAATGATTTTATTATTTGTGTAGGATCTTGTCCTCAATTAGATTAATATAAATGAAATTCATGTTTGTTACACTGATTTCAGCTTTTTCACCATTCAATTTCTGTGACCCCCAAGCCAGGTCTGTACAGACTGAATTTGGAATACACTTAGGGAAACAGAAAAAAACTGGAAAGAAAAAAATCAGAGTAGGAGGTAGTGATATAAATAAATATAAATCTGTGCTAAAAGATATTTTATTATTGTATTATTATGTTCATTCATATTGAAATCATTAATAAAACTTCATGGCTATTACTCTTAACATAGCTAACCAGACCTAGAAAACATATTGTCTGACAGTAGCAATAAAGGATTTTTATTTATGTCTTTTTGAAAAGACTGTTAAAATGGCTTCTATAGTAATAAATAACTTATGTGAGTTTCCTGATTTTATTAATTTTTATAAAAATTAACTTCATTCCTCATTAAACACAAATAAGCAAAACAGTATCGACAAAAACTACCTTAAACAAAACACACAGAATCTATTACATGGCATACTGCAGATGTTTAATACTTACAAATGTAACTTATCCAGCTTTGGAGGGTTTGAGTTCTACTTTTCTCGGGAGCAAAGGTGAAACATTATCAAGCAGTGAATAAAACTGTGTTTCAACAAATAGCAACATAGGAAAAATCAAAGGAAAAAAAAAACCAAACAAAAAATCCCAAAAAACCAAACCACTAACCTAAGCATCTCTGCTTTCTCTTTTGTCTTATTATGAATACATATATGAATAATAAGAAGCACAGCTGACACCCAGGCCACTTAGAGCCCAACTATAAATGAAAACAACTAATTTTACTGGTACAATTAAAAACAATGCTAAAGTAAAATAAGAGATTTTCAAAATAACAGTAACCAATGAGCGCATTCATTTAATACCATGAAAGTAAACATGTTACCAGTGTTCATACCTATAAAACTTTTGTGAAAACTTTGCATTTAAATGAGCAACCAGAATTTCTTTGACCAGTGCCTTCTGTATCTTTCGGCATAAGGCCGGAAAAACTGAGTGGGTCATAAAGCCCTGCTCCCTGTTGTTATAGGCAACTGAAGCCTGTTAATAAATTCTGCAAGACTCATTATAAAATTGGCTAAGATTTCTTACCCTTCTGCTTCTGTTTGAAAGCTGTTCCTGGTATTAGAAATCTCCTAACTTGCAGTTTGAAAGTAGTCATTACTGCTTCACACCATTTTGCTGCTGTGCCAACAGTATCTATTAACTTAATAGCTCTTTTATTCTCTCTGGTGGTTTGCACCATGTTTGCTTGCAGATATTTATGATATTTCATATATATTATTTCCACTTTTATTTTACAGATCTGTCTAGAGGTTATTCTCCAAGTTTATTCTATTTTAAATTCACAGTCTTTGAACATGGACTGGATCCAGTATTTCAGAGGAGAATTTTCTAGCACCTTATATAATGACATCAACACATCTCTATTTCTATCACTTTGCCTGAAGCACACTAGGATTATTTTTGCCTGCTTAGAGTCACATGACACTATTTGACAGAATAAGGATATTCAGGTCTTTCTTGCCTTCTGCTATTTCAAGATGATTAAAACTTATTTTATAGAAAATTCAATTTAGAATGTAACTTTTGATGATAAAATTACATCCCCTACTTGCTCTTCTCTGGGCCTTCTGGGGTGAGTAATAGAAATGATAGTGGTAATGGACGGACATTAACTCAGAATATCTGGAGCTGGAAGGGACCCATAAGGATCATCAAAGTCCAACTCCTGGGCTTTAGTCCTGTTCTCAGTGATGGAAGTGCCTTAGATAACTGAGTTGGCCCATGTGACACAGATTTCCTCCTTGCTGTGTCAGGAAGAACCACCTGCAGTACAGTGTGGTTTTCATGGAGAGGCCCTGTTAGTCTCTCAGTAATGTACACAAATGATTTTTATATAAAATGAATAAAATCAGGCAAAGAATAGGGCTTTGAGAAATTTTGTTACAAATCTCATTTAATCCCAAATTTTTAACCAGTGCTTCTTTCTCTGTCTGTCCAGCTTTGCTCACATTCAATTCTTCTAACTGTGCTCCTATTTTAGTTTCAAGTACTATGTGTTCATATGATTTCCCCCCTCTTTTTAGAAATAACCTGGAAATTGAGTTCTTTTTGTTGCTTGAGTACAAGGGTAATTTTTTGAGATCTGTAGTGTGGGAGACTGAGCAACTAGTTTTAGTTACCTAGGATATAGACATTTATGTGCCAGCTAGTCATTCTCACTCCCTGCATGGTTACTGGGGAAAAAATTTAGCACACTTAATGCACTTAATTTTAGTATAAACTAGACCAGATGAGTCTTGCCTTTATATCACTGTAATGACAAGCTCAAAGAGGATGATTACCTCAGGTGCAGATGTCTCCAGTTTATATTTTAAAGCTAGTGGAGAAAATTCTTACTGTACACTTTTAGGATATCTCAGTTTTCTAAACAGGCTGGGTTTACTCAAATTGGTCTTCTGAAGAGTCCCACGATTTCCTCCAGAGCAATGCCTTAAAGATTGTTTTAGAATACTGGGAAACCATTCTACTGGAGCTGTTGTTTAATAAAAAATTTTGGATAAATTCAGTGTGATCATGAAGTTCAAAATTATTTCCACAATTTATTCTATCCTTCATTTAAGGGTAAAATCAACTGCCCTTGCACACAACTCAGCTAATACATCTACTCAACTGACCTTTTAGTAATACATAGGTTTATATGTATATCAAATAAGAGGGTATTAGCTGGTGTCTCCTAATCAATGAAGATGAAAAAGATCAGGCCTCATGTATAAATGAGTTCTGTAACTTTCCTGAAATGTACAGATTTACATTAACATAAAATGGGTGTAGCAGATCAGAATAGTTCTTTTGTCAATAGTAGCACTTTATGTGATGACTATGAAATAATTCATCATCAGTTTGTACTATGTAGTTACAAGTAAATGACAGGAAGTTTGGGAATTATGAAGAACATGAATTGAGGATATGTATACAAAAAGCTGTGGTATTTCAAAGATTCTAAAATGAATTAAATAAGAAATAATTCTAAATTGAATTTTGCAAATATATCAATTTTAGTGAAGACTTTTCTATATATTGATTTCAACATTTTAGAACTTACACTGGCCAATATTCTGGAGGTATATTTTTGCATGTTCTTGTAAGATGATGAGGTAATATAGAAAACAGACTGAAAGAGATATACTGAGGACTTCACTTACACCTGTGAGTATGTAGCATGGGAATAAGACCTGTTCCATTATGTATTGTAGGAACTAATTGTAGCTTATCCAGTTTTCAACCATTATTAAAATGTTTGACACTGTATTCATGAAAGCTCCATTTGCTCTGGATTTCTGTGTTCCAGGAAAATTATCTTTTCCACTTCCCACAACATACTTCAGCTTTATATGCTAACCACACCAAAGCTTTGTAAGTTAACCATACCCTATCCTTCTGTGCTGAAGCAAGGAAATAATAAGAATAAAAATAATAAAAAATCAAAATCAAAACAAAAATCAAAATAAAAATATCACCTTACCTTGAATTTTACAGAAGTAAAACAGGTAAAGTTCTTAAAGTGTTCTTTGCATGGAAAGTTTCTCAAGGCAGAAATATTTTATACATTTGACATAGTGCATCTTTTATGCAATACAGTATTAATATTCCTAATTCTGCCTGATATTTTGTTTAAAAGGAACCGCTTTTTGGAACAGTAAAGCTATTGCTGTGGATTTTACCCCAAGGTAGAAAAAATACCAGGTACATAGGTTAAATGAGTGTTAACCATTCCCAGCCACAGAACAGAGAAATGGTATCTTTTATGGACTTTAGAAGTTTGCATCTGACCTAGCTTTTCTCTGAAGCAGGAAAAAGCAACTAAGAAACAGTAAAAAAAAAAAAAAATCTCAGTTTCTAGACCTTGCTCACTAGGAAGTTTACAGAGTTACAGGAAACAAATAAAACCTCTTCTTCAAACAGACTTTTAAATGCAAATTTTAAATTGTAAATTACTGTATAATTTGAAAATCAGTGTCATTCCAGCAGGTGGGAAGGATTTAGGCATCACTGGAATGCTGAAGATGAAACTTTCCAGACATGCTCCTGTCAGATAGATTAATATTTGACCTGAAACCTTCACAGTGCTCCTTTTGCTTCCTGCAGACCCTGTGGTATCAGTGATTATGCTGAGATAGCTTAACCTGAGATGTCAGGGGCTGATCTGTTGATGTGAAAAATCTCTGGAAAGAAAAACAACCCCTTTTTCAAAGCAGCTCATGTATCTTGCCTGGAAAATGGTTTTATGAAGGGAAAAATAAATAATTTATCTTGAAAATAGATCTTCATGTCTGTCTCAGAGTTAGCACAGAAAACTTAGATATTGTCAGAGAGGTAACAAATTCTGGGATGCTGTAGTGTTTACTGCTTCACAGGAGTTTGTTCAGGAGGCATACCAGAAACATTAAATTTGTTCAAACTTGATAGAAGTTTTATCTTATAAAGGGAAAAGAGCAATAGCCAGTGTGTACCATGTACATGTTCATAGAAGAAGCAGGAATACAATTATACTCTATTTGCTATTTTTTGTTTTGTATCTTATGCATTTACCACATTCTCAAGGGATATGTAATTTTTCATAAGGCCAACATTCAACACAATATCGGGATATCCCTTATATTTCATTTCACTTATTGGCCTGTATTGATCCAAGATTTATTAGTAGTGCTACATTAAGAGACTCATATGGTTGTACTTACCAAAGATACTTCTGGACAGCCTTCTTCGACTAAGGAAATCACATCTTTACATCTTATAAAGAATTCTGTATAATCACAGTGAGCAAACAATGAATGTAGGAACTTAATTAATGTAAAAATCGTCCATACTCTTCCTGCAGTATACTACTGCCATATATTTGAGATGGTGGAATGGACTTTTTCTCCAGGAAAATGTATTTGACATTGTCTTTCAAAAATGAAATCTAAATTCTACTTTAACAAACATGTTATATGGAGGTAAATTAAGTTTGCCAGCAAAGTGTCAATCCTGAAAATAATTTTTTTTCAGTTTTTTTATTTGGGATATGCAGTTAAACAGAACAGGGAGCATCAATGCAGAACAGGACATGTCAATAACTAAAAGCTAGGGGAAGTAAAATATTTAAATCATACCTACAACCTTCTCAGTTATGTTTTAGTACAGGATACATCAAATAAAATGAAGTGTTATTATCATGATACAAACACTGTTTGATATCCATTTAAAATTAAAGTTATTTTCAGCTCTGTCCCTGGTTAGAAAAAGTACTTGTGATATCTCTTACCCTAGAATTAGATTCCTTGCTGGACAAAGGCTTTTAAATATGGAAGCTGTAATACAGTTAATTCCTTGTATGTGGCTGGAAGACCAAAACTGCTCAGAAGATTATCACAACAGGCACTAGCTTTAACTTCAGAGTGAACTCCTGCCATAAGGTAGATGTTTGTCACCTTTCATAAATAGCAGGTTGATAAAAACTACATTATAGGAACACGTATGTAAAAAAATATCTGAGGCCTTGTGAAAAAATGTCAATAGCCTCAGCAATCACCCTTCAAATTCTGTAGTAAGATTTTGCTAATTATTCACTTAAATAAGTGCCTGGAATATATCCATCTTAAGGTTCATATTTCAAAAGAAAAACTAATCAAATTTTTAAGATAAAGTACAATAAATATAAAATAACATAGGCATGGAAAGATGAAACTCCTGGATTTAAAGTGGTACATTGGCCAAAAATGATACTAGAAATTTCCATAAGAGTTTATTTTTGCAAAGAAAATTATTTTCAGACTTTGTTTATTGATTTCCACAGACAAAAGTGACAAAAAACTTAGATAGAAAGATACCAGATTGGTGTCTGGGGAGGGGGAAGTATCAGAGCCTTCTGAATTGCTGCCCAAAAAAATTGTTAAAAGATGTCAAATTGGTCCCAAAACCAAAAACACAGGTTTTCAGCTGCTGCTCCACAAATTTTACATGTGCCATATTGGCCACAAAACAAAACAAGTTTTCTCAGCTGTTCCAATTCTTCATCCTGAGCACTTACAAATGAAGTGTAAATAATGTTTTTATTTTTCAGAATCAGCAGAGCTGAATCTGTGCAAATGATGAAAAAGGCCCTTGGAGCTTAAAGTGCAAAGGAAGTGGGAATGTTGGTAGGAGGAGCCTTATGGATGCTTATGTTGCATTGTAGACTGTATATGGATACAATTATTTAAAAACTTTGATCAGTGGATGCTTCTGCTGTATTTAGAACTCAGTTAATGAAACCAGAGAGTTCAGAAAAATTCAGAAGAGGAGAATGAAGACACTCAAGGAGAAAAATGCTCCAGATTCTAATGAGCTGTGAAACTGGGAGAATAAGGTAGACAAAGAAGATGTGCTCTGGCTTCTGCCAGCGTCACTTCAGATCTTTTCTCCTGGATATATTGAGAAGAGATGCAAATTTAGAAGAAAACATAAAGAAAACATGAAAAGAGACACTGGACTTCAGAGAACTGCCTAAATGAGTCTCTGGGAAGAACCACTTTTCCCTGTATAATCTCAGCCTGTGTTTTCATGGCCACTTGTGTAAATCCTAATAGAATGTACTTTCCAAAAGGCCAGGTCTGACATTCCCTTCGCTATCTCAGAAGTTTTCTTACCTTCTTCCCAGCTCCAGGAATCATTACCCTCTGTCCATCTTTGTATTGGCCAAGGTACTTTTTGAACTCTTACATAAACAATTCTATTTCACAGTCCAGTAGAAAATTATCCATATTTTTCTGGGTTGTTTTTTTTTGTGTTCTTTTTTGTTTTGTTTTGTTTTGCTTGGTTTTTTTTTTGTTTGTTTGTTTGTTTTTATTTAGGTTTGGTTTGGTTTGGTTTTGGTTTTTATAGGCTTTATAGACTTCTCTCAGCTGAGAATTGGAACCAAATGGGAGCATGTGGCCAAGACGTGGTAGAAGAGGAAAAAGGAAGACAGAAGCCAGGATTCCTTATTTCACAGAATAAGCTGTTGCATCAGCTGTTGCATCAGTGTTGCAATTCTTGAAACTGCAGCCTAAAGGGTCATTTCAAATTAATTCTTACTTTTCCAGAGAGAGGAAACACTGGCAGTAGGTCCATACTCTGGCTTGGAGTCTACGTCATGTACTTATCACCTAGAGGATGAGCTTTGATTACTTGCCTGTCCAGTGATTAGAGATATCTTTGAGGTATTCATTTGTGCTTGGTTTACTTATGTTCTTACTTAACTTTGGACTGATCTCCAAAAGCAGCAGATACAAATTTTAATAATAAAGAATTTTATAGAAAAAATATCATTATGAATAGACTATGCTATATGTTAATCTGTATGTTATTCGAGGGCAATCACATATAACAGTATCCTTGAAGGATGTTGAGAGTGACAGCTGATAATAAAATGCATAGTAAAAATATATTTTGATTACCGTGGTTCAAAGGAAATTAATTGAAATTGTCAAAAGATTTAACATGTTTTCTTAGACAATAATAAAACCTTTCATGCATGTACATTATGGATAGGGGAAGACCAAAGTTTGACTATTTCCAAATGTATCATGTAATATTATCCTTCCTGACAAACCTTGCCTAAATATTCTGTCCTTCCAAAAATCTAGACTAAATATTCTTGGTGGGGAAGCACAGTAAAAATTATGGTTTATATTACCTTAGTATTTCTTTGGCTTGACACATGTCAACTTTGGCATTACATGGTGAACTTCCTTCTACCTTTCAGTTGGGTTATTTGTTTTAAGGAAAAGAATATAGAGACCTTCCAAGTAACTAGCAATCTTGGAAACACCTTTTCTGGGCAAAGAAAGATTGGAATGAAATACATCTCATCAGATTAGGAGGAATTTTAATATATTAATCTGCTATGTTTGAGACTCAATGTGTTCTTCCCAATGTCTATTTTAAATCCAGTATAAAGTAAAGGAATAACAGCTAAGGCCCTGGGGAATAGTAGGCTGTAAAGGAGAGATTAATTGGTGTCAAGTAGGGACCAAAAAAAGGATCAGCTGATGCTGGAAGAATTAGGCTGCAGGAAACATTTTATAGTTGTCTTTCTCACTGAAAGCATGGTATTGTTGTTCAACAGTCTAGTGCCTTTCCTTCTGTCAGCCTCAGTGAAGCTTTTAGCTGGGGAAGAAAGTGGATAATTAGCATTCCATTTGGACGCCTGCAGACCAGCAGTCTAGAATATTAAATAGCTTTGCAAAATGGGAATGGTCTGAACTGATTCATATTTCTTTATCTAAGGTCTTTGAAATGCAGGTTTATATATGTACTAAAAAAAAAAGGCTTTGCTCATAGCTTCACATCTGCTTTTGACGTTTGAAACTAATCCCCTTGATATTTGACAACAAATTCTAAACTGGAGGTGTGGAGGAAGGAGATGATGAAAGTGCTTCTGCACATGTTATAACAAGTATCCCATGTCACTCAGGATCTCTGAACACAGTGCTGAAGGTATGGAAATACAGGATATTAGTAATTGCAGTTGTTTAACCATAGTAGATCACCCCCACACAGACGCTCAATAATTCTTCCCCTGGCAGGATGGAGGAGAGAATCTGAATGGTAAAAATGAGATAACTCATGGGTAGAGATAAAGACAGTTATAGGCAGAGCACAAACAGCACACTGGAAAAAAGAACAAGGAATTAGTTCACTACTTTCCACAGGCAGGCAGGTGTTCGCCATTCCCAGGAAAGCATAGAACTCTCATGTTTAACAGTGACTTAGGAAGACAAATGTGGTCCCTCTGAACCTGCCCCCCTTCCCCCTTCTACCCCCAGCTCTACATGCTGAGCTTGATGCCACATGTTATGGAATATCCCTTGGATCTGTTGGGGTCACTGTCCCTTCCCAACTCCTTGGGCACCCCCAGCCTCCTCACTGGTGGGGTAGGGTGAGGAGCAGAAAAGGCCTTGGTGCTGTGTTAGCCCTGTTCAGCAATAATTAAAAAGCCCTGTGTTATCAACATGTTTCATGACAAATCCAAAATAAAACCCCACACCAGCTACTAAGAAGAAACTTAAATCTGAGAAGAAACCTGCACAGTAATGCAGAGGACCAAACTTGTGTTTACAGTACCACATCCCATCTGATTCTGTTTTATCAATGGCCACAATGCTCCCTTTGGAGGATTCATCATTCTAGTTAAAGACTTTTTTCCTAGCTATTTTTCTTGCCTTATCCTGAGGTATAGGCAATTTTTAAAATTAATTGTTGTGTCATTCTGGTATCTCTTACATCAAAGCCAATATTTCTACAACAAGCAGTGAATTCTACTGGCCCTACAGGAATGTACAGCCTTTCTTGGAAGAATAAAGGTCAGTGCTTGTTTTGAGGTGTTTTTCAGAATAATGTGGAAATTGTTTTCAAAGGCTTCTTTATACCTGTTCTACAGAAATGCATGCCAAGTAGGGAATAGAATAAAAAATATATGGAAACTAGAATGATTTGCTTTTCTTCCCAAGGTGTGTGCAAGTGTGGAACGTGTGATGGCAATCTGGACAGCTGTTTGGGGGCAGATGAACACTGATGAACAGCACACCAGCTCTCACTGTGGCTCTCCTCTCTGCCCATCCAGACTGGAGGGATCAGTTGCAGCAGGACGAAATGAGTGGTCAAGTCCTCTATGGCAGGGTGGTTTCATACAGATATTACTTGGATCTGCAAAGTATACTCAGCCTTCTCTCCTGTGAAGCACTGAAAATGGTGATCTTCATTCCTTTCCTTTCTATAGCCTTATACAGGTGTAATTTTCTCTCCTGGTCATGATTTCCTCTTGAAGTCTGTACAGATACCAGTCATTCATCACCCCTCACCAGCTTCCCTCGTGTCCTTCCACGGTGCTCACAAGACCCTACTCTGGCCACCAGCCCCTGGCTCAGCAATGACACAGCAGGGATGGTCTCCAGCTTTGCAAGGCCCAGCCCTGCCTGGACACATGTCCTGGGAAGTTACTGTGAAGGAAAGGACCTGAGAGAAAACTTCACCCTATTCAATATTTGTGAAAGGGATTCTGGAGTACTGTGACAAGTATTTGCCATTAAAGTAGACAAAAACTTCAGCAGTCTTCAGTACGGATGCTTATGTCTAAGCCAGTCAACCTATATTCCCTGTATAGGAAAAAAAAAAACCACAAAACCAGAAAAATAAAGTAGTTTTCAAATGAGATTCAGTTGAACCATTAGGGATATCTAATTGAAGAGGAACTAAACTGGTTTGTAGGAGGTGCCCATGTTTCTTCACTCAAAAGGAGTCCAGACAATTGTAGGCAGCTGGGACACAAATGAGTATTTGATCAAGTGCCTCATGTCAGAAAACAATTTCTTTGTGCATATGATACTGCCATAGCTGGGGTTTGAATGGTCTGAGCTGCAGCTCTGTAGCACTTGTGAAAAGGCTGGTAACTGCATTCTCCATCCCATCAGGAATCACGTTATTCCCAATCCAACCCCACAGCCTCTGCTCTCAGACTCACTGAGATTACCAGATTCAAATATTCCTCTACAGTCTCTGGTCTTTAGAACTTATCACAAATATCCTGCACCTGTTTTTTAAGACAAACTTTGAAATTCTCCTATGTTCTTCAGCTCTTAGAGAAGGACAGATGCTAATGCCAGAAGGAAAGGGTGGAGTGCTTTTATTGTTTGGAAATTGAATTTTTAAATGAGCAGTAAGGAATTGCATATTACAATAAATTCTTTTACAAAAATGCTCTCGCCGGTGTCTTCCATCATAGGCCTGCCTTTTCCAGTCTTCTTTTGTATATATATATATATATGAAAATAAATGAAGATTAATAATTTATAAAGACAGAATCTAGAAGCTAGGTGGTCTGTCATATTCCAGGCTTTCAAACAGACTTTATGCTGTCTAGATAAGTAGAGAATGTATATTCACCTTTCCTTTTTCCTGCTCTAGCATCCATGCTTGAATAGGAACATCCTGACTTTTTTTCCTAAGTGAAGTATGAAAACACCACACAGATCTTTTTGAAGGAGGCTAGAAACAGGTTTTTTATCATTCAGAGCTCCCGAAAGGACCATTTGAGCATAGTCTTCCTGTTCAGATAGGAAATAGCTATGTCTGTGACTCAAATGGACTCTGATTTCCAATCATTTTCCAGGGGTAAACTATGATTCAGTTTCCATTTATAAAGTGAAATGAGTGCCTAAATAATCAACAGTAAAAAGCCAGAAGTAGGAAATGAACCATCCTTCAAAACAATTCCTCTCTGTTTAGTTTGGACTTCATTCCATTGTTAAAGGATTTCCTTATGTGCAAGGTGTTAGAGATTGGCAAGTTGAAGCCATTCTAGGCACAAGTATTTAATTTTATATTGTGTGTAAATATGAGATAACTATCTGTATAACTTTAAAATCATCTGCTAGAGATACCAGCTCTTCCTGTGCTTTAGAGGAAAACTGTTTGCAGGGACAGAGGAAAGCCATTACTAATGAAGATAAATAGAGCATCTCTTAAATTGCTCTAGTTTTCAGCAAGTGCAGAAGGCTGGCTTATTCAGCTTTGTTTAGCTGAGGGCAAATTGGGAATTTATTGCTTACTCTATGATATAACCTCAGCAAATATTATCTACTGATTATCAGTTACAAACATAGATAAGACTTAGCAAAGTGCTATGAATGCTGGAAGCTGTCTCTGAAGGATACTCAGCATTTCAGGTGCTTCAGGTAGAACAGAAAAACATCCTTTGGGGTTAAACACCCAGTCACATTTGAGAGCGAGGGAGGTTGCAAGAGAAAGTACACTTAAACACATTGCCTAAAAGCTGGTTCATCATGTTCCCAAGGAGTCACCTTGCTACCTCTTCTCAGAACTGTATATGTACAGAAGATAGCTGTTGACTGCTGAGCAAAATGGATCATAGAAAACTTGTCACTGTACCCAGTGGGTTCACTTCCCTGTGACCCCACTCTCCCACTCAGTCTTATTTATGCTTCAACACAAATTAGAGGTGAGTGAAAAGCAAAAGCTATGATCTGGAAACCTCCAAATTTAGCTTCTGAGCTGGAACACAAATTCAAGTTTATGAGCTAGCTAAAGTGCCCTGTATGTCTAGAGTTTCCAAATTAATATTTAAGATTTAGAAAATAATGGATTTGCCCCTCAAAAAAAAAAATTTAAGGTTGATTTTGTTTGCATAAGGTCTTTTCTGCTTTTGCTTTTGTTGGGTTTTAAATTTTTATATACATTTTAAATTAATATTGCATTTTTCCTCTCTTTTTGTTTTCTGAGTAATGTGTGTTGCTTATTCCATCATTCCAGCCAACTCATTCTCTGAAGAGTCTAAATAATTCTTTTAAACAAAAGTTCAAATTCTTTTACTTTTTTTTTTATTTTAAAAGCTGAGGTTTTAAGGAAAATAACAAATATTCTGACAGTTTGGGAAGTCTAAATTGGAAAAAGAGTTTTGAAATTCAGCCTCATTTTTCTGTATTTGTTCTACAAACTTATTTGTAAAGCCAGTATTATTTTACATACAAACCTGTAGGAAAGACAAGCTGAGTGTTTTATAAGGCAGGCCATAAATAAAATATGAATATGTAGAAAGAATTATTTCCAGTCACACTGAATATTAACTTCCAGGATATCCCATATTTTTAAAGATCTAGACTATATTTTGTTTTACTGAAAGAATATTAGCTAATTATGATATATTCAGGAGCGTTAGCAGAAAAAGTCTGTCTTTCTCAGACATGAATGAACTTTGCTGTGTCAAATGAATTTTTGTCCAGGTGCACAGAACATTTGAGACAATTTCTGAACTTCTTCCCAATCTAGTTGGCTGTGGATTCAGTGTTAATTATTCACACAGTAAATAGTGATGTTCAGAGTGTTCATTAAGTTCTATTGTCTATTGCTCCTCTAGACAGTTATTTACCTTCATTTACAATAAGCAATTTTCCATCAAGAAGAGCACTCTTAATTTGATTGGCTGTATCAGGCTACTTTTCTGTGATATTTCTTTTTTGGCAAGAGTTTTTCCAGCTTGTTCTTTAACTGTCATTTGCCTTCTCCTGTATTTTAAATCTATCATGCTTCATGACAGACAGACTTGTAATTTGGACTCTAATCATTTCTGATTCTCATGTTTTGACAGACACAGACTTGTCTTTCTGCACCTCCTTCCACACTTTCTCTCCTTATTCTGCATTTGCTTGTGGCATACAATACTCTCTGTTTAACCCTTTCCTTTTCCATCTTCCACTCTACATAACACATATAAGCAGATATGCTTTAAATTATGGATATGTTAGAGAGACTTCCAGAAATTACTCTGTTGAACTAAAAATTATGGTGTTTGAAACTATATACAAATGTATTTATTTCATGCTCTAAGGATCCACCTGACTCAGTTTGGAAGGGCTCTAAGTAAAGATGACTGAGTTAACTGAAGCCCCTTTTCAATGTTTGGGTTTTTTTTTTCCTTAACCTTGATTATTTTAATATTAAATTCAATTTCTGAGAAAGTCTCTTCTGCCATTGTAAATACTCTTAAGATTAAAACATCCTTACCTTGAGAACAGAAGTATTCAAGGTAGAATGCAGTTGTTTAATTCCACCTGCAAATAGCAAAACCACGCTTAGCTGCCCTGGTGCTATAGTACTGTCTGCTGGAGAAGTGAAGTTCCCTTCCCTCAGAGAAACCACATGAGGACTGTTGTTCCTGCTTCCAGGAAAAATCCTATGCTGTAGCATCAGTTGTGCTGCTTTCAAAAGGTGAGAAGATGCTTCTTCTTGAATTCAAAGGCACTGTGTTCTGCTCAAAGTCTTGACTTTGTGCATAACTGTGACTTTGCGGAAATCATCCCATTGGCAGCTTGTCCCTGGAATGGTGCCTGCCTATTACATCTATCCAAGGCAGAGGTGAAGATTTCCTGAGCATCTTGTCCTCATCCTTCTTATCAGGCCAGTCCACAAAAAGAGATTTCTAAAATGAGATACATATAGTTGACTTGTGTCTTCAGTATTTTCTGCACCTTTTTGTGTTTCAATATATATTTTAAATATGCATGAACAGATACACCCAGACAAACAACTGCCCAGAGACAGGGTACTGGGAACAATGTTTCTAAACATCTTCATTAAGGAGCTGGACAATGGGACAGAGCTTTTCATTTGTAGATGATATAAAACGTGAAGGAATGCTTGATGTATCTAAAAGGGCAGGCTGCCATCAGGCACCATTGTCAGGCTTGAGAAACCTGCTGACAGGAAACTCAGAAAATTCAACAAAGGGAAATGCAAATAACTCCATGCACCGTGTTAGACTAGGGTCTGGCTGGCTGGAAAGCAGATTTGCAAAGAAGGACCTTGAGGTTCTGGTAGACAAGAAGGTGAGTGTGAGCCAATTATGCGCTCTTGCAGCACTCTGGGCTGCCAACAGCACTGTCAACTGAATGAGGAGAGCAAGTCAAGGCAGATAATCTTTCCCCTCTGCTCCACACTCGTGAGACACATCTGGGCTCTTGCAATTCTGGCCCCTTGGTGACAAGACACACATGGTCTTATTGGAGACAGCATTGCAGAACCACAAAGATGATGAAGGGAGGGAGCCTCTGTCATACAAGGAGACAGTGGGACTGTTCAGCCTGGAAAGCACAATGCTCAGGGGGTTCTTATCAATGTGCATTAAATGCCTGATGGGAAGGTATAAAGACTAGAGACAGACTTCAAGGCTGTTGAAATATATAAAATTCTATTTAAACTCTTTTTCCTATAAGTGGTCAGATAATGCAACGAATTGCTCAGCAAGGCAGTGAAGTCTCCATCTGGGAGATTAAAGAACCAATCATGTACAGCCCTGGGTACCTTGCAGGATATCAGCTGGCTTTGAGCATCCACATCGGACAAGGCAAGCTCCAGAAGTCCCTTCTGACCTCAATTATTCTGTGATTCTGCCTTGTACTTCCATCTCACTTTACCACATCTGTATCAAAGACTGATTTTACAAACACAAGCTTTTGCAGCGTCAGGGCTTGACATTGGAGTTCCAGAAACCTTTCTACAAGTGAACTGTGTGAAGATGTTCTCTTGCCCCTGAAAACTTGAAAGAAAATATTCTGGAGAGACGCTGTCTAAGCTGTAGAGACTGACTGAAATTGTTTCCTTTTGTCTTAAGGCTCATAATTTTTGCATTCTAATTCTGAAGTTGAGTTTAGAAATCAGCACTGCAGAATAGTTGGTGGGAAAAGAAGACAAGGTTGAACACAAATAATATTGGAGTGAAAAAAGAACAAAATTATTGAGCTAATACACTCTTTTCAGGAGAAAAGTGAACAGGAAGAAATAATTACATTATCTCTTCATAAGGAACATTAACAAAACTGAAAATTACAGTACATCAGAACTACAGTGGCCTGTTCGGCATGGAATTTCAAGGAAAAAGATGACAGCAGAAGATACAGCAGGGAATGTGCAATTTGCCAAAACATTTTGAAGATGGAAAAAAGAGGAAAAATACTGACATGTCACTGCTTTCCTAGGAGACAAATTCTTATCCTTAATTGCCTTCGGGGTCTGGAGATGGTATTGTCCATTTCAAGGTTATCTTTCTATATTGTTCATTGTTAGCAGCAAGCCAAAGATGCATTGTGAGCAAGAAGAGTAGCATTTTTTCGTTTCTATTTCAGTAAATACTTTTATGACTGTATAGGCCAAATATTGCATACCCGACACTGATGACAATGCATGTTTGCACACCCAGAGCCATAATCTGCAGACATTTTGCAGATAAAGTCTAAAGCAGTATAAGAATATTTAGTAGATTCTCAATATTATGGTGAAACTGTTGGACACGGGACTAATGCCCAACACCCAGATCTGGATGGACATTTTGTCTGTCCTCTGGCCCTGAAGAATTCAAAGCAATTCTGTTAAAGGTGACACATGGACTGTTTTGACCTGAGTGACTAAACCCCAGGTGATAATGTGACATATACAAACATCACTAGAAGATCTCCAACATTTTTATTTGTTTCTGAGGGCAAGGCTTTATTTGGGGAAAATAAGCTTTTTCTTTTTTTCAATTTCCTTTTTTTTATTATCTGTTAGAAATTTAGGGATAGGGAGGGAGTTGGGAGCATGACTCAGGAGTAATGTGTTTACCTATTTTTATGCTACAGTTTGTCTGTAAAAATATCTGCAGGTTTTCAGCAAGGCAGGTTATTTAGATGGGAGAGTATAATGAGAGGAAGCTTGCTGCAACATTATTTTTCAGTTAGTTTTTTCTTTGCAGGAACTTCAGATGATCTAGATGGGGATTATGGGCATTGGATTTCCTTTTTTCTTAGTAACTCATGGATCTGAAGAGCTGAAGTTGAAAAATTGCTCAGCCTCTGAACTCTGTTTCTGCACTGTCTCTGTCCTGATTTTGGCTATTTTGTCTGTAGGCATGGGGGTTTCTTTTTTCCAAGGCAGAATATGAGATGGAAGGAGGATGCTTAGGTCAGCTCAGCTATAAGTGGCATAAAAAATATGGTGACCATGTTTAACAAAGCACAGATTTGATGGAAATAGACCAGTTAATTTCTCAGGTTTTCCTTTTGCTTGGTAGGATACAGGGTTTGTGTGAAAGTTTTGTATGTGTGTGTATATCACAAACACTACATGAAAGCACTTTGAGGCTAATTGAGGCATAATGCCTCCAGAATAACTCCAACAATTGAATTTCTGTCTGTGGAAAGTCAGGCAAATATCGGATTCCTTGATCTCAGTACAAACTGCAGGAATTCAAAGGACATAATCCTCACAATGCTGCCTCTAGCTATGATAGTATTAATAAAGCTTGTGGTAAATAGCACTGGCTGAAGGAAGATTTTGGAGAAGTTTTCCTAAGGCAACTGTGAAACTGCACAAATGCCTCAGTTGAAGAAGTAGCAGCTATATGTATTTTTTCACTTCTATAAAAAGCTAGATTAGCAATAAATTATTTTCTGCTTTCATCCAGCCCATGTTACATTAAATAATGCAAGTTCTTAGTTTTGTTCTTCCTTGTTTTGTGATTTGGTTTAAATTAAATGTGATTTTAGATAAAGACTTGGTGTTCTCTTTTTACCTGTAAGGAAATATAACAATAGATGCCATAAAATTACTGTAATTAAATAATGAGCAATTGGAAAAGTATGGGACAGTAAGAAGAATAGTTCCTGGCATTTTCTTGAGGAAAACCAGCATTTTATCTTGGCCCTTCAGAGCTTCAGATTCTTTTTAAACTGTTCCTTTTTCTTTCTTATTTTTTCCGTTTTTTTTTCTTCTTTTTCCTCAGTCCAACACTCTGAGACCAGCTGCCAAGCAGACACGATGTATAAAATCTATTCTGGGGAATGTGCTCTTGTAGTTACTCGCTTTACTGGTCATTCTTTTTTTAGTGTTTTGCATGCTGTATTTTAAACAACATCTGCCTTACTCAAGAACATAATTCGGAAACCGTGTAACAACCTTTGTAGCAGTTGGCCGCGTTCCCGGTTTGAGTTCCTCAAAAGCCTTGGCTATGGGCCGCAGATGAAAGGAGAGCAAAAGAAACAAGATGGTTTGAAAAGTGGTCAACCCTCAGCTGTGGCAGTGTAACAAAGGCACTTACTCCTCCAGATCTGTTCCTTGTTTGTATTCCCTCTAATACCTGGTGGCTTATGTGACTAACCAATTTTTTCATTCCATGATCCTCCTGTGAGTTTGATGGAGCAAGTGCTGATCGTAGAATTAGATTATATTTTAGATTTCTAAGATTTATTTTAAAGTGGTAATTGGTAGCACCATGGAAAACCCTTTGAAACAGCTGGACTGATATCCACTGTTTAGCTGGCACACCTGACCTCCTCAACATCTTTTGGAAAAGAACCTGGAGGTGTTGGTCAACAGCAGCTGAACATGAGCTAGAAGTGCCCAGGTGGCCAAGAAGGCCAATGGTGTCCTGGCTTGTATCAGCAATAGTGTGGCCAGCAGGACCGGGATGATGATTTTTCTCCCTGTATTTAGCTAGTTTGCTATTAATTAGCCTAAAATAGGTTAGGACTATGCTAAGTGGTTTAGAGGTCTAAGTATTATGTGTGAATTGTGCTTCAGCATTGCTTAGTTCAGCTAAGATAAATATGTGGATACATGCTGAGCTTTAGACATACAATCTCAAAATGGGACACACATATTTGAAATTAAACATATGGTTAACTAAGTACAGATGCTGGTCCAGTTAAGTTTTTAACTGGACCAGTATCTGAGTACTTAGTTTGAGACTATGGCATTGGGAACCTCTTCTTTGCACCTGGTTTAAAGGTTTAATTGAGGATTTAAAGGGAAATATGGAATACATGAAACACAATCTTTCATCAAACTTTTTCTGCAAAAAATATCTTAAAGGAACCTAGAAAACAATGCAAATGTGTACTCTGAACAACTGATACAAAAGAATACCCGGTCTACACATTTCATTTGCTATTGAATAATGTTGTATTTACACTGCATTTTTCCCCATTTCCCTTCAACCCTTCCTGTTGTATTAAGTAATATTCTTGGCACTAACAGCCCAGATAAAGGATGTTGTTTCTGATGTGTAATTGGAGTAGTGTAACTCATCATTTAGCACTTCATTTCCATTTCCATTCACACTTCATGGTGTATTATCAGCTACAACAGAACATGTCTGTAAACCAAATTTAGGTAATGCTGGGTAACAAAGGCTCTCTGTTTATTTCAAATGTAGATTTTTACCATATAGATTATTCCTTTCAATGTATTTAACCAAATTCCAAGGAGACTTCCAGATACATGAAATGTTTGACAATTTTAATGTGCGTCCTTTATTTTATGTGTAATTTATTGGCTGATGTTCTCAGAGTACTATACAGATGCTAATTGACTTGATTTCAGATACAGGTAAGTCAGAGAGAAATTCTCTCTAGTTCTAAAGTGACACAGAGAATGAGAAACTGCAAATAGTGCTGAAGCTCAGTCCCAGGGGTTTAGGCATTGCTGATCCATCAATACACAGCTTAAAGCCTCAAAATCCTTAAAAGACAGTCAGTCAGTCACCATTGTAGGTATCGCTGAGTGACTCTTTAGAGTGACTCCTTATTTCTGTCAGTTAGCCTTTGTAGGGGTTTCCCTGAGAAAGTATGATATTGGGTTCCCTAATGACTGAGAAATCTTTCTTTTTCAGACTAAAAAGGGGAGTTGTTTTTCTTAAAAACAGAAAAAGACATACTGTTTTCTTTCTATGTTCACCAAGATTTTTGCAGATGTAAATGTTCTCCCTACTTGTCCAAGTTTTCAAAAAGTGCAAAAAAGATGACTGTGGAAACTATGGGCCTGTCAATCTTAGCTTTCTCCCTGGTAAAATGACAGAAAAGATTATACTGGAAGGTATAGAAAAACACCTGAAAGACAATGCAGTCTTTGGTCACAGCCAGCATGGCTTTATGAGAGGAAAGTCCTGCTTATCAAACCTGATTTCCCTTTATGACAAGGTAACCGATCCAGACGATCAAGGCAAGCAATCTCTTTGGATTTCAGCAAATCTTTCAATAGTTTCCCAGAGGATCTTTCTGGACAAAATGTCCAGCCCACAGCTAGACAAACACATCATGGGACAGGTGAGAAACTGGCTCATGGGTCAGGCACAAAGGGTTTCAGTGTATGGGGTGACATCAGACTGGTCACCTGCCAATAGTGGGGCTCATACTTGGCCTTGTGCTCTTCAACATCTTCATAAGTGACCTGGATGCAGGGCCAGAAGGGACACTAAGCATGTTTACAGATGATACAAAACTGGGAGGAGCTGTTGATTCTGTTAAAGCCAGGGATGCCTTGCAGAGAGACCTTGACAAATAAGAGGATTGGGAAATCACCAACCACAGGAAGATCAACAAAGGAAAATACCAGACACTACACGTGGGATGGGGCAACCCCGGATGTACAGACAGGGGCTGGAGAGCAGCACTGCATAAAGGCACTTGTGGGTCCTGGCTGATACAGAGTTGAACATGAGCCAGCAGTGCCCTGGCAGCCAGGAGGGCCATCCCTGTCCTGGGGCATCAGGGACAGCATGGCCAGCCAGGCAAGGGAGGGATTGTCCTGCTCTGCTCTTCTCTGCTCTGGGGCAGCCTCACCTGCACTGCTGGGGGCTGTTTTGGGTGCCACAATGTAAAAAGGACATTAAACTACTGCAGAGTGTCCAAGGAAGGGCAACAAAGATGGTGAAGGGCCTTGAGAGGAGGTTGTGTGAGGAGTGGCTGCGGTCACTTGGTTTGTACAGCCTGGAGGAGATGAGGCCAACCTCACTGCAGGTACAGCTCCTTGTGAGGGGGAGAGGAGGGGCAGGCACTGAGCTCTGCTCTGTGACAGTGACAGGACCTGAGGGAATGGCCTGAAGCTGTGTCAGGGGGGGTTTAGGTTGGATATCAGGAGAAGTTTTTCACCCAGAGGGTGGTTGGGCACTGGAACAGCTCCCCAGGGAAGTGGTCACAGAACCAAGCCTGACAGAGCTCTTGTTTTGGTTTGTTGTTTCACTTCCATTTCATTTTTACATTCTTTTTTTTTTTAATATGTAGTCTTAAAATTTCTATTCTTTTTTAACCATGTCTATAATTATAAACATAAAAGCAGAAAAATATTATTTCTCAGATGATAAGTAGTGATGACATTTAGATCCAGAAAAGAAAGACAAATAATTTCAACTTAACTGCAATAAATTTGTTTCTTCAATATTTTAAAAATGACCTTTTTTCTAGTTTGTGTTTAAATACTTCACAGCCCCATTTTATTTTTGCCACATTCCCTTTTCAAAAAGAATTGATTTACTCCATTTCAGGATATGAATTTTTAAAACATTAATATAGTTTATAAAACAATAAATTACTTTTGTAGATAGAAAAAGGGGTGATATATTTTCATGAAAAATATTATTCCATTCATTCAACCTTGTTTAATTTTCTGTAGATGAAAGACTGCTAATGACTTCTTGTTGACAATAGCTATAAAGTTCCAAATGAAGTAACAGTGCAGTTTCTCACATGAGACTGAGAACAAAGCTATTTAATATCTAGTAAAACTTCATCTTTTGGTATTGTGTACATCTTATTTAAATTTTTAAAACTGTTGTGATACAGTTTTTCTTTATATTATTTTTAAAATCATGCTTGATAAATAGTGTTAACATGTTTTAAAACTGAGAGTTCATTAGAGTGTTTACATTTGAATTCTTAGGGAATAAAACTGAAACCCAAAATACTAGGAGAGTGTAGTCTATAGACTACTTGTATATGATAAATAATCACTTCATGCTGTGCTGAGATAAAGGATTGTGTGGAATTCTCACCAGAAACACAATATATTTCAATTTCAACTGTCCTTTGCAGAAACCATTAATTCATTTGTAAATTCTGAAAATCATCTTGCTGCAGGACATTTAGGAATTCAAGCAGTCAGCCTCATCTTTTTTGGTGGTGACTTTCATTAGCTTGTTGTATACTAGTGATGAAACAAAAAAGCCTGTGCATTTGATTTTATTCCAGGGGTAAATTTTTTGAATACTTTCCAAATTTGACTGGAGAGTAGAGCATATATAGGGATAATTATGTGTAAGAATGATTTAGCATAAAAACGTTAGCTGACAGCTTTCCCTTTTATTCACATTTCTTCTAAATTCAGAGTCCTGTTCTCTACTTGAAGCAACCTTAGCTATTTGTATGGCTTATATCTGTAGACCTATTGATCTGTAAATTGCTAAATTATAATAGGATATTTATATTAATATTTCTCACTGCAAAATATTTCAGCATTATTTAAATAATGGGTAATTGAAATTGGAGATAACATTTTTCTCTAGCATAGTAAGGAATGTATAATATGTGCTCTAAAATAAGAGAAAGATGTAAACAAACAGTGGAAGATCAAAAAGGAAAAGTATAAACAACTGTGCAGATGAAAGTGTTATTTCAGTGCAAAGCTGTTACAAGTGGAATATAGCTGCTTGGCACAGAGTAACCAGAATGGTATTTGCTAGTTCCCCAAATGTAACTGAGGAGTAAATACTGAAGAGATTGCTAAACACCAGGAATACCCAAAGAGAATAAGAGTTCCAGTGGACATGGAAAAAGACAGATCTTGGATCAATTTTGAAAAAGGCTCATCTAGTAGCAAAGATTAATTTTCTATAAAATAATGAGATAACCTTGCAATGCTGTGCCTTAAGATAGATTCTTACAGAGTAATTCAAGTACATGATACCACCTCTGCCTCTCATCACATGTCAGAAATATCACTTTTTTTAGCAAAATTTAATAAATGGAAGAAAATTTGAATCATATGTCTCTCATTGTCAGTCATATGTTGTGGTGTGCAGATAATACCTGGGTCAAACATACTCATTTGAATGTACCCTATATTTGCGTGACCAGACTTCTACCTATGATCTGATATGAAAAACCCACATTTTGTAAGGAAATAAAAATAGTTCCGTGATAGGGAAAAAAATTCACCATGAACCAAGGAATGGGCTTAATTCATGAATTGTATTAACTGTTGGAAGCATGCTGTGCACCTCTCAGGTACGTGAAGAACAATCTGACTTCAGTTAAATCCATACTTGAAAATAATTGTTGAAGTACTCTTACCTGACAAGTTAAGATAATAGATCATGTTTATCCTCACTTGAATGATTCTGTGGGGGGAAAAAAAAAGCAGTTTTCATTTTTTGTTTCTTTTCTGAAAGGCACAGAACTGTTTGACCAGTTTTATTACAGAACATGTTTGATTAACTATGTGCATATTCGGTCCTAAATTTGACACTGTAGATGTAAATCACAGTGTAAACTACAAAAAATTGTTTCAAATTAGAGTATCCATTTGAATTTCAAAGCTGTAGCTTTCAATAATTATCTACTGTAATAGATGCAGAATAGATGAAATCTACCATATAAATGAAGGTAGCCAGGTTCCAGGAAGGCTGATTTTTCCCTGTCAATTTACCTGTTAGTTATTCCATCAAAATTAGGTGATTAATTAGATGGCGCGTTTGTTTCTCTCTTACAATGCCTTAGAGTGGTCACTAAAAACTTTCAAATGTTCTGAATGACTGAATTTATGTGCCAGAATGTCATTCCAGCACTTGCAATACATCAGGTACTTTTCATAGTGAATACAGAGGAATATAAATAAATACTGTTGATTAAATGCCCACAATTCAAAGCCTGAACCATGTGTTATTAGAAAACAAAAACTCTTCTGGAGTTCTTCAACATGAATCTCAGACTAATATTTTAGGTTAATTCTGAACTGAGATGTCAAAATTATAGAAATGTCATTATTGAACAGGAACTTAAAATTTTTGGCATATACAAGCTGAAAATCAGGAAAACTTTTAAGATCTTCTGATCACTTCTATCTCTAACATTTCCTTAGCAGCCAGTGGCTTGGACTCAGTATTAGCAGCTCTGAGTAGCTGGAAATCAGAACTCGTAATCTAGATTTGAAGTGTAAAAGTTTTAAAAATATGGCATTACCAAGAAAACATTCACTCTCACTGACAAAATTACTACACAATTCTGTTTATTAACAAGCTATTTAGATCAGAGTTTCTGCTTAACAGAATCTGTGACATTGCTAAAGATGATGTCCTTTTGTCCTTGTTATTGCCAGTTACAAGAATATATCCGGCATAAACTAAGTAGCTTAACATGCCCAAATTAATGCACATTAACTGTAATTGTTGCATTGAATTTTAATGACTGTATTCAAGGCTGTGTTCCTCCCACAGCTATGATTGCTGGCCAAGAGTTAAGAGCAGAGATTCCACTTCCTCCCATGTCAGAAGCTATAATAAAAGGAAATGGAACGACATCAATCTACTTTTCCTGACAGAAATTGTTAAGCATCTGGTAAACACAGGAACATAGTCTTGCTTCAGTTTCAAAATTATAATCTTGTTGGAGAAATTAATTGCTAGGAAGAGAGATTTTTACCTCTAGGCTGGTAACTCAAACACAGCCAAGGTCAACAGAGTCACAGCTGATCAAGAGGATTTCTCTGACCAAAGCCTTAGCAGATACTGATTTTGTAGAGAAAGCTGTCTGTGGAAAATTACTTACACTTTCCACCCCCAGACCTTACCACCACTGGAAAAGGCAGTGGAATGACCAAGAACATGGAGAGCCCTTCTCTTAGTGGAATCTCTAATGTCTCTGGTGGCTTTGTGTGATCCAGTGATCCATGGGGAATTATACTTCTGTTACATATGATATATCTCCTTTTGTTCTGATCTAGTACATTTTGTCAATAAAACATACACAGGAGGATTTCAGATCTCAAGAGAATTTTAGATCCTTTAGTTAAATTATTAGTGCTGTCTGTACATTTCTCTGAGGTGTAGAGGAAAGCAGCCCCACTTACAGAATTTTTTTCACTCAGTGACATCAATGGAAATGTCATTCCTACACTTTCTGCCTCAGCATTTTTGCAAAAACATTTCAACATCTGTCTTCAAGCCTTTCCCTCATCTCTGCAGTAACAGTCTTGGCTGTGTAAAAACTGCTAGTGACCTGTTGTCGTGTGAACGGCTGGCTCTACATGGTTCATTGTGATCAGATCTCGCTGGGAATGCCTTTATTTTCTTCTCAGTTATGCACTGCAATGTTCATTAACTTATTCAAGACTTTAAAGACTCCACTGGTACACATGTAGGGTAAACAGAATGACACAATCTACACAGTAGATAAACAATAATGGTAACACCATGGCACAGTTCAGATTCATACTGAAGTTATTCAGTACAGACTCTGTGCTCTTGTTTCTCTTTATAATAAAAATGAATCCCTTCAAGTGCCCAAATGTCATCATTACATTGTTAATCCTTACTTGGTAAAAGACAGTCAAGCCATTTTTCCTCCACGAAAAGGTAGCATGTCCAAATTTTTAAAACCTATAATGCTTTGATAGTTTCTTTCTGGTACTCACATTATAGTATTTGAATTTTTAGGATTCCTTTTCACTCTTATTTATAGCCAAACAAAACCAGAACATAGTATTTTTGTTTCATAAATAATGAAAAATGATGTTTCCGAATATTCATTTTGCTTTGTGAACAGGAAAAATAAGTAACCCACACATTATTTCAAAGCTGATGTTAGAATACTGAGGATACAGACTACTGCTGTCACTTTATTATTCACAGTTTGTATTTTTTTACCATAAACAGTATATCTCTGATCTCCCAGCTTTATAGCCACATCCATAATCTCAGAATAATATTTTCCAGACACACAGAGCAACCATATACAACATGGTTATCATCAATTTTATTTTAGATTAAGGAAAACTGAACCAAAACAAAGAAAATAAATATGTATTTTATAAAATGCTACAAATAGTATCTCTCTGTGATGGAAGTAAGTAAAGGTGAAAAACACAGAAGAGCAAGGCAACATTGACAAAGGCAATTCTTCACACTCACTGTAATCCAACATATTTTTTCTACATTTTTCTAAAGTCTTGTGAAGACCTTAGCATTTTTTTCATATATTATGTGCCATATCACACCATTTTAAAAAGTAGGATAGCATTATATCTGATTTCAAACTTTGTATTTAATCCACCCTTGAGAAATAAAATATAGCTCTTTAGAAACCATTTTAGGATAGCCACCCCTGTTGTAGAGATTACATGGAAGTAAAGAAAATTAACTTCAAAAATTGAATGCTATATATAGGATCCATTTTTATGCTTGCTCTTCTGTCGGCAATTGTGGTCATAACAGGCTTAAGAACTCCAGCAGGATACATTTTTTTCCTTCCTAAGCCTTTGGAGCACTATCTATTTGTAGGTATCATATATTACCTCTGTGTGGGGCCTGCAGATGAAATCTATTCCAGGAGTAGTTCTTGTTGGGAGATTTCCAGAAAGCCATCTGTTCCCAATGGAGCATCTTGTCTGCCTTCCCTAGCAATTAGAAAGCAGCAGATGAAGATGCAAGGCATAAAAAGGGAAAAGGACATGAAAGAATAGTAAATTATGTCAGAAAATCCTGTTTGTATGAAGCAATGTGATAACAAACTGCTAAAAACAGAGAGGCTGTAACTACCTGAAACAAAGGATTTTTCTTTTATTGTAAACTCTCTGTAATAAAACACAGGTCCTGTAACACACTCACTCCCCACCAGTCATCACTGCTTAGTTAAGTTCCTCACTGCCATCAGTTTCTGATGAATCAAAATGAAAAAGATGGACAAACAGTGGAGAAAACAGTGGCTGTCACACTGTACATTATACAAGAAAGACATTTGGATTTACCTCCAGAAAAAAATATTTTTATTTTGTAGTTTTAATTCTGATTCTCTGATTCTGATACAATTATGCTTTCTCTGAAAAATGAAGAAACTATTTTGATACTAACATACATATGATTCCAATCAGTAGCCTGTGATAGATCACAGCATATTAAAGCCTTAAACCATAAGTTAAGATGTAAAAATACCTTTATTTTGATGAATATATAAAAACACAAACAGAGAAACTGTCAATCTATATTTCTCCCTAAAAAATGCAGATGTGATCTAATCCTACCACTTGTGTTCCTTCTACAGTTAGCAGAAAGAAAATAACATTTCCAGAAAGCTTCAACCTTGTTATGTTTGATGTTTTTCTTAGCAGGAATAAGTGCTTTCCAGAAGTGCTTGCACCTGAGTGAGCCAATGTAACTACCTGAGACTACATTATTTGCATTTAAGCAGTTCTCATTAAATAAGCTGAATCTTCTGCCAATTAGTTTACACCTAATTTTAACATTTAATTTTATTGTTTCTTTTTTTAAATATTTTTGAAAATTAGATACAAAATGTAAAGAAAAGCCTTAACAATGAAAATATGACATTTTAACTTCATGTGTAATCTTATTTCAGGCCTTTGATAGAGAAGGAAATTATTCTGAGAAAAAATAATGTGATTTCTTCAGCAAGGACAGAAATAAAGTTAGAAGCAGTGTATTGGTGCTCTATCAGAATTATGTAGTATAGCTAAAGAACAACTCACAAATACTTGGTTTGGATCAAAATGGTTTTTGTTACTCTATATTAGCTTCTCTAGAGGTGGTATCAAGAACCTGCTATAGATCACAGGATCAAAATTGTATGTGGATATAGAAATATCTTGAACTTGTTAACAGTGATGAATACTACTGGAAATTGTTTCATTGTAGGAAAAATTCCCAGCTATAAAATGAGTTATAAATGAGCAAATTCTCAACAATTCAACTAACTAAAAAAATTGAGTAATTAATATTGGTAGAATCCAGTTATATCTGGATGTATTAGTAGATAGGTCTACATCTTACTGATTTCATTACTGTATATATAAATTTCTTTTTGAATCTCTTTTTCTAAATTAAGGATATTGTAGAACACGTAAAGAAAATAACTTGACTGAAGTGACATCAAGACCATTCCAATTAAATTACATTGAAGAATAAACTGAAAAATAGGTCCAGATTCCGATATGAAAGGACAAATAAGAGAAATTAAGAGATCTAATGAGTCAATGCATGCAGAAATTAGAAAGTGAAATGTGAAAGTGACTGAAATTTCTTTCAATATGATTTATCTAAACTTCAGAAATTTTTAAGGATGGGAATAATTCTAAATAAGGTTCAAAACCAATGGGGCAGGCTCCATTTATAACTGAAAAGAAAAACCACATAGGGATAATAAAACTCACTTAGGAATAATAACACTCATTTACGAATATTAAGACTCTATAAGGAGTGGAAAAATCATGAAAGATACATCTTGGACAACAGGAAATTTAAGAATAAAGTCCAAAACTCTTGCCAGAACTCTAATTCAGCTTGTCATTGCAAAGGAAGTTAAACCAAATTACACAAAGCTTCTGCTTTCTTACAAGTAGAAAAAAAGAAAAAAAACAAACTTTCTAGGAAATGGGGAAAGAAATGAGGTTCAAATAAAAACACAGATTTTTTTTTTCTCAGTTTTTAGACTAAGATGGTTGACATAAAGGTATGGTAATGCAGGTGTCCAGGCTACATGGATTGTCTTGCTTGTAGGAGGGTGGCTACTCCCAGTACTGATTAGGAAGCTGCAAATACCCTTGCATAAGGTCCTGGTATGATTTCAACCAGAAAGCACTAATCTCTCATATTTGTTAGGTAGAAAGAACAGAGGCTGATGACTGAGGAGACAGAAAACTTATTTTACAGAAGAGACTTAAGACCTTGAATTTATTTCAAAAATAAGTGAAGACTGAGAGCATCAAAAGGTCACTGGGAATCCCAAGTTTTCTCCTGTCTTTTCTTAGCACTAGCACTAACTGCTTTCCTGCTTTCTGACTCTCTTCAACCCAAGATTCTCATATACATGTTTATCCAGAGAGGGTTTAAAAGTATGAGAGGATGGATGTGTGTTTGTGCCCAGGACATGGCATCATCTCTAGTGGCTGCTGCACGACCCAGGAGCACAGGCTCTGTCCCCCCAAGGCCAGAGGATGGCATGGCCCATCAGTTTCTCTTCGCCCTGGGTGAGTTATCATCACCTAATCTGTGTGAAAGGCACCATCCATGTGGCAGGGCCACACCCAGCTGGGACATGCCCTTCTGGCCCTGCAAATGTGGCAGAAGTGGGGCAGCCTAGGAACTTGCCTGGTAAATCAGAATAATTCTTTAGCATTAGGTAGAAAGTTACAAACTGTCTTGCCTTTTGAGGCAAAAACATAGTGTTTTAAACATAGTGTTTAAGAATGCTGGATCTCACTCCTATACAATCAGAAAGGTTCACAAGAATTTTTGTAGAGGGAAGTCAATGAACATATGAAAACCCTGACAGAGAATTCTTAAAATTCTAGAAGACCTTGCCATTGACCACACTGAAGAATCTTCAAAAAATTTAAGCTGTCGTGAGATCAGAGGAAAGGTGTTGCACAATTATTAAGTGATTAATAATTAGGAAACAAGATATACAAATCAATGGAGGGAGATTACCAAGTAAGTGTCTCAGGATCCCTGCTAGGATGTGAACTGTTCAACATTTTCATAAATTACCAGAAAACTATGTGAAATAATGAAGTGAAAAATATTCCTTATGAAACACAATTAATCCTGGCAGTGAAGAATTGCAGAATGATCTAATGATGCTAAGTAACTAAACAATAAAAAATTATATGAAACTAATTGCCAGTAAAGTCAAAGCAAGGCACATGGTGGCTCTTCCCTGACATTTAGTTATATGTCTAGAATATTGGAATCTAAGGTGGCCATTGCTATGGAGGAAAGAAATCTTAATATATGCATGTCTATGGTTCCCTGAAAATTTCTGCTCAGTAGCATATGACACTGACAAAATGTTAGGATTATTAAGAAAATACTAAGAACAAGAAAGAAACTGGGTAAATCTCTATTACATGCTGATGGGGGTTACAATAATCTATCCTGGGTCCAATGTGTAGTTACAGTGATCCCATCTGTAAGATGACAAAGTGGGCTGAATTTAATTTGGCATCTATTGGAGAGAAGATTAAAACTGATCTGCTTGGAAAATAAATGCTTGGTAATGGGATCTATCTTGCTGTCTGTCTATAGATGGGCTCTATCTATTACCTACATGTTAGTGTCCATTTGGCTGCTATGAAATAAGAAAAGATATGTAAGAGTGTCCTAGGGAATTATTGCAATTTTAAAAAGAAGAATAGAGGTGATCAGGACCTTTAAAACAAACAAAAGAAGTCGTTTTCCTTAGAGTACCTAATTACTTTGTGGAATTTATTGCTACAGGATGTTGTGGAAGCTAAAATTATCACTGGATTCACAAAGCACTGAATGGACTCATAGCAAAGGGGCTATTAATCACAGTGGTCTGTATGTTGCTTGCAATTCAAACTTAAAATGCTGCTTGCCAGAAACAGAAATATTTGACAAGCAGGATCAGTCTATACTGGCCCCTTATATTGTCTCTCTACATCCCCTCTCTCTGGGCATCTTTTGTTCATCTTATCAAAAAGAAGATATTTTTATATATTTTTCCTTGGACCAGTGTGAATATTTCCAGGTTTTATGTTTTAGTAGATTAAACTGTGAACAAAGAAGACTTTCAAAGCCAAGGCTTAGCTAATGCTACAAAAACTGAGCAGCACTGAGCAGCAAGCACAAAGTATGATTAGGCAGGATAAGAGCATAAAACTGACGAATGAGCAGAAGAATAAAATTCTAGGATGCTTTCAGGGTAGAATAGTGAGAGAGAATTTCTAAATTTGGTTCAAAATGAATAAATAAAATATTTATGAATAGACTATAACAATATGTTTTCCTATGATGGTGGTGATTCACAGTAAGGTTTCTTCTAGTTCTGTGTCCTAAACAGAAACCTGAACCTTTTGACACAGCTCATCACTAATTGAAATACAGAGCTGTGTGCACGAAACTGAGCTCAGTTGCACTAATCTCCCCCTTGAAGCTGTATTAACATTTAATGGTTAAAAGAAAGCTAATAAAACTGGAGGGAAGCTGAGATGGCCAAGTCATAACTATTTTTATGATGCATTATTACCACAGAACAGAGGAAGGATATTTATGATACATAGAGGTTTCTCTCACCCTTTGCATGTGTTTTTGGGCTATCAAAACCAATTTGCAGAAAGGGGAATAATTTTGTTCTTGGCCATGTCTTTGCAATAATAAAGTGATACTGGTACCACTGAGAGCAAATCTGTCCCATCTTGTGTTTCACTGTCACATTTATTAAATTTTTATGGGTAAATATTTGTAGTAAACTCCTGACTTAGAAGATTAAAGACTAAAGCTTTAAAGCCTGACGTAAGTGTGAAGTCAGTATGATTGCCCTTTCATAATCAATAGCTAATAATAATACCAAGCTAAGTTATCCTAAGTGATCAGAAAAAACAGAAAAAAGTAAGGAAAGAGCCTGGAAACCCTTTTCCAGTCTCTGCTGCAGTGGTTATAAAGTTCAGGGCAAAATGTCAATGCCTCAGGAGAAGCGGATTTCAGTGCCCTGACACACTTTCAGCTGAGTTTGCAGTGTGTCAGGATGTTCAGCTGTGTGAGAAAAGAGCAAGAGTGATTCAATATGATGGTATGATATTTTTTCCTGGTGTGTTTTTCATATACAGATTAACACACAGCCTGGAGGAGGCAGAGGAGCTGTGAAGTAGATATGGCATCTGAGCCATTGCACTTGAGCCAGAGGAGCACACGCTCTATGAGTCACTGCACAGCACTCATGGGCTGGATGTTGTGGTCTGGATAGGTGAGGGATGTCAAAATGTTACTCTTTCCTTTTTCAAAGAAAAAGGAATACGTTGACATCACTGCTCTCTGTGAGTATCATATTGCCTCGGATTTCTTAATAAAAGTTATTGACTAAGGGGTTCTTGAAATTTTAAACTGCTTCTAGTTAAACCCAGTGCATTATTCTGGTCATGGTTGATTTTTTTAACTACTCTTTGGTGACAAATCACATTAAGAAAAAAATAACACCACCAAACAAAACACCAAAAACCTCCACACTCCAAAATTTACATCCTATTTAGTTGTCTGGAATATCTGACATTATCATAAAGCTATGTGTCTCTATGTGTAGTGTAGAGTAACAGTAATTGCAAGGAAACAATGCTTTACTATGTAGCAGTAAACCTACTTTATTTATCTTAAATGACTTCAGAAACCCTCCTTATTAATATTGAATAAGAGTTTCACAATGGTTTCTCAAATTCAATTAGTAATTATTAAAAAGAATGTCTTGGGAAACTGCCATTTTTGCATTCCTGTGGTAATTTTAGCAATTACCTAAAAGGAACTGTAAGAATAAGAAAAACAAAAAACCACCCACCTTTTTTCAGCTGTCGAAAAAACAGATCTTATAATAGTTAATAATACTGTTTCCTCATTTCATCTCTTCCTCATCTGCTTTCTTCCTTTCTTCCCCTTCACTTGTTTCTCTGCCTGTCAGTTTCCTTCCTCTGTTTCCCTCAAAACATCCTATTTCCTGCTTCTCTGCTGCATGAAAGCGTTCCTCTGTCACACGGTTCCCCATGCTGAGACCCCCTTTCTCTGGAAACATCCTGCCTGCTTGCCTCATCACTGGCACCCCCTGACTGGGCATTTCCCTCAGCAGCTGTGCAGGAGGTTTCAGGGTGGCTGCTGTGCCATTTTCACCACAGTGACTTCATGTCTGACCCTTTCTCTTTTGTAGAGTTGGAGTTTCCCACTGCCAAACTCATGGTGGGAAACATAGCTTGCATCTTGTCTAAGGAATCAAGTGCACTGTGCTATTTGCGTCATCTTACATAATTATATACAATATTTATATTGTCGTTAGTCCAGCTTAAAGTGTTCCACTTCTCTTTCAACCGGTTTCAAGCAATCAAAACCAGGACTCAATTCATGCTGGAAGAGCATAGCATTAATAAAATCTCATTTTAGCCATAGCACTGATCCGTACACAATGATATTTTTCTGTGGCTACTTTTTTGTTATAACCAATGGCAAACCCATCCAATTATTGCTTCCTAAAATGCCATATTCTTCCATTTAATCAGAAGTATGTTGTCCATGTGAACATGGTACTACCAAACACAGGACAGTCCAGCTCACTGCTGTCTGCCTAAATAGGTTGACCTCTTGTGTCTTACTTTCCTGACCTTCACTTTTGACAACCTTGAAAGTGAGAAATCCTTTTCTTTTGGCCCTGAGAAGTGGAAGCCAATCTTAGATAAAATAGCAAGTTTTGTATATTTTAAACATTTTTCGTCAGTCCTCATTGCGAATAGCAACTCAGTCTTGAGGAAAATTGATAGAGACTGAAAAATTCATTTTTCCAGTTTAAGCAATTGATTAAAAAATCTTTAAAATTATAACATAAAACCACAGCATGTCAGGTTGTTTCACAAGAATGTCAAAATCATTACTTCTGCATTGAAGTTAATTATGGCTAATATTCTACATATAACTGTGTGCTTTTCATTGTTTTAATTTTTAAACCACGGCTATTTCTTCATACACTGTTTATCTGTTTCACCTTGAATTTGGAACCCCCTGAATGCAGTTACACAAGTTGTCCCTCTCTTATTTAAGTTTCCTAACCTAAAGCCAGAAGACAGAGAAAAAATAGAAACAAGAAACCAGCACAACAACAAATAGAGACCTCTCAAGCAGCCTTCAGTCTAACCTGGTATTGCTTCATCCTTTTACTCTGCTCCCCAAATACATTTGGTCACAAGTGAGTCCAGCAGCTCAAATTTCCATGAACCTTTAACAGGGAATGTGTCCAACTTGTTCTCCAATATGTCTTTGATGCTTAAACTTGCTTCTGCCACTGTTGTTATCTTCCTGTTCTTCTCTGAAAGCACTAGATGCCACCTAAAATGAAGTTCAACAATGTCAGAGAATTTCAGATTTCAAAATTTCAGATTCTGAACCATGAGAATGTACAAGTGGATTCATATAGTCATAACTTCATAAAGTTACAGGGAAAATGTGTTACTAGAAAATTCAGCCCAAATACCTGACAGATTGAGATGCATATTGCTAGCTATTGTCCATGCAAGAAATATGAATCTATTCCAATTAGGTAGGAAAAGTCGAGCTCCTGCTCCTGGTTCAAAAGTGATATTTTTGGAAGCCTATGCCATGCATGTCATACTTGGTAGATATACTTTGTGGGAAGATATCTGTCATGGTTTGACCAACACTATATCTTTGCTAATTTTTTACTGATATATTTCTAATGGTTTTGTTGTTCTTTTTGGTGGACAGTGCTGACAGATATAATGTGATTCCTGGTGGCAAATTTCCCTTTCTTTAGTTTATCACTAAGTAACAGACCTCAGCATCAATTACAGATTCATTGGGTCTTCTACCACCAATTGAATGTGAAATTTGAGCTAAAATCTACTGGATTGGCACACCGACTTGATCCTGCCTAAGGTTACTGCTCTGCTAATTGTCAGAAGAGTTTTTTCAATTATGACAGTTGAGTCTCTCAAGTAAAATCAGGCTTATATATTTCTTGTTTCAGATATTGAATTATTTTGGCTAAAATTGAATTAATACCTACTGCACAATTATGTGATCAGGTAGAACTATGAGTGAATGCCTTCCCTCTCATATTTTTAGTTTTTACAATAGTTACATTAAAAGTAATTTTGTTGGTGGGAAGAGGGAAGAATGTCACAGGTGTGTGAGGCTACTTCAGTGGCACTGAAGTTCTTATTTCCACATTTGGCCCACAAGTGGAATAGCTAGACATATCTATATTTTAAAAATCCACACTCAGGTTTATAGAATTCTTAAAATCAGAAAAAAAAAACCACAATTATGCATTTAGAATCAGAGAAGATTGTCACAGTAATCTTCTCTAAGCTTTTGTATTAGACAAAGCAAAAATCTCCATTCAATCATTTCTTCTTTAAGCCCATGTCTTTTGTTTGAGGTGTAGCATGGCTTTCACAGAAATATTAAAACATTGTTCAGCCATTGTGGGACACAATAAAATTGTAAGTATATTGACAGTACTGAATCCTGTATTCATCAAATCATCAATAGCATTTGAGGGAATAATGCGATTGGCAAATTGGATGCAGCATCTCTGGAGGTCCAGAATGTAATCTCATAATAAACCATCTGCTCTCAGTATGACAAACAGCAGTGTAACACATTGCCAGTATTTACTGATGAAAAAAAAAAATAATAGATCTGTTTCTATAGTGCTTCCAGTGGATAGCAGCTGATCATGCTTACTGCCTCCAGGAAAGGAATGCCAAAAAGAAACAAATGAATCTAACCAGCTGTGGGGCTATTTTTGAAAAGCTAAGGAATTCAGTTGGTTGCTCTCTATTCCCTTTAAAGGTGGTAAATCAGTATCTCAAAGCTATCTGTACAGCTTTCATAAAAAAGGGGGTTTAGATTTGCTTTTTAAATGCTTGAGGGAACTGCAGGAGTGCAGTATCGTGCAGAATACTTGTGCATGTGTATGATGCACATAAACACTGCTGTGTCTGCTGTCTGCAATCCAAGGTCCCTCTGCCCGTCACTTCTCTTGCTGAAGGAAATCACAGCGTCAGAGCTGTGCCCCAATGTCACAGTGCAAGGCTGTGCCAGAGCTGTGCCCCAATGTCACAGTGCAAGGCTGTGCCAGAGCTGTGCCCCAGTGTCACAGTGCCAGAGCTGTGCCAGAGCTGTGCCCCAGTGTCACAGTGCAAGGCTGTGCCTGAGCTGTGCCCCAGTGTCACAGTGCCAGAGCTGTGCCAGAGCTGTGCCCCAGTGTCACAGGGCAAGGCTCAGTGCCAGGCTGTGCCCCAGTGTCACGGTGCCAGGCTGTGCCAGAGCTGTGCCAGAGCTGTGCCCCAATGTCACAGGGCAAGGCTCAGTGCCAGAGCTGTGCCCCAGTGTCACAGTGCCAGATCTGTGCCCCAGTGTCACAGTGCCAGAGCTGTGCCAGAGCTGTGCCCCAGTGTCACAGTGCCAGAGCTGTGCCAGAGCTGTGCCCCAGTGTCACAGTGCCAGAGCTGTGCCAGAGCTGTGCCCCAATGTCACAGGGCAAGGCTCAGTGCCAGGCTGTGCCAGAGCTGTGCCCCAATGTCACAGGGCAAGGCTCAGTGCCAGGCTGTGTCAGAGCTGTGCCCGTGTCACAGGGCAAGGCCCGTGGCTGCCGCACACGCACCCCGCCATGGGCGCAGCGTCCTCGCTCCGAGGCCGCGCTGTGCCCCAGCTCTTCTGGGGATGTGAACGCAGCACCTCGAGTCCAAGGCCTCCTTCTGCCAAAACTCTTACACTGCAGTTCAAAAGCAGTTAAAAGGCCCTCACTTCTGCCAAGGACATTTAAATAAGGATGAGTGAAGAAACTTGGGAAGGGTGTGATTTTGAGTATCTTGCTTGAACATGCTGTAAAAACAGTCTTCAGAAAAAGTAGAAATGCCATAAGAAATGGTTTGCTGTATAAGACTTGGCAGCTTTTCCTCAGATCCCCTAGCAGCCTTTTTTTCCCTTTTTCCTCTGGCAATGAGCCTTAAAAAGATCTCAAAGACGTTTATATGCTGACCAAAGAAACTCTTTCTGTAAACAAGCAAAGAAGGGTTTATATTAAATGTATGTTGTTTATCATTGCCATTGTTGCAGTATATTAAGATAACAGGCGAGATGAAACATTGACAGCTCCTGAAGCCACTGAATTAACCTAAGCCTGCACATAAGTTACTGCCTGGGGCTCCTTAAAACTACTGCCTTGGTTTTCCTCCTGCATATGCTTGTTGATTTCTATCAAAATGAGTTAGAAAGCAACTCATCTTGCCTATATAATTCCATGCACACTTCCTCTCACCTCCAAACGGGAAGGTCAGTTTCTGGACAAACTTTGTTTCTACAGCTTTGAAAGAGTCTGTTGTGTTTCACTCTGTTATGAGTGGTGTAATTATCAGTAATTATTGGGAAATGAGCAGGAGTCAGAGGCAATTCCAGAGCCACCCAGAATAAACTGTGCATTGTTGCAGGATTGCAGCATGGCTATTTTACAGAATTAACATTCTGAAATAGTTGGAAGTGACAGTTTCCTTTTCAGGGAGGGAAGAGGGCAAAGAGCTAAGATGTTACTTTAAGGTTAATCTTTTCATTCAGGAAGAAGTTTGAGCTGGAGACCATAGGGCCATGGAACTGCTCCTGGTGTAGTCAAGTTTTGCTTTAAGTGAATCTTCTTGGGTACGTGCTTTCTCTGTGCCCAGAGAAAGCCTTTAAATGTCAGTACAGGTGGAAAAACTTTTTATAAGACATGTAAAGGCAATCAATGATACTTCCTTTAAGGAATACCGAATCATAAAGAAAATGACAAATAATGCTATTATTCAGTTTTAAATGATAGCTTTTGAAAGATGAGGGTCTTAGAATAACTGACTTAGTCACATTTTAAAATAGTCTTAATGCCCTTTTATTTTCAACTAAATTAATAAATAAATGTCATGTTGCATGAGTTCAATTTACTGTGAGATAATGAGGACTGCAGAGCAGAGACCTTGATGGGTCACTGATTGCTAATGGACTACAGATTCTTGTAGGTCATGAGTTCATTGCCAAGCTGTGTTTAAAGATTTGTCTTTTTTTCCTTTTATTTATTTATTTATTTATTTCCCTTTAAAACCTGCTTAATTGCAAAACAAAAGTGACTTCATGATCTGAATGTAGACACGAGTGTCCACATCCAGATTGTGATGGATGTTTGTGGAGCCTCAAAAGAGTTACATTTCTCAGAATAATTGGCAAAACAAAATTCCTCTGCCATGAGGATCCATCCCAGGTCAGTAGTATCCCCTGATGGCAGTGACTGAACAGTTCTGGAGATGTTATATATACAAAGGGGATCTTGGAAGGGATCTGTGAAAGGTTGCATTGGTTTCTTCCTTTATTACCATTTTCCCACTGTTTCCCCAATGCTGACTCTGAGATCTGACTGAATAATTTAATTTCATGGTGGCAGATGCAAATGAAGCAGGATAGATATTTGGATCCTGTGTCTGTGTGACCACAGAGAAGATGGCTACATTACTGCTACTGAATGAACTGCTGATTTCCACATGCATAGTCTCTACCTCTCATCTACCCACAGAAAACACATATATAATAGAGAAAAACAAATGCCCAAAATATAGAGATATATATCCAGATGTGCACATGAATGCCACAGGCTACAGGAAGCAGCTATAGAGCAGCTTTGGTTTGTGGACCAATGCCTAGACTGGGATGAAGAGAGCAGAAGAGCAGAGGCGAGGAATGAATGACAAGAAAGAAACTGTTTTGCATTTATCTATAGCAATATCAGCTGTATAGACTGTTCACAACTGCCTGACACAGGCTCTTACATACAGCAATGCGCCTGAGGTTTGGTGCACAAGTAAAGATGTAGAAAGGTTTAAGGTTCCACTGAGTCTGGAGCTGATTTTGCTGTTCTTGCACTGTTAGATATGCATAAAACCAGCTGTCTGGCCTAAACTAATCCCAACTGTAGGCAAGCCTGTTTCCTGATAAAAATATATATATATGAATAAATGCTTATTTCCCTTTAAGTTCATACATTTAAATTCAAAACCTATTTGTTCATATGGATAAGAAGAATATGCATAATTGAAAAAGACTCCATTAGAAACACAGAGAGGAAACAAAGGATGTGAATTTGGTGATATGAAGGTGAATTATTAATATAATGTATTAGTGCCAGACATAATACAGACAGACACTGACTCAACCATGCAGGTCCAATAGCCTTTAAAAATTGTATCTTCCACTTTTTCTACTCCAATCTTAAGCTATTCTAGCTCTGGAAACAGTCACCTGTGCCAAATGGTTAGTGGGTTTGTAATGAGAACAATAAAGAGAAGAATACCTTAGAGAACATTTGTCCTTGGGATTGCAGAGAATAGCACTTCACTTCCACTTGCAGCATTTATTTTTCTTCTTTGAATGGATGCTAGATACAAGTGCATGACAATACATCCTCCTGACCCTGCAAACAGCCAGAAGGCAAAACAACGTGCAAAAATACCAATTCTGCCTGTCATGTGTACCAGCTTCCTTTTACCAACACATTCTTGTAATTGAAACTTTAAAATATATTTGTGACTTTAAAGTACAGAAAAGCTTCATTGAGTTTTTTTCTGCATTACCATAAAATATATTTTTCATTTCTCAATTGTTCTGCCCTTCTTTTTCCATTCAAAATACGAAAAAAGTTGCCAAAAGCATCTAAATCTTGCACTAAAGCACAAACTTTGCTTTCATAATGTCTTCTGTCCTATTAAGCATCTGGTTGTGATGCACTTACTTCAAGTTTTACTGGGAGTACTGTAGTAGAATACTCGGCTTTGGCCAAAGATGTCATTCCAGTTCAGCAATGTGGAGTTAATGGCTCACAAAGCAGGAGTTACCTGGAGTGTGCATATGGGCGTTAATTTCATCAGTGTACTGATAGCCCTGGTCATTGAATGTTTCTCCTAAATGACTGTTCAGCTCTAGAGAAATATTGATATTTCTTTCAGCTGAAAATATGTCAAGATGTTGTTTTGGAAAGATACTCCTGACACAGCTTCACTGCTTGCAAAATTAGTGTCACTGCACTTGTCAGAAGTTCCCCTATAAATCTGAGCTGTGAGACCTTGAGCAACTTGTGAATAGGATAAAATGCTGTGTGGAACAAAATGATATTATTTCAGACATATCTGGTGTTGAAATAGTATTTTAAGTGCAGATATACTTCCAGATATACAAGTAAGGGGGATGAAGGCACCTTGGACTGTGAAGATATTTTTATTCTCTGTTCCAGAAGCAGCTAAACATTAAAATGTTTAATGTTTAACATTTAATACACTTTAGTTGTAACTTGATCAACATAAATGTTAATAAAAGAACCAGTCCCTTACCTCCCCAAACCAAACCAGAATGGTGTTCATCATTTAGAAAGGTTTTAAATTGAGAAATATTAGATTGTCATGAACCAGGCTAAGACCATGGGATATTGAAATGTGAGAAATTTGGTTTATATCTGTGTTTCTCTCAGCTACAATTAATGATGTCTATGTTACCCCTCATAGTTGCCAAGCCTACTTTCATGTGGAGTTTTTAGAACTGTGTCTAGAAGCAGTGGTAGAATTTGACTGCAATATTTACTAAACCATTTCCTAAATCTCCACAAGCAATTAGAAATAGAAATGGAGAAAAGTTCAAGTTGCTCTAATAACTTTCCTGAAATCATAGTCTTCCAGAGTGGCATGAACAAAATTTACATGAACAAAATTTTACATATCTGATTAGACAGATAGGCAAGTGTTAGACTCTTAAGTAAAAAAGGTTGCCAGCCATAGGCCAGACCAATTTTCTCCCATGTGAATAAGAAAACCATGCTTACCCACTTTGGCAGCAAGATCAGAGGAACGTGGTCTTCTGTCAAAAGCTTTTCCCTCAGGGCATAGGCCTAGGATTGTGATGTGGCAATAATTTTCTAATTGCTACTAACTGCTCCTTAAGGGCTGGATTGTAATGGAAGCCTTTGCCTTTGCTTTAACATGAATCAGCTGAATCAGAACATTTACTCCTGGTGGGGAGTTTAAGACCAGGATTTCAGGTTTAAAGACCGTTTTTTCCTGGAAACCCTTGGTCTGGAATGCTTGTGTGTTTAAAATGAAAGGAGGCTGCTAAAAGCATTTTCAAAGTCTTAACATTCCTCTTACAAATTGCATTCACAATAAATTCTTAGAAATTCATTATTCTTACAATAAACTTTTAGCTTGAAGCAAATCGTTCTGTAATTATCTGTATCAGGGTTTGTGTGTTGTCCTCCAAACCATCTGTTCCTGGGTATTGCCCAAGGCGATGCTGTTAAGGACTGCAGATCTGACCCTGGATGCAAGTCCTGGGGTAGCCAGCCAGGTGGGTAACAGCCGCTGAACGTCTGCTCCGGCCTCCTTCCCTCTCTCTCAGAGCAGAATTAATCACCACACTGGGTCAGGTTAGCCCTGGATTAGTCCCACTGAGTCTTGGAAAACTCTAAAGACAGAGAAGCTACTCTCTGGGTAATCTGTCCCCTCACTGCCATAGTGTCTAAGTGAAGTTTTTCCTGATGCACAGCCCCACCCTCCCAAACTGCAGCATGTAGATCTTGTGCCTGATCAATGCCTGCCACCAAGAAAGGTTTAGCTCCATCACATTTGCAGCTCCAGATTATTGGCTTGGGTTAGGTTGCCTCAGTTTCCATTTTTGACAGACTTAAGGAGCCAAACATCTTGAAATTTTGCTGACAGGTCCTCAGTCATGATAGTTTTCATTTGTCTGCTGGACCATGTAATTTCTGAACAACCTTTTTGAACTAGGTGTCCCATAAAACACATTCCAAGAGCAGCCTCACCATCACTGACTACTGCCTTCTCTTTATTACCTAGACACTGCACTCCTCCAGATGTAGCCAAATAAGCAGTTTCCTTATGATAGAGAACAGAGTGCCTCTTGCCATTGGAGTGGCAAGTGTCATTCTCAGCAGGGCCAATATTCCTGGCCTGCACTGATGCATGTGATTGTCCTGACTCATTTCTATGCTCTGAGCAAGGAGTATTTTCTTAATCTCTTTCTATTTTTCACACAAAATAGATATTACTATGGCATTTTTGTGGATACTTTTAAAAATCTTTTGATTCTGTCAAACTTCTTAAGAGAGAATTTGGTGAGAAGAAAGTGTGTCTTTCTGTCACATTGGACTTAAAAATACATATCAGATTTATATTGTTAAAGTTTCCAGAGTAATAAAGGCAGAGTTAATGTATTGATTTATTAAAAGGCTCCCATTTTACCAAGAAAGAGCTACCTGATTACACTCAGCTGGAACTGAGCTTGATCAGATTTTAGGGAGGCAGTAGAGCGGGATATGCTGCCACCTCTGTTTTGTTTTCCTGTGTAGCTGGTGGTTGTAATTGGCTAAAGGCAATTTGTAATTAATCAATGCAATTATAATTTATAATACAATAAATAATTGTGTTGATTCCCAGAATTCATATATCCTGTTAGAAGTGATCATGTTTTTCATTCAGAAAATGTGAATATTCATAATTTATTTTGTAATCTGATGGTTACATATTCCCTGAAAAAAAAATGATTGCACTATTAAACAAAACTTTCACTTTTGTCAACATTGGTTTGTGTGCTTAGATACAATATAAAATAAAGCAAAACAAATATAAAGTTTTCTATTGATAAAATCAGGAACAGTAAAATAACCACTTAATGTATACTGTTGACTGTATTTTACAGTATTTGACACACTACATAATAACAATACAATCATCAAGGCTGAGTTATTCTTTCCATAAACTATGTATTTTAGCAGCTCTCTACTTTTATCTTTGCATGGATGTGAAGCTTAGAGCCTTATTTTGAAATGTTTTCTCATCAGGAAGTTTCAGTAGTATTAGAAAAGCTTTTACAGAGGAAAGCATAAAGGACTTGCAATAGCTAGCAAGCATGACATCATTAAAAAGCAATGAATGTTAGGAATATTCCTGTTCTAATCCAGGCCACACATCCTGCTGCCCTGGAAGACTGCCAAGCTCAACATCCTTTTAGGGTTACAGGGCAGGCTGTGGCCTTTCACAGTTTGCTTTAGAAATCTCTGCATGTGGAATATTCACTGTCAGGCATTACAATAAAATCTAAAATTACTCCATCAGAGAGCTGGTGTTCCACCCTTCCTGCATTCTTCCCTGACAGTGAAATTGCCTAAAAAGAGCTCTATTGCATTTCATAGATTTCTGTGATGGACTGTGTACAGAGATGATGGGGGATGATTTTGCACATAGGTTCAAGAACATGTTCCACTTGAGAAAAAAAATATTTAGACTGCTTAAAAATATGTTGTGATAATATTATTTTTTGTTCCATTGCATGAGCTCATTAGGGTTCAGTTCTGTAGGCTTTTATCTGTATTTTCAGTGAATGTTTCAGATGACCAGAGGAAAAATGATTATTCCTTTATTTTACACAGCATGGCTGTCACATCAGCTATACAGAGTATTGCTCTCTGGGGCCAGGCACTCTGCCACACTAAATCCTTTTACACCATTCCTTTGGGGAAAAAGAGAACAGAAAGCTGCAGCAAAATGGAAGTGAAAGATTCCTCAAGTAGTGGTGTTACTTATCTGCCAAAAAATGAGAAGCATAAGTGATTTCAGGATGCTGCCGTATTATTCCCAGGTAATGTCCTCAGTGGTATTCACAGGAGATAGTCTTACTGTCAGCACCCAGTTTAGACAATGAAGATTATAGTGGGGACACATAATCTGTCATTTATATGAGAATTTAAGGTGCTTGAAGAGTAACTTAGGCAAAACATTATTTCTCTGACCAACTAGTTGAAAGAGACACAGGTTCCTGCAGCCCTCACATCTTGTCTCTTTAAACATGGATAATAGAATTGCTTGACTTTCTGGATTGACAGCACATGGAATATATGTATCTATTTTAGTGTTCACTAGGGGCCTTAAATTCAGGTGCGTTACAGGTGCTTCAGCTGGGTGATTTGATAGTGTCCCTTTCTTCCTAGGCTTCCCAAACCACCTGTGAACTTTCCCTTATAAAGTACTCAAATTTTAATTGTGGTCTGAATCCTCCAATAATATCGATCATGGTCATCTGAAAAATGTGTGAATTGAGAGAAGGAGGCTACAGTCTTTTGTAGCACTTTAAAAGACACGTGTTTTGGAAGAAGCCTGGATCAATAAGTTCCTAACCTTCATGCTGTACTCCTGCCCCAGCAGAACCAACATTTACTACTCCTATGTATAAAGTTATGCAGCAAGTGAACAGGTGAAATTATCCAGTTAAATATAACTGCTCCCCCTTTTTTCACTGATTGACCTGTGATCTACATGGTTTTACAAAGGGTTGGGTGACGGCAAATCAGGAGCTATGAAGTGCAGCACAGTTTCTAAGCTGTCTTTGAATCAAAAATGAGAATCTTTTGCAATTACACTCAGAGGGACATAAATTAGTTGTCCAAAATACAACAGCTGAATGAAATTCCTTAGTTACTACACTTTCATTTTCTAAAGAGTAATTATTAATTCCACTTAGACTGAAATACGTAACATATGCAGGATATCATAGTGAAAAACAAGATTTCATGCTCAGAATTTTTATTAGGTATTAAGTTACAAAGCCCAGTACAAAAAAGTATGCTTAGAAGAACTGTACAGCATTTTTATGTCAAAATCAGTCTCCATAACTGGATGATTGTCTGGAAGAAAAGAAGTTATCCATAAATAGCCATACTGAAAAAGACAGCAGCAACTGATGATTTATAAAAAATAGAGGCATTTTCCAGTCAAGACAATCCCAGAGAGACAAGATGAGGGAAACAAAGACCCTCTGAAATGTATTGTTACAATGGTAATCACATCAACTCTTTGTCTTTCTGGTTTGTAATTCTGTGCAACAGGAGAGGAAGTATAGTACAAAGGCAGTCTCAGGATTTGCCTATGATTCTCATTTCAGTGTTGAATCTGTCCCTTTGCTTGGCTGCAGAATATATAAGACATTAAAAAAACTATGGCAAAAAAGTTCATGAGAGCCTGCACCCTCTTTACATAATGTTGTCTTCTATTCAATGTCAGAAACCTTGAGAAGTGCAGAGTGGTCTAGAGATGAAGCATGACACACTGCTTTCCTCTGGCTTCTTTATATCTGATAACCAAATATCTGATGACCTTCCTTCTGGAAGATCCACATCTTCCTTGACAAGGACTTTTTACTGAGGGAGCTGTCTCACCTTCCCTGGTGATCCCCTTTGAAAGCTGGTCAAAGTAACATGAGCTTGGGAAGGGTTCAAGGAAATCCAGACACTACTACACATGGGAGCAAGTGTGAGACTAAATTCAAAATCCATTGCCATTGATAACTGCACTCTTGAGGCCAAAATCAGGGCTTCATGGTGCTAAGTACCCTGAAGGTAGGTGAATAGCTCTGACTGTGTGATTTGACGCTGCGCACCCAGGTGAGTCCAGTCTGCACACGCACACCTCCATACCCAGCTCCAGCACTGGGAACATTGACAAACATGTTGCCTCACAAACTCAGCTTTTCCTCACCATGACTGCAGCTTCAGGCTCTTAAAGGAGACAGAAACTTAGATATGCTATGTTGTCTTTGGATTCTGAAGACATTCCCATGTGCCCCCAAGTGTTGTTGCAGTGTACCTCACTGCCCTGCTAAGAGTCCCTGCAAAGGCCCCCACAGCCACAAGAGACACAGGAGCAGAGCCCTGTGAGCATTTTGGCTACATGCCCCTGCCTGCAGCACGCTCATGTTGCAGGAAATCATATGTAAAAACAGTGAGGTATGCAAGCAGGGGAAAGTCTGGCAGTGGGGTTTAAGGACAAACATTCCTCAGGCTGTGCGACCATAAACCATTCCCTGTACTAGATCATGACTCCACTGTTCTGTATTTCCCTTATTTCCCTCCTTCCTTGTCCCTCTCAACCTTGACTTCAAATGACATTTTGTAGGATTAAAAAACATCTGGTTTTCCACACTCTGCATGGTGCTGCATGACTCCAGAGACAGTCAGACTGCATTGATGCAAATCAATTATAATTATGGGAGCCATTCTCTGAACCTGTGGTCAACAGCTCCAGACTGGCAGCTTCCATATAACTGAGCAAACTGGGCCTTTGAAAGCATGTGTTCATGTCCAGATTGTCTGTTGTGAGTGATCCCTCACCTACAATAACTCATACACACTGAGTGCTGACTTGTGCCAGTTTTGCAAGGGATCATTCAAACATTATAATAGTTAAAGATGGTGGTTAAGCATAGATAATGCAACTATTTTTCCTGAAGAAATATCTTCTTAGAGGTTATGAATATGAATGTTTTCAAATCCAGTTGAGCAGCCATAAATTTATATAAGCCAAACATCCCACTGGATCTTTGCAGCTCCTGAAGAACTATAATGCTTACCTTAAAGGAGCAACACATTAAATGGTTTTAATATGACTTAGAACTAAAATTAAAAGAGGTGGATATATCCACAGCTCAGTTATCTGTAAGTTTCATATTCCACTGTATCTGTGGGACAGTCCCAACAAAAAGGCTATGTTTTAAGAATCATAAAGAGGTATTTCCTTTAAGTATTGCACTTCAGAGGAAGTCTGCTCCTCCTTTCCCTGTGTGATATTTCCTGGAGAAAGCCTGTCTGCTCTGCTTGATATAGCTCTTAGTGCTTTATCCACATGGAAGCCCAGACCTGACATTTATTTAACTGAGAATAGTGGTGCTTATTCCTTGTGTACTTTGGAAATACTCAGGGAAGAAACTTTATATCTAAAGTTTAGAAATTTGGCATTATTTCTGAACTCTTCAAGTATTTAATCTCTTCAGTTAAAGAAAAAAAAATATTACCACTTAAGCCTCAAATAATATATGACATTTTATTAAACTAATTTCTGTCCTTGCCAATATCCCATCAAGAATTTTGAATGAGAACCTTTGTAAAGCTCTAATGTTTGATAATATTTTATTTCCTTCTCTTGCACTTAGACAAATTAATCGGTGTTTATAACTCTGTACCTTTTGCCATTAACATTGCTTGCTTGAGGTCTTGGAAAATTTGTTAAGGTGGTCTCTCGTTCTGTGTCTCCAACAGTTTGAAAGTCTTTGCTAAGTTAGAGGAAGGACTCATACCTTCACAATTATGGCAGCTCTTGCATGTTCCATGCAGTGTTGCACACCAAAATACTCCTGGAGATATTTGTGTCTTAAATGTTTATGTAAAAAGAGAGAAAAGCTGTTGATGCACCGCTCCATGTGGCACAGACATGGAAAGGGAAAAATGGAGTTGGCATAAGAAGTGGACCTAAGCAGCTAGAGTATTTTAAGGAACTAAGGAGAAACATAAATTTTCAAATTTTTTGTGCATGTTGGGTTTTTACAAGCAGCGTCTACAGTGAGACAGAAGATGCTACCTTTTCCGTGATACATGAGTGAAGAGAGATAAGTTGTCAGTAATGTCAGCGTCCATAAATTTTCTGTACAAATAATTAATATAGAGATTAGCGTAGAGCCAAATAGTAACTCACTCCTTATTTATTTTTATTAACTGATTAGACTTTCTCCTCTGAGATAAGGAATGTTGTGTTGTTAGTGTGCTAGTTGGTGCATATTTCATGAGTTGTGCAAGAATGCAATTGTGATAAATATTAAATCAGATGTCCCAGAACTTCACATAGAATTGAGGGCCAGATTATTGGAATAAGAATTTAAAGAAATTTGAAACATTTTACTCCTGTGCTAATAGGATTGCACCATTTTAGAACAAACCAGTATCCTCCAGCATCATGATTTTACCCTGGCCAGCCGCTCAGCCCCATGCAGCCACTCACTCACTACCCTGCAGTGAGATGAGGGAGAGAATCTGAAGGGTAAAAGTGAGAATACACGTGTCTTGAGATTAAGACAAGTGAATGTTAAAGCAAAATTTTTTGCATACCATCAAAACATAAAAAGGAATTGAGTCATGATTTTCCATGAGCAGAAAGGTGTTCAGCCATGCCCAGGAAAGCAGGGCTTCATCTTACCTGGCAGTGACTTGGGAAGACAAACACCATCACTGCAAATGTTCTCCCTTCTTTCTTCTTTTCCCAACTTTATGTGCTGAGCATGACATCACATGGTCTGGGGTATCCCCATGGTCGGCTGGGGTCACTGTCCTGGCTGTGTCTGCCTCCCACCTCCTTGTGCACCCCAGCCTCCTCTCTGGTGGGATAGGTTGAAGAACAGAAAAGACCTTGACGCTGTGTAAGCCCTACGTAGCAATAACATAAAAACCCCTCTGTTTTCGAGACTGTTTTCATCACAAATCCAAAATATCTCCCCATGCAACCTCCTATGAAGAAAATTAACTATCCCATCCAAAACTAGACCATACAGCTTCTACAGATGTCAGGAATATGGGTAGGGGTTTCTTAGACCTCTGCCCTAAGTTGTTGGAACAGAAGATGTCCGAATGAAATAGTAATTTTCAATAGATCTTTACTTGAAGTATTCCTACCAATTTTTATCTATGCCACAGAGTTTGTCTAGCAAGTTACCTAAGCTGAACTTTTCCTTTTTGTTCATTAATTACACAGCCCTCCTTTTTTAGAATGTACATTTTTAGACTTTTATGCCTTGTTTGCAGAACTGCTGAGTACTCACAGCTGCTGCTTGAGCATTGTATTCTGAACATATGAAATGAGTGTTGATGCAAAATAATACAGCACAGCCTAAACTGACACCAAGTTGCAGAGGCAACACAGAATGACGAGGTAACAAAAGTGCAGGGGAAATGCCAATGGATGGGAAATTATACAAACAGGAAAAAGAAAAAGAAAACAGGTATTCTAATTATGCACTTAAAATAAAAAATTCTAAATTAATCATCACTACTTAGAAAAGAACTGTGGAAGATGTCACTTAATACACTGAAAGGTGTACACTCTGGAAGAGTTTGATTCTCTGTGATAGTCAAAAGACATAGGAGGAAATGGGCGGAAAAGAACTAAGAAAAAATACTGCAGCATCACAAACTGAATCTGTCCACACTCTTGTATTTTGAATATTATTTTGAAAGGGATTTTTAGTGTGACACCATATACCCATTTCTTAAGTATTTTAGAAAAATCTCTGAAAACTCTGATATGTGATATATCAGACTGGGAACTAACTAAACATTACTGGAAAATGTGGATGTTCATGTCTAATGATCACATCAGTAAAATCAACATGAGCCCTCCTTCAGCTTGCTTGGAACTAGAAACACAAGCCACAGACTGTGCAGTAACTGTGTCTTTTATGCAAGAAAATTAAGAACAATCAAGACACAGACTTTGTTTGCACACCAGCCACACTCTCATTTAATTGTTGACATGCTCGTGATCATGGTTTTGACTGAATACACAGAACTCTTGTCACAAATGCCCAGGACACCCTTGCAGGACAACAAATGTTGCATGTGATTGTGCCTATTTCCAAGAGACTTTAAGGACAAGGTGATTCTGCTCTGCCATGAGGAAAGTTCCATTTCCTGGATGCAGTTGTCCCTTTCTACTTGCTCTCAGCTTCAGAAAATAGACCCTGGCTTCTTTTATTTACTTGTATATATATAACCTATGAAGATGAGTGCTGTAAGAAAGTCTAATAGATAATATATCTGTCTTCAGAGCAGGATTTGAATAATGTACAGAAAATAAATGTGCATACATACACTGCAAGAAGGGAATAAAATAAAGTAGTGTGTAGATCTCTTCTACAAGCAATCATCATCTCTCATGTGTAATGAGGTAGAGGCCCCACAGAGAAAGAATGTTAACACATAATTCAAGGTTATATCATAATCATCTCCAAAGTAGAGGAATTGGGATGTCCTAGACAAATTTCACATTTCAGTATAGTTTGTTTTCCTGTCAATACTTAAAACATGTTTGCGCGTGTTTTTGATGTGAGTTTCACTCTGTAAAGATGTGCATGAACATAGTCCTTACAGGATACATACTATCAAATATTTTGGAGCCACAGGAGAAAGATTTCATGGCTAAACAACCAATACCAAGGTCCCAGAATATGGTCCTGTGGATCTTATTTTCATTACTAGGTGAAACTGCACTTCTGTAGTGTATGAAGCCAATTAAAGTAATGTACAAGATGACAAACAAGGGATTCACATCAAATGTACTCAACTTATTCTGACTAAAATGTTAGTACAGGTTAATCTGAAAGCAGAAACTTGTTTATATGTGTAAGTTTATACAAATCAGAAGATTTTCAACAGAGGAGTATGGAAAATCCAAGTTGCATTCAGTAGTTAAATTATGTGGTTATTCTAGTGTTTTCTGATATTGTCATGGGATAAAGATTTGGACTTCTATCCAAAACCTACCAAAATGATAAAACCCTAAGCATGCCATGCTGGAACTAAAATGGAAATATGCTTGTGAGTACTATATCACAGTCAATGTCTGCATTCCAAATACATAATAACCTGCTTCCACATTAATTCCATGTAAATTTTGCTGTGCTTTGTGAATCACTGTGCGTTGAGATTATGAAATATTAGAGCAGAATGCTTCAAAGGACAGGAAAGCTCTCTCTTTCTGAACATTTGTCTTCATTTTGATGAAGTGAATTGTGATGGTTGTTTGCAATCAACTGTGGCAGACTGTTTATGTACATTCATATATGTATGTTTAATGTGGACATATATAAAAATCTTGGTTCTTCATTAAATGTATACTTTTTAGTGCATTTAGTTAAATTCCATTTTATTGTTATCTAATCTAACAGATTAGATTAGAACATCTATCATTGCATAATGAGATACTTACAATGTTAATGTAAGTATCTTACAATGTTAATGTGAATGTTAATAGTATCTATTCATTTTACCTCTAAAATTAGCTCTGTTTCTTGTTAGTAAACAGTGCAGAAAATTAGTTTCGTGTTAGGTTTTCCTAGGCGTAAAAGGGTTTTCCTTGGCATAAAATTTCACAAAGATGTGTCTAAAAGCACGTTTATGCATCTGAGTGGACTCTAATTCTTTAATAATATAGCTGAATCATCAGAAGAGAAGGATCTGTAGTGCTGTTATTAGTTGCCTTGCTATATTTTAAGATGAGAGATTAACAGAATCTAAAATTAGAATGTTTGCTGCAGTCATGGCAACACAAATTTCAAAATGTTCAAATCTTAACTAGGAAAAAATGGTATATAAGATAAGCTCAACACATATAGAAAGTTAAGCCTTTTTTATTTGGGCACTGTTTGTCTCTGAACAAACTTATAACTTTTAAAATTCTGTAGAAGTGAGATCATAGACCAGATCAAATACAGCCACAACTACTAACAATATTAGTGTTAGGCATTGGAGCAGATAGTACAGTGAGAATTTTTAAACCAAATGTTTTGGGGTTTTTATTGTTGGTTTGGTTTTTTTTTCATTTATTGCTGCTTATTTATCCATACATAATAAATAAATCCATATAGAGCAGCCACAGTCACTGCTCATCTTAAAGCACTTGGATTATTAATATTTTGGACAAGTGTCTTAGCAGCTGACTGCAGTGAGATCTAGAATCTGCTTTGGAGCTTTAGTCCTCTGCTGGTTGGATACACAGACTGAATCCCAGGCTGGCTTTTCCTCCCTTTGTGTGTAGAATGCCACTTTGGAGTATTCCACCTTGCATGGTGAAAAGGAAGCAGGCTGATGGCAGCAAGTGGGGTCAGGCATATATTTCTTCAAACAGACTTCCTGCTGATGGACAGGTAAAATTAACATTACTGCCAGAAAAAGGAGACTGCTTGGTTCTTATACAGAGTTACAGGAACACAGAATGTTCTGAGTTGAAAGAGACCCACCAGGATCATCAAGTCTATCTCCTGGCTCTGCATAGGGCACCCCAAGAGTCACACCATGTGCTTGAGCACATGCAGTTTTGAATTCTGTCAAGTTTGATGCTGTGACCACTTCCCTGGGGATCCTATTCCAGTGCCCAACCATCCTCTGGGTGAAGAACAGACTTGATTTTATCTTTCTGTCAGTAAGAAATAAAGTCGAAAATGGGAACACTAGGTTCAAGTCCTTGTACCAAAGGACATGTTTGCACATGACCACAACACACAGTCAAGCACATCACAGAGCTGAAAGTGACTGCAAGAAACCCAGGATTTTTTTACAGGAATAGTGTCTGAGTAGTGCCAGACCAGACTATGAGCCCTTCAGAGAGGAATCCTACATGTAACATTGCCCTGGTATGCCAGTTCCTACCTAGGAATCACGAATCTCCCAGGGCTCCTGTAACAACACTTGTCTGAAGACACCTTGTCCTCTGTGTCTCTGTTCACTACTCCTGCCTCTGAAGAGTTCTGAAAATACATCAACAAGAAGATGAATATACGGACAGGAGGTTGGCATGAATGTAGACAAATCATGAATTTTTCAAGGGCTTATCAGTATTTTGCACCCCATGCTGTAATATAAAATTGAAATGTGAGACACACTAGAGAAAGTTCTTTTGCTGAAGAACTGAGAATCAGACTGGGGAATAAATCCACTGCTAATATTTTTGGATTTGTTTATTGACTTGTCTGCTGAGACAAGAGCATAAAAATTATTCTAATTAGAACTGTACATAGCAAAAAAAAGTTACACTGTCTTTCTTCTAATTCTTTCTATTTCCCAGGGGAGCAAAGCTTTAGCATGAAAGAAAACAGAGAAACTGGTAGCACAATAAGATATTTAAATAAATACTTGCTTCCAAATGATTTGCAGGTGTCAACTTATCTAACATCTGCAAGGAGTTTGTCCTGTGACCTTGCTGTTCATGAGTCCCTTCCACAGCAGCTAATATTTTGTAATTGGATCAGCTGCTAATGCTCTGGAGTTTCATGTTTCATTAATTAGAAAACTGTTGTGCAGCCTTCTTTTGTCTCAATTACATTGATAATGTAGCTCATTCACCTTGTTTACAGATGACAGAAATGTTTTCCCAAAGCATTTTTGTAGATGGTAATACTTACAAAGTGGTTACTTTCCTTGTCCTTCTGTTACACGGAAAATCAACACTTAAAAAGGGGTGATAAGCTTGGGGATTCCTTTCCTTTCCTTGCCTTGCCTCACCTCACCTTGCCTTCCCCTTCCACTTCTCTTTCCCCTTCCCCTCCCCTTCCCCTTTTTCAATGCCCTATACCACAGTAAGTATGTTTGCTTAACTGAATAATCTCTCTTAACTATTTATAAATTTTGGCACTGAAAGAAGTGCTTACAAAAACAAAGGAGAATGGTTTTATGGGGATGGAAGGAAGCTGTTAAAATCTTACCCCATGACATAAATGTTTTGATCATATCTAGATGTCCCAGGTGAGCTGGGAGATGCAAAAAAACCCCAATTCCTTTGAAGAATTGTATATGGATAGGAGATAGGGACAGTATTAGCTTTATTTTGAAAAGGAACAAAAGAACAGAGAGATTGAAAATTGAATTCAGGGGGATGATTTGAGATACTTAACTTCTAAATTTAAGCAAGACTGACATGCTAAAGTCCTTTTGTTTCCAATACAAAGCTAATAGACAGCTTTGTAGGCACAGGCTCTTAGTTAAAGTCCCCCATGGTAGAGAACTAGAAGTGGAATAAACTATCTACCACATTTTTGAAAATTCAACTATAGGTTTGTAATAAGTACCTAGGCCATTAGGTATCTAATAGATATGCAATTTATTTAGGGAAACAAAATTTGCTTATTTTATTTCCAATTTAGACTTTTTGAAAATTCTTTTGTCATATTTCAAATATAATTAATCTGCTTTTGTTTTCATTGGAACCACATATGATCAGGAAGATCTTTAAATAATGGATTTTATGAAAGATATCTTCTCCTTTAAGCCTCCATTTTCCCTGATCTGTGATGAGATCCTGGTCTTAGCATCCTAAAGGAACACTTTAGGAATGTTATTTGAGATGGATGATCACCTGTGAAATTGAAGTACAGTAGCACATCGAAAATATTTGGTGGAAGCTAGACAGAAATATGTGCATGAACTGGTTTGGTTCTGTTGTCTATTCTCTCTCAATGATGTTCCAAGCAGTTTCTAAATGTCTGTGTTCTGCACACTGTGAAGCAACAATAATCCCTTAAGAAATGAACATATTTGCATCTTCATATCCCATTGCAAGGAAAGCAGAAAGACACGCAGGTCCACTGTTGATAATGTTTATAATTCTTCTTTCATAGGCAACCATATTATCAGTCTTTTTAACAAGCCCTGGGGTTTAAATCCTACTTACAAGATATCAGTAGAAGTTCTTAGAGGAGTTAGGATTACTCACCCAAGCAAGGTGATAGGATCAGCCTGCAACTTTAATAAATATTGGATAGCAGGATGTTGAATCAGATTTTGTTGATAACACTTGTAAAATCTATCATAATCTGAGAGAGTGATAGAAGTCAGCAAAATGTTGGTTTTTTTTTTAAACTCAGAAAGATTTGACCTGCCACAGGTAGCTAAGAAACACAAATGTACATCATATTTACAGTCTGTCTTAATTTCTTTGAACTATCTAAAGCTTTGTTGTAAAAAATCCCAGATATATGTTACTTTATTTTCATGCAGGTCTTGCAATGTTGGTCATTCTGTAGTTGAAAAGTATTCTAAATTACTAGATAGAAATACTCTTACCATAAATATATCAAAATCCCTCCAATTGATTTATTGCTTCAGAAGTCTTTTGAGTTCTATTTGCTTGAGGTTATTTGTTTTCTTGTTTTGTTCTTACTGAGCATGTTGTCAATATTTGCTTTCTCTTCTGCAGCCAGGCTAATATCCCAATACTATTTTCTTACCTTTTAGCTCAAATGAGAAGCATTTCTTGTTCTAGCTCACTAAAACATCAACAGAATTAAATTCTCATATTGGATACATTTGTAGTATTTTCAGAGGTTGGTATGCAGAAATAGGTGAATAACTCAAGAGAAGGGAAAGAGAAATGATGGTCTGTGATCTCATTTTTTGTAGACAGAAAGCACTCAGGTATTATGTGGATGTTCTCTATAAATCTTTCATTCTGTCAGAGACAGTGATGTATCAGTTATACCAAGATCAGTGTTGCAGCCATATCTCTGGTTAGAAGGGAACTGAAAATCAGACTAAAAAATACTCAGAAAATGAGCTTTTCTTGATAATCCATGAATACCATGGTGCAGTCTTTGTGTGCTCCCAGTCATGTGCCTTGGATGAAACTAATGAAACTACCCAGTTGCTCAATTCTTCCTGCCCTATTAATCCATTTTACATCAGTGTCCATATTTGGCTTAATATTCAATATTTTCATCTTTATAATTATTATTAATAAACTTTTTTTGTGATTTATTGGTGTTGGAATAGACATTGAGACATCAATCATGACAAAGGACTCATTATATTAGGCAATGAAAAACTCAACCAGTTCACCTCTGATGTTGCAGTAAGAGATTTCCTCAGGTGTACCATCAGACTCCTGGGCATAGAACACATTCCCCCGTGTTGCATTTTCCACAGTAAAATGTGTTATAGTTTACTATTGTTCATGGTGCTTTGAAGCATCCCTTATATGCCAGCTTTGGATGTGTCTGTCTCTTAGAAGTACACAATATGATGACAAAGATCAGTGGCACTGAGAAGAAAAGGTGACAGTGTCTAGGCAGACTGAGATTTATGAGATTAATTGACAGTTCAGAGCAGAAAAAATCTACAAGCAGTTGTTGCCATAATGTTCTCTCAGTGCTATAAGGCAAGGCAACAGAACACAAGATTAAAAAAATGAAATATTTACCTTGCGTCCTTGTCACCCTGTATGAATGTTAGCTGCAGGCAGCAGAAAAGTGAGGACAGACCCAGTAGCCCACAAGCTGTCTCACACTTCAAGGCACACCCAAAATCAGTAGGCTTTGAGCTGAGCTGGCAAAGAAAAAAATTACCTCTGGCTAGTCTCAGAAAAGCAAGGCCATAAGAACACTGTAATTACACCACAATTCAGAGCTAGTTTTTTTCCCATAACCTGCAATAATGTACCTTGCATTACATTACCTAAATGGTACTGTAAAAATGAAGATAGCAGCAACCATAAAATGCTTCCTACCAGAAGCAATAGTACATAGAATGTCTTCCAAAAGTCTTATCACCAGATAAGTAAAAAAAAAAAAATACTCAGTTGTAGAGGAGATTTACAGTAAATTCTGTTTATTCTCTGAAATATATGAAATTAGTAGAATTAAAATATGTCAGAAGGCTGACATGAGATCAAATTAGCCTCAATTACAGTTAGTTGTTTGAAGTTTTTAAGAAGGAAACTATCAAAGTGGCTGGTTTGTTTGTTTTGTTGTTTTGTTGTTTTGTTGTTTGTTTTTTGTAGTATTATAATACAATTTGAAAAGTGTAGATAATTTTAGAAAAAGTATTTGCCTGTATACCAGAATTTTATAATGAAAACAAGATCGTTTTATTTTACACTTTGCCTTTTCATCACAGGCATACTTTCTGCACACAGACCGTTGCAGAGTCATTGAACTGAAGAGCAATCCATATGCTATAAATCTATATAATCTAGAAACCTCCAGGGGGAAGTTTCATAATTTCATACCAAACTGCTAATTATCTGCAAACCTGACTGTGAAACTAGCAATTGATCCATGTCTTGTATTTGGAACCACGAGTGTCCCGATTTCACATTTCCCCATCCTAGGCTAACATGCATTTCCTAAAAACTTGAGCTGGGACAGATAGATTTAGTGTGTGTACATGTGAGAAAGTACTCACTACAAAGAAGTATTTTAAATATTGTTTGAAATAAATATTTGCTTGCCCAAGGCATAACAGTTTATTTTTCTCCTTCGAATGTAGAATTTTACAAGTCTTTGAAATAACAGCCATAGAAACATTCTTTTTTTTATGTGACATAGAATTTCTATATTTCAGAGACATTTTTAACATTTATATTTTGCAAATGATGAAGAAAAACCTTATTTTTCATAAACCAAATGCCCTTTCTTTGCAAGAGCTGGAAACATCTGTGTATAGCATGTTGGAAGTGCTTGGTCACCATATGCTATGGTGGAGTTTAAACTCTGTCACAGAAACTTGTTTTAGAATTACTCTACTCACCATTGTGTTCAAATTTTTGTGGGTAGCTACTTCACAACTTTCAGTGGGTATAAACAGTCTATGGGTTCAGAGATTATCAGAAAAATCTCCACACAGCCAACTCCCAAATTGTGATGTTTAGGTCGTAAAGCATAGAGCCATCCCTCCTGCAGTGAAACATCCCACATGTAGAAGGAGTATATCTTTGTTTATTTTCAAAGAGAAATAAGGCTAGGAGCTGTTTGCAGGCAAATGACTACACTGCTTTTAGGTTAGAGATGGTGACTGTACCTGCTACTTGCCTTCCAACATGCATTAGCCCTGTCTTGTGTATCTCTGCAACTGGATTCATCAGTGCAATTAACTTTTTGTTAAAATGGTTGAAACACGAGTGAGAAAGATCCAGTGTGGATTTGCAATCATAACTAAATATGTAAATCTGAATGTCAAGGGTTGAAAATGTTTGTATATTTAAAGTGTAAGTAAGACATAGTTTGTCCTCTTTGAAAGTAAATTTCTCTGCCTCTTCTTTATATTACTGTTTTCTATTAGACTGTAGTCATCACAGCAAAAGCCACAACATTTATCACTGAAAAGCCTGACTTTCTTTTCCTTTTACCTACCTGTGCACTTTGCTATTCTGCTCTTCTCTTCTCTCTGCAGAGTAAGTACCCTGCAGAATAATCAGGCTTTTACAGAACTAAAATAAATCCCCTTACTTTATTCTGTCCTTCCCTCTCTAGCTCTCCAATGTTCACTCTGAGGTGGGTTTCAGCAAATCACAGCCTTAACCCTTTTGCATGGTCCATTAGTGATGAATGCCCACAAGTCACACAGGACAACATGAAGCCCAATTACTTCTTCATGTGCCTTTCAGGAAGTCCTGTAGGGCTCCAGATAATTTATAGCTGACCAGTCTCTTATTTAACACCACCTTTACTTACTGAGACATTGACACAATTGATCACCAACCTAAAGAAGAAAAACCCAACCTGACAGAGCTAACCAGAAATAAAGCTTTCTCTGTTTCTTGGAACACCAGACATATGGAAAGCATGGTCACTTGATTTCTATAGAAATATGTACATGAGCAAGTTTTATGGGGCTCTCAATAGATGTAAAGAAAATGGTGTCTGAAGTAGGAAATATTTGAAGGCTTCTAAAGGAAGGTGTAGGGCATTTTTCATAGGCAGCTATTTGCTTTGATAAATTAAATTGCAATTAATATTCTCCAAGAATTTTTTCCTAATGTGTCTAACTGATTGGTCAGTTTTGGAATTTGAATCAATGTCGTACAGTAAAACCCAACAAGATACAAAAGGAAATAAATCTAATTCTCTCTTTGAAAGCCTGGATGAGGAACAAGAAACAAAGAATGTTATTATGACTAAAGCATACTTTGAAATATGGAATCCGTCATATTAACGCATTAATTGAATAGTTAATTTCCTCACTTGACTGTCAATACCCGTGTTTTTCTATGTCTGATTTTGATCTTGTTTCCATCACATTCCCAGGCAGAATTCCACTGGGGGACACCTGTGCTGCTTCCATGAGCAGCCAGGCTACCGGAATTAGAGAAGTCCTGTGCATGCAAGGAAGCAGAGCATGGCATAAGGGCAGCAGGTGGGCAGTAAACGACAAAGCTCCAATGGTTCATTGTCTTGTATCCACATATTCTTCTCTGAGTTCTTTTGGTGATGGGATTTCCATAAGTAATTTGTGGATTTAACATTTATTCATATAGACAAGTACTGAGGGAGGGAAGGACAGGACAGATGAACAAGTGTGTGGGTTAAGAATTTTTCCCTTCACCTTTTTTGGCATCTGTCAGAAAGGTAATAGAGACTGAGCTATAACATTCAGTGAAGTGTCTTACATTTAGGTTGCAGAGAAAGAGAGCTTCTGGGCTGCAGTACATGGCTCATCAGTATGGTGGCTCACCAACAGATGGACATTCAGGCCCCTACTGTTGCCTTTTTCCTGGAAATGAAATTTGAGATAATTTTAGTAAGAAGGCAATATAAAATGGGATCTTAATTTGAAGACCTTTAGGAGCATTTATAGAAATGTGTCCATAAATACCCACCTCTCTCAGGGGTGGGTACATTTTGATAGGTTTTAGGAAATTAGCATAATTGATAAAAGGCACCAGTTAGGAGGATGAGTGGTGATTCAATTCTCCCCCAAGTCCAGTTCTTTCTCTGGAGCCTCCCCTTCAGCACTAGCTGTACTTTGCCCATTAAATCTCAAAGAGTTGTTCTCAGCCTTGGTTCCCAGGAAGGACCAAAATAGGATAGAGGCCTTGTACCTCCCAGGGCTTGGAGCTCTGAGATTTATTTTGCCTTTCTGCTTAGGGAAAGGCCATGGAAAAATACTGGGAAAATTAGCTACTAATATAATAGGTGGCAGAGTTATAAAATGTGTGAAGAATACAGAGAATTTATAAAAGAAAAAAGCCAAAACGCAAACAACATCACTACTACAGTAAATGTTCAAAGATCTGTAGAGAGAGTATTAATCTTCAAATATGTGTTTCTTAATGCTCCACATCCTGATTCAAATATTGTGAGCTTGAATCCAACTTGTTGGGGATATGTACTTTTCTGTGATATTATTGCTGTTTCCTACATATTGGAATCCTTTGAATCCTATGCCTTTGAAGGCTAATTCATGGGCAAAGTTCCAGCACTTAGGTCCCTCTCACCATAGAGAGGATGGCCTGTATCTGATCAGACAGGTTATTTTGCACATAATTCCCTTTGTACTTCACAACTTCCTAATTCAAGATTCAAATTCCCCATTGGTATCATAATTCATATACATATAGTTCTGCCTCAGAGCTGAGACTTCTACCACATGGCAACATAGAGAAGGCTTTAGAATACTAAAGTACTTCTAAGGCTGTAGCTGGAGTGCTTTGGTCAAGGTCACTTGCAAGCTGCAGTGCCAGGGAGACTTAAGAAGTCCTAGGTTTGTGCTATAAATACAGGTACAATCTTTCTCTAGCTAGGCAGTTTGATGAAAGGACTTTTACAGAGGTTTTTCTGTGGATCATTCTTGTGGCCAACAAGTAAACTTGACAAAAATGTCTTCACAGGAAGAAAAAGCTCAAATAGGCAAAGTGGTTGAGTAGAAAAGCAGCAAAGGGCATAAGCAGAAAAACTTAGTGGATGTCAGAGACGCTCTTTCATCAGTAACTCTGTAAGTAAAACATTTATGATGTTTGAGGAACTCCCTTCCCAGGTGGGTAGGATTTAGATTCAAATTAATCACAAGGGGAGAAAAAGAATTTAGGTTTCATAAATGTGCCTTGAATCTTCAGAATACATTCCCTATATTTATAGTAGCTACATTGTGAGAATGTATCTTGCATCTAATAGATCAGAACAGTTGTACTGACTTAGGAGAGCAACAGCTTTGACATCCATAGCTTACCTTCGACAGAAATTCTGTCTCAATTTCAATATTCTTGCCTTGTCTAGTTATTATATTTGGTGTTTCACATTGAATTGTTATAATATTTTCATAAGGAAGAGCCCAAACCAACAACAGAGTATATGCAGCTCATGGTAACCCTCACAGTGAACTGACTGAGATAATTTGGGGGTTTTACCCCATCTTTACCCTTGCCTTTCAGTTCACAGATTTCTGGTTCACAGCTTGTTTTACCACTGGAGTCAACCACTGGAGAGCTGGGGTGAGTGTGCCAGATTGCAGTGCTTGTTAGGAAGAGCCTCTACTCAGCATCCCACTCCCACAAAGGTCAGGGGCCGCATTCTCCTGGTAGGAGACCTGCCAAGAGAGCTTGCTCTGTGGTCAGCAACAGGTGGAAAAGATTAACCCTTTGAGAGTCATGCCCCTTAGCCCATCAGGGGTCATGACATCGAAGGCATGGCCTGTTGTCATCAGTGAACAGTCAAGCTGCAGGACTGGATTTATTAGGTACATCACAAAGCACTCTGTGAAATAACATTTTCCTCTCTCTGTCTTTCTTTGGCCATTCCCTAGAGTTGATCCAGCCAAATGAATTAGAGAAGTGCAGTTAAACTGATTAGTAACTGAAAGCCCAATAATTTGTTTATTTACCACGGCTAAATTTATATGTCTATTTTCTTGAATTGTCTTTGTTCTAATAATGGTCAGTTTTAAAACTCTGATACTCAAGTGGAATATACTAGCTGAATTAAAACAGTGTAATAAATTCATGCATTCATTATGTGTGTTACAAATTTATTCTGATATTGGTCAGGATCATGATCTTTGGAACATCACACAGGTTTGCTTCCTTTTTGATTTCTAAAGACTGGCAGTGAGCCACAGAGTTTGGTGTCGTTTTTGGTGGCTCAGCTTTGCAGCATGACCCTGTAATTGAGGTCCTTCCCACTGGGAGCTGCATCACAGCTCATCTGAAACATGGTGCAATTCAGTGCAGGGTTACATTACCATCCTTATGGGAGCTCTTACAGAACCACGCTGGAACCTTCCACACACACTTAGTTCACTACCCTGTAATAACTTCCTGTGTGGGGAGAGAATACCTCACGCCTTGCTAAGCAAGCTAATTTCCTCGTCCTCATCAACATTTATTCCACTTTTTTTTTCCACAGTGAGTAAAAACTAGTGACACAAGCTCAAACTCTTGAAAACAAGGACAAAATTCTTCATTAAAAGCTGAGTTAGGAAGTGTTAGTATTTCATGGAGGAAGCATAGAGATAAAGTTTGTTCTGCTCAGATACCTCAATTCACACGACACACAAGTATCTCTTATTTGGTAAGACTTCTTTGACATGTGAGAACCTCACAGGTGTGAAAACACAATGAAGTTAGTGTGTCTATAGGCCTTAAGCATTTATCTCTGAAATATCCGTATTTCAAAAGCATCGCATTATGAATCTCAAGTCTTCAAAGACTAAGTGCTGAGTCTGTGCTGAGGTTTTAACATTATAGGAATGCTTCACTTTCTCTGTAGTGATTTGCAACTAAATGTTTTACAAAAGCATAGCATAAAACATAGCATATAAGGTAGTATTTGGGAAAACATTCCATTAAAACAGATAACCCCCTAATACGTACAATTTAAAACACTGATTAGAAAGGAGGCCCCTCTGACAATAGCTGTCTGTGCCATATTTCTATGAAGAGCACAAGTGCCATGTTACTAAAAATGAAAAACAAAGCCATGGGAAAGCATTATTTCAGCTGTCATCACGTTGTTCATATTAGAGTAATATGTACATAGTTACAACTATTGCTTGGTTTCCTTATTGTTTGTTTAGATCTTTTATATAGCAACAATGTAGTGAAAAATACTATGAAAAATAAAGAAGATGTTTTTGATACAAACCCAGATATGAATATCCTGACTTTAGATTATGATTGAATCCATATGATTTCCTTCTTCTAAGCAAAAAAATTCAGATTCTCTAACCATACACTGAAACAATTTAGGCTTGGCTTTTAGCACATGCTAGTGGAATGCAGGTATTGCCATAAGACTTCATAATGCAATGAGATTTGAAACCTTCCCTTTCAATTGTTAACTGTAAACATACTTTCTTATTCCTTTCTGCTTATACTGCAGATAAGGAGTGTGGTTATTTTAATATAAGTTCAGATGCAATTGGAAAGACTTGTTTTGGAGAAAAAATTTAAGTACAAAGTTTAGGCATGGATGTATCTAGAGTTTTTTTGAGAACACAAAACCAGGAAGCCAAGAAGAAGAGGTTGAAATTTATAGTTTGTAAATCTATGTCTATGTCATAGCTCCAGGAGGTATATTATTTCACCAAATTATTCTTTCAAAAAAAACCCCAACCAGCCAATGAAAACAACAACAATGACCAAAACCACCAAAAAACAAACAAACAAAAAACGCAAAACAAAACACAACCCCCCCCCCCCTCCCCCCCCAACAAATAAACTCTCCAAGATTTTCAAGGAGGTTTGAAATTGTAATAAAAAGATTTCTGGGCTGCCTTGGAAATCCTGGAAATAGCTCCATGCATTTCTTGGATATGTTTGTCTATACTATGTCCTTACCAATGCTCAGGAGCCTTTTGATTTGTTTCTAATTGACCTGGATCAAAATAATGATTGTACTATCAATTTACTAGCACTAACATGTTAGTGCATGGGAATGTTACCTGCCATTATTTAATTTACTAGTACAACACTGGTACCTAAGATATTTGCTGTCCAATACCACTCCACAGAAAATTTTCTGTCTGAAAATTTTGTGGGTCTATGGCAGACACAGCACAACGTCCCATTATTGAAAATATTTTTTAGGAAACTGATAGAGACCTTTTCTGTGGACATAGCAATCGCTGAAAGAAGGAAGGAAGGGGAGTTTTAATTCTGATTGCAAAGTGTGGATCCAGATCACACACCTTTTGAGTGTTGTTCAAACACTGTTTCCTCTTACAATATAAAACTTGCAAATTTTCATCAGTTGTTAGAGGACATTCTTTAAGGAATAGATGCACTATTCAGAAGAATTTTGCAGGGACATGAATCACAGAATCATACAGAACTACTAGGTTGGAAGAAACCTTTAAGATCAAGTCCAACCCATCCCCTTACACCTCAAGTAAACCATGGCACTGAGTGCAACATCCAATCTTTTTTTAAACACATTCAGGGATGGCGACCCCACCACCTCCCTGGGCAGACCATTCCAGTACTTTATCACTCTTTCTGTAAAAAACATTTTCCTAATATCCAACCTAAATTTCCCTTGGCACAGCTTAAGACTGTGTCCTCTGGTTCTGTCAGCTGCTGAACAGAAATAGTAGGGCAGTTGCAACTCGTGCTACCATGTCAGATTGACCTGCCCTGCCTTGAAGGTGTCGCCTTCCAACTGAGGTAACAGTGACGTTATGACTTTCACTTGGTCATTCTTAGGAGTACTGCAATAATCAGATGGGAAAGAAGGTATCACAGAGAAAATGGTATGTGATTTTTCAAATTGCTTTGTTTTGCACCAGAAAGAGAACAAAAGCCTAAAAAAAAGGGGGGTTTTAATTCTTTTTTTCATGAAAATAGAAAACAGCAAAGTAGAAGAAGAATTCTGGTGATCCTTATGGGCACCTTCCAACTCAGGATACTCAATGATTCTAACCTATGCACGTCCCATGAACAGCACAGGATTTGATGCATTTCCTCAAAAGAAGTATCTGAAACTTGACTTAGATGAGGGTAAATTCTCTGATGGGAACGAGACAAAGGAGAAATCTATTCCTTTACATATTCCTGGAAATTTATTTTGGAAAACTGTTCATGATGTGTAGAATAGTATCCTATTTAATTTTTTTTTCATTCAAGTTGTTCAGCTAGTTTCACAGGAAAGAGTCTAAATAGATTTCTAAGAGTAAAAGAAAAGAATTAGCTAGCTGAAAAAAATACTAATGAACATAAAAACTGTAAGTTGAAATACAGAGACAGTCACACTCCTTGGCAGAGCTATGTGAAAGTTTCTTCCTGAAGTTGGCTTAGACTTCTGTGATCTTTTCTCTAGAAGCAGTTATATAACTTCCTTAAAATGTGTTCTTTCTTACCTAGCAACATGGCTGAAGATATGTCAGACTCCATTTTTACTGTCTTGAGAGATACTCTTTGTCCTTTCTTTGATGGACACAGTTGTCTCACACATCTATTCATTTTTAGAAGGTTGTTAGAAAGGCATGTTAAGCAGAACATTGCCTGGGCCCTGTCAGAGCTCTAGTGACTCTCCCTTTCCTACTGGTTATTTTCTTTTCATGACTATTCTATTTTCCCCTTATCTATCAAACTCTATGATTCTTCTGCAGTTCAGATGAAGACCTCAGGCACCATTTGCTGGACTTTCAAACAGGAGCTCTGCAAGTATCATGCACAAAGAGAGACATTCCTATGATGCTGCTTATAGTGGGAGACAGAGGGATGTGGCAGCTCCTGCCACATGGACTGCCCCAGACATTTCAGAAGATCTGTCTAAATGTTAATATGGTTTAGTAAAGAAAATGATAGATTTTGCATTTCTGTGCTTGAATCAGAGCTAGATGACTCCTTTGAAAAATTTTCTGGTGGTTTCACAACCTGGATCAAATTGTACAGATCCATGAACTGGCAACAATCTACACTGCCACTCCAAAAAGAAAAGAAGCTGCTTCCATCTGTGATCTTATTGCAAGATCCAAGTTCATATAAGAATTAATCACTCAGATTGACACATGAAACATCAGCAAATATTCTGAATGGATCTGATTTTTACTTATAGTGTGCAAAACATTTCAGAAAAAAATATTTATGATTGAAATTGATGCTATGATGATAGCAATCACAAATTCATTGGAGGAAGCATAAAGGAAGGAGGAGAGAAGGAAATAATAATAAAAAGTAAAAGACAAGTGTTTCAAAAAATCGATCTAAAGATGACAGTACGTCTTCTGAAAACTAGTATTTTGTCTTTGCTATTATTTTGCTGTTATTATGTTTGATTAATTATTTACACTGCACTGTATCTGTGCACACATTTTTCAAAAGTGAGGTATTATTTACCCAGTAAGTACTATGTAAATCAGCTTGGAAGGACTGTTAAATATTTATAGTCTGTCTGGAAGGTTAGAAGAAGTGCAAGTTGTAGGGATTGCAACTGCATACTGATAACAACAGTAAAACCAAAACCATAAACATTGCAGAGGTCAAAAACATTTACTGTTTTCAAAAATTTCTCTCTTGTCCCAAATACCAAGATTTGAAAAAATACATTCTTTTAAAATATATCTGTTACATTCCACTGGCCTAGTAAATTGCAGCTTGCCTCTCACAAAGCTTTCATGCCTGAGATTTGGCCTGAATTCTTTAGCACTTCAAAGCATGACTGAAGAAGAGTGTGTCAGTAATTTACTGTCTCTTTGCATCTGTCACCTTGATTTTCTTTACCATAAAGCTTTAAATCTTGGACCTGGAAAAGGTGAAAGCAAAATGCTGGTGCAGCTCTCTCCTTTTCCTGCTACCCTTGCAGAAAAGAGGGGAGAATGTAAAACTCTGAGCATACAACCTTCCTAAATAAGGACTATTTTTTGTTTCAACATAACTCTTTCAAGAGTTAGCAGATGTTTCAAATTGGATCTTGTAAAATGCTGATAACTGTACATATCTCAGACTACAATCCCTTCCAGAAGTCACTTTAGTTCCGAAATATTTATGAAAAGACCATATGTTATATTTGTTCTTTGAGTTGGGGGACGGGGAACACAACAATTCATCAATTTCTAACTGATTTTCATTTGCTTTTAATATTGTTCACTCAATAATCACTTTCCATAAAAACGGTATCATTTTTCCCTTTCTGGACTAAAATTTTGTCCTTGCATTATTAATTTGAGCAGTTACCAAATTTGTTCCCGTTCATAATCTCAAAAATAATAACAGTAAGGAAACACACATAAACATGAGTAAGTTACATAAATTTTTACATATTTATCCTTCACTTCTCTAATTTAGAGCTGTTTGCCTTCCTGCTGCTAGATTGTACCCATGTTTTATGCTTAAACTGAGAAACTGAAGAGAAGAATAGGCTGTCACTTCATCAGATTGGAGGCAATCCTTGCTTAATTACTTGAGAGGTGTTGCTGTCTTACTTGAGTCCCCTTTTATGTCAGGTAACCAAGTAAAATGACACTAAATTAAGCTTCCCAAGGGGAGAACTAGGGCAGATTCTGCCAAGCCAGGCTTACATCACTCTCTGCATACCAGAACTGAACACACATGATGGAATCTCCTAATGCAAGCTCTGAGGACAGGGACCTCTATGTTTGCGCTGAGCTTCAGACAAAGAACATTGGCTGAGACCAGGCCAGTGTGACACTTTATATTAAACAGGGAGAGGCCAATTAGGCCCATATGCCTGAGATTCCTTTCATCTAACTTCTGTCAGATAAAAGGGCTGCTTTGTCAAGCAAAGCTCCTTTTCTAGTCAGTGGAAAGAGATAAGCATCTCCAAAGGCAAACTGCTCAACATATTTTACACACCTAATGTGGTGATCTGAGATGAGACATCAGCCAGGGTGCTCATCTCTCCCTGTTGCCTCAAGAAGGAGCTTTGATGGTTAGATAGGTCACACTCCTAGGTGCCTGAAAGAATAAAAATTTGATCCCAGCCAGTCAGAAATAAGGGCAAAATGTAAAGGCAACAATCTGACAGGTATACTGAGAAAATACCTATGGCTTAAATTGTGTATTTTATGCCCTGTTCTGATGTATGCAGGGTAAAAATCAGACTGCATGGCCAACCTGGATGCTGCTTGTACTGAAAATGTAGCACTGTCTGTTCTCAATGTTATGCATGTACATTTTTAAAAATAATGGACTAACAGCTGACTCCTTTATCTTGTGTATTAAAAGGTTTTAGGTACCTTTTATGAAAAATGTTAGTGTCTCAACACACTGCTTTGTAACAGAGCCTTCACATATTAGTTATTATAAGATAGTGGTATCATCAGGAAGGTGTATTTCTTATTCTCAGGGGGTTTCGTCTCCATATAGTGATACGTTCAGGACACCAATTAAACATGTACATGTTTCTTAGGAAAAAGTTTCTGTTCAGAGTCAAGATGGAATCAAAGTGATATCATGCCATATTTCATGCTACCAATTATGAAAGAAAGGATTTAAACACTGGATCTGTTTCTAAGGCATTCAATTTGAGGAAAAGAATTAGCATTGCAAAGAGAAAAGGGAGAATAGTGACTTTTTTCTTCTGCATTCATTGTCTTGAATCAGCCTATTGTCTGGAGTTGTACGTGTGTGGGAGTGCAATTCACTGGTGGTTCAATTCAACTCTCAGTTCTTTCAGCTGTGTTTTCAGCCTCTGATTTCCTATGTTTCTCTCTGTAGTTTTAATAATGAGGGAGATTTTAGGACAATATGTTCTACATTTTCTGCATTATTGAGCTTTCTTCATGGCCTCTCCAGAACAACAAAACAAGACTAAAGCTTCAACGCTAATAGATTATGTGTCAGCACCAAAAAATCCAAGAGACTCTTGGGAACATACCATAGTCCATACCTATATAATGAAAAAATATTATATTCATGTAGTCATACAATTTGCAATCATTGAGGTACTCATTTTAATCATATCCCCACCCAGCTAATTTTTATTCCTGGGGGCAATGCTTTGGCCTTTTTTCTCTAACTCTTGGAGATGCTGGCAGTGACATAAGGCTGGTCTCTTCCCTACACTTTGAATATACACGTGCAGATTTCCCCACATACATGTATGTATTTATGTGCACAAATTCATGAATACATGTAGAAGTCCATAGTTGGTAGGTCACACTTTGTGACATACACCTAACAGATTAATTCAATAATTACCTGTGTTACGAGCCTGAAAGAGGGGGAAATGTCAGCTAAAGGCAGTGGTGACAAGAACACTATACAGGACTAGGAAAATCTGATAAAACCTGACAAGACAAGCAACAAGCCTTTAAACCATAAGAATAATTAATTATTAGAATATTTACTAAGAAATGTGTTAAATTTCTCACTTCACTAGAATGCCTTGTTAGTAAAGGTTCTGGTGATTGCTGATCTTAAATTCTATTAATTAAACAACAGACTTCAAATTAAAGCATTTAGGAAAATAAAGAACATTTTGTTAAGACTAAATGCAAGCAAAGAGATGCAGTGGTGCAGCCTGATAGCTGAGCAATTGTCAGTAAAAATGAACTAGAAATACAACAGGTAAATACATCAGTATACTGTGGAAAGTAATCTGAGGAGTTTTGTCCTTCATTGGAAGCAAAGGTGCTATTGCTATGTTCCCTTATTTTACATTGGCTTGCCTTCACACGGATTGTGTAGTACAAAATAAGAATTTCCTGATGGGAATAACTTAATATAAATGGCAGAAAATTTGCCTGCAGATGGAAAAAATAAGGACTTTTCCCACAAGCATTTGTGAAAACATGAATTTATAAGGCAAATAGTCCGTAAGGGCTAAATTATGATCAAATGCAGGGAAACTAGATGTACTTTGTGCCTTCTGATATGAAAAGAAAATGAGCCTTGGTTTTTGCATAAAACATATGAAATATGTTCTGTTCGCTTTTCCATGCCCTTGCTTCCAGCCAGACATCTTTAATGTCTTATTAGATGATTCTGAAAAAGGGAAATAATTTAATGTGGCATAAAACTCTGGAGATATGATTTCAAAGGGGTCAGTAATAAATAATGCAGAGTACCAATAGCTGTTACTTTAAAAATGATTCACTGATTTTAACTGGAATATGCATCTAAACTAAAGATGTTGTCTAGCCTACCCAGTTCCTGTCTCCTTCTCGTTCATAGTTTCACATATTCTGGGAACTACAGAATAGCATATTAAAATTATGTAGCTATGTTTATGAGAAAACTTCTAACTTCTTATAAATTAAGACCCAAATCCCATATGTAAGCCAGTGAACATCTTCTGATGTTCAAGAACTGAAGTGATTTTCTAAATATGTCATAAATTAACTTCTCCCTGCAGTTTTCTGGGAGGTACATCAGTTTGATGTGTGCCTTGAGAAAGGCTGCTCATATGGCTGTAATAATAGATATTGGTTACTCTGATATGTCCAGAAGGAGGTTTGCCAGGATTGTCCTGTATTAATGGCACTGTAGACATCTCTCCATTGTAATAAATCAGTGATCAGCAAAGAAGTAAATCATACTTTGGGAATCCTTGGGCCACAAATATTTAGCTAAACAAACAAAAATATGTGTAAGATGTATGTATGCAAATCACATCACTTTAGGGAAACAGTGCTTTCAGTGTGGATGAGTGAGTGATTTGTAAAATTTTTTTAGGAAAAGGGATTATTCCTAGTAACAGTGGCTCAATAATGCCAAACTGAAATCAGGCATAGAAAGTCTGTTTTGTGTTAGTAAAGCTATTATTAATCTACTCTTATAATTTCTGATTTCTTCTTCTCAAGCATTCAATCTCAATATGTGCCCTTGTTACAAGTTTATTTTAACTTCACGTGGGCTCTCGTCTGAGGGTCTTTACACTGTGGTTTTCAGAAAGCAACATGGCCAATCACCTTACTACCACCAGTTTGTACACAGCTTTGAAATTAATATCTCCCAAAAAAGGAAAACCCCAAAATGAAGTATCTGTTTCTATAAGAAGGTTGATACTGCGTGGGACTCAAATGATGCCTGTGGCCAAGGCTGGACCTTGAACAAAATTGCTTTTGGATGATGCAGAAGGCATACCTGCAGGATGGGCTGTGTAAGTGTGGGAGATGGTCCTGTTACTGGGAGACCACAACAGTTACCCCACAGGACAGGAGTGACAGCTGCAATAAATCTGAGATCAGGATGTATTTTTGATAGACACCATGTAAAGCTACACAGTGGAGCTCAGCAGGCATTTTTACAAGTCAGTAAAATGCTGAAGAATAAGGAATATGAAGGCTAAGGAATTTAGATTATTTGGTCTTGTGGCATGAACAGAATGGTTGCAAGATAAATTTGTATTCAGTTCCTGCTCCATTTGTGGGTGAAAGTAAGCTCTTAAACTTACATTATTCAGTGTTCTCCAGCTATAAAATAGAGACGGGACAACTTAATGCTGTGAGATTTTCTAAAAATAAATTTATTACTGAAATGTCCTGTTTTCAGATGTGGCAGCTATAAGCAGCTAAGTACCTTTTATTATAGGGGAGAAAATACAAGAATAAACTATAAAATTGATCAGTCTTAGTTCCCTTCTTCTCAAAGCATGAGTGATGAACCTATCAAATGACAAATGCCTCTTTCATTTGTCTTCTTTTTGAAGTGGAAAATTAAATCTCAGTCACAAAATATTCTGAAAGTGTTGTTTTTTTCCTAATTGATTTAAAACGCTCACTTTCTAAATCTGAAAAGTTGCAAACAACAGCCACACTCTGATTTTCTTGAAAGAATTCTGAACCATATGTAAGCTGTTAGGCATCTGTTTTGTCCTTGTGTACATGTCAAATCATGCTCCAGTTCAGTCTTGATTGTCCTATTGTGGATCAAAGCCATGCTTTGCAAAAACACACCACGCTGAAGCTATGCTCACTTACAGCCTCGCTGTTAATGCCACCAAAATAAATTTTATCAACTTCCTTGCTTCAGCAAACAGCTGACATGTCTTTTGGCAAAATGAACCACAAAACTCCTGATCTGACGTCAACGGGCTGACAACGGCTTTGTACCAGACGAAAATGTTCGCGGCTGAAGTGGGTGCTGTGCACCAAGCCACAAGTACCACTGCACTTCTGAATGGCAACAGAAGCTTTCACAGTGTCAGTAATTTTCTAGGGATTTTTATTCACAAAAAAAAAAAAAAAATTGGAGCTGAGAACTTATTTTGATTTTGAAATAAATGGAGTTTTAAAATATCAGTGTCTAACATGCTGCATATTATGTGTGCTGGATGAAGGGGGGCTTTTTCTTGGAAATTAAGACATTCTGATTAAATCTGATATTACATTTCTCTGATAAATTTATTTACCAAGAGTTTTCATTGTCTTTCTATAAATGAATAAATAGAAGTGAATTATTTAATTTTCATTTGCTTTCCTCAATGAAATATCAGTTGTGATTTTTGCCTTGTTTGGACTACTTTTCTTCCATGAAAACAGTAGAATATTCCTGTTCTGCTAGACCACCAAGCAAGCTTTCATTTCAAGAAAGGTCATTTTATCTTTCAAGTAGGAAAAATTTAAAGGGTTTTCTTAGTAATAGAGAGTACATGCTTCTGCCTGAAAACTAGGTTCTAAAACTTTTTTAAAAAATCTTTAAACAAATTTGTAATTATTGAATTCTTATACAGGTCAAAGGAATTCTAGAAGAAAAAAAAAGGAGGGAGATTATTTTAACTGGAAGGTTAATTTCTAAGTATGCTTGAAAGAACATTTTGAAGTTATTCAGTTTCCTTTGCCTGATTTAAGGTCCAACTTAGTTATGATTCCATCAGAGCTTTGTTTGCACTCCTTGTTGATCACCAAGTCTTGATGTACTTGTCTAACTTCAATTTCCTCTGTCAGCTTTGTAGTTACACTGCACAATGAGCTCTTCATGAGGTTGCACAACATAATTTCCATATCATGGGACCCTGTACTCTCAAATGTTTTGTTGATCCAACTGTTTCATCCAACGCAGCTATACAGCATTTCCCACAAATTTACTCAGACGTCATCTTAAATTTCTTAGTCATGATTGCTTTAATCTGTATAATGGACCTTGTTATAGCTCCTTTGAAGCAATATTGAACTATCAGGAATATATATTGCCCACCAGGAAACTACCTAAATAATGTTGCAGCCTATGTCCTTACAGGACATTTGTCTGTTCTCAATAAGAAAGAGGAGCTATAGCTCCACTATGCAAATTCTGCAGATTAAATTGATATATACATTTGTGTCAAGATCTTCCTCCTTTCTGAAAACTTAGGAAATCATCAACAGTCTTTTTCATATGCAAGTCTGGAAAAACTCAGATTAGTTTAAGGTCTTTTTCAGGTCTGTGCATCTATATATGAAAATTTCATCTGTGCATTTGTTCAAAACTAATCTGCAGCTTAAAAATATAGAACACTAAAAAAAATAGTGTGTGACCACCACTAGCCTTAGGATGCTGAAAATAATAAAACTAGAATAGGCCACAAGGTCACAGAAGCATTTTACTCTGAGTATTGGCAGTAAGTAAGAGTTGTCTTATGGTTTTGTAGCAGGGAATTCAGATAAAACATCCATAAACTGACAGACTTGTTTCAGGAATGAAATCTGTCTGCATTTTAATGATTAATGTAATTTAATTTTAGTGCCTTTGTAAAAAGTCATTTGCCACTTCTCCCTTGGTAGAAATAGAGAACAGAAAATGCATGTGGCATACACAAATATTTATCTGCCCTCTAAGCTGCATTTCATGGAACCCTGAATCACATACCTTGGGATTTCATATTTTGGGCAATTATCAATTTCAGAGCCTTTGAGGGGCTAAGGATTGCTGTTCAAAAGGCAGCTGTGGGGCTTTTTACTGAACAATGCCATCTTGTCTAGATACAGGATGTTCGGTTTAATGATTCTACTTTCCACTTTTTGGAAAATTCTCATATTAATTTTCAATCATTAATTTTGACTCTATTCAAGCAAAAATTACTTCAGTTTTTCAGAGAATGAAGCAAATACCCAAGCACACCATATGTGTTCTTGGCCACCAATTAATAACATAGTTGTATAATGGCATAGCTGCATAAACAGTGCACAGGGAGGAGGTCAGTCTGAGAACAAAAAACTATCTAAAGGCTATGATCTTGTTTATCAACAGATTGATTCATGTAAATTCACTCAAAGTTGAGAATTGTTTAATGATTCTGTTATGCAAACAAATCTGCTATACACATTGTTTGCAAGATAGCAGTGTAAGTACTGAACCTTCATCCTACATGGCTGGCTATATAAAGCATGTGGCATGGCTTTGATCCTTGGTTAGCAGATTTGGGCAGCAGAAAGTAGTTTTACTTCAATATCAAGTGACTTTATGATTTCACTGCAAAGTAAAGTTTTATATATAAACAAATCACTGCAATAAACTCTAAATATTCATTAATATTAATGAGCAATATTAATATTAAACATATCTTTCCTTCTTTGAGATTGCATTTTAAATGTCATTGAAATGAAGTTCTATGGGATACTAATAATGTTTTATTTTATTTAATGAGGATTCCATATATTTACCATCAGTGTAGTACTGACCTGTCTCACTGAACAGATTTTACCTGTTCTCAGAATTTGCAGTATACTACATGCATATACTTCATACCTACTTTTGGTCATGCCATTCTTTGGGTCTCATAATTTTATATGGTTATCGGCTGCAAGAAGTCATGACAAGATTCACAGTCACATGAAGAAATTTTGCCAGCTGAAATCTTGACCTGTTGGACAAAAGAAACAAAAGCATAGGCTACAATAAGGACAAGATTTATAGGTCTAGAACAGCTATTGAATGTTAAAATTTAAGCCTCAATTGCTCATTCAGGTGGGAAGAAGTGAACACAGATAATTCAAGTATTGTCTAAATCTATATAAAATACTTATGACACTGCTTGAGTAGCTGCTTAGCATTTGCTGCTGAAATCAAGACCATTTATAGCAGTGGCAAACCAAAGGATTTACTCCATCCAAAGTAGCTGAAGTAGGTGCCCAGAATTCCTTCTATGTACATAAAAATTCCCTGTTCCACTGGCAAATAACCCAGTTGGTTCATGGAAAATGTCATGCAAGTAGGAGTGTACAAATGCAATGAAAGGTGAAGGGCATCACAGACTAAATTATTATAAATACCTGCTGCTGTGTCTTACAGATAAACTGTGCTGTGCCAGACTGACTGGCAATACTTTTATTTTGTAGTGACTGTATTTAATTTTATGTCAGAGAAGACAGCAGCAACAGATATTCGCTCAGGGAATGACTGGGCAGATAGTGAAGGCTATAGAGCATTAGCAATGCTAAGAAGTCTCAAACAGTCCTTAGAGGAATGGGAGTTTCATAACAGAGTCTGACTGTGTCTCAAATATCATGCTGACGTTTGTCAGCAATGAATTTCCCACACTGTGGGAGTTTTAAAGAATGACTTATTGGCTTATTGGCCTACTCAACCCATGCATGCAAATCCAAAGAGACAGATTCACTACATTTTTGCATATCTGTAATATTCCAAAGCCTTAGAATTCAAGTGTTACATGTTGGTGAGCATACAAATGTAAGAGTGTGGGGAAGGACTGGGAGCACAGTCAAAACAAAAATTACAAGACAGGTAATTGTAGTCAAGTGTGTTATGAGGCAGTACAGAATAAATAAATCATTCAGAGCAAAGTGTCTCATTCTGGAAATTAAGACACTTTAAAGGATCAAGTATGATTTTATAGTTGGGATTACTTGACTGAGATTTTCATTCTGTAATTTTTAAGCAGTCTCAGAAAGAGCAGCTAAAGCTGCTTGCTTTGCCACACTTAATCTTGAATTGTCAAGTAATTTCAGTGTTGGAAAGTTCTTCAAATATTTCTCTTTCCTTTATGAAAAATGCCATTCCTTGTTCACGGTGGGTTATCCTGGCCTAGTGACCTGTCCTCTGGAATATCATCCCAGGATGTTTCCGAGGACAGCCTTCAGCTGCCAGCAGCACTGCAGCCACGTGGAGCTGTGGTATTGACCATCAGGTATTGAAGGTTATTGATCTCAGGGACATCTCAAAGCTGTCAGGCAGCTGTCAGGCTGGGCTCTGTTCAGCCCACTCAGCCTTTCCCTCCCCCAGACCCCTTCTTTAGGTTCTGGTTAAAAATGCCTACACATGGGAGACAAGACCCTTGGTCAATAGGGATTATTAAAGCTTTATCAGGACAGCTGAATGAAGCTCTTTTTTTTTTTTTGATCTGGACTGTATTAAATGTTTCTATCAAAATGCACTTTTCATTGAAAATGGCAGATTTTTTTCTGTGATCTATTTTCTAATAATACTTTTAGTATATGAAATGAAAATTTAAACCCACTTCAGATGAATTGGTAGTAATTTTTTCATTGTTTCCCACGTTTTTTGCTTTGTCTTACCCTTTCCAAGTTTTTACAGATTAAAAGGTACATAACGTGAAAGGAAAGAGTAAAAATGAGAAAGGAAAGAGTTAAAACTAAAAATTTACAGATATGTACTTCTTACGTAAAAAACTTCAAAATTCTTTCAGTGTTCTGAATGAAAGGAAGAGAGGCTTTGTATAACATAGTATCTATACATCCACATAAAATATTTTATATTTGAAATACTTTTTTTCATCTGTTTGGAGAAGCCATGAAACTTTGGAAAAGAGCTGTCACAAATACTTGAAAAGTACATCCCTGATGAAGTTAGTCTTCAATGCAGCCAAGCATTTGTCATCTATGTGTAGGTCTGTTACATAAAAATAAGAGCACTCACTAGGGGAATTCAGGTGGATTTATTTTTACTTTTTTTTCAGGCATGTTAGTTGCTGCATTGGTGTTAAGTATTGACAGAGTTCCACAAACTTGCAAATGAGTGCAGGAAGCACACACTGAAGGGCTTCCAGGGCAGAGAGGGAGCACAGGAAAAGATGAACAGGTCACAGACAGCTTTAAAGATGAAAGAAAGATAGCAACATGTGTATGGCTCTCCTGGATACTTCCAAACAGATAGAGAACAAAGCAAAACATAAATCAGTGACAATCAGGTACACAGGTTTCACTGTCTACCCCTAGAACAGGGATTCTCAAGGAAGGACATGTCTCAATGGCTGTGTTGCCAGTGCACAGAAATCCCCTGCTGTTTGGTAATGCTGTTTGCTGCTGATGCCAGCACCATTTTTCTTCATTTGAGGTACTGGAGGTTAATACTAGGCGAGATTTTTCAACCTATTTAACCATGCGTTGTGAGGCTGGTTGACCTTTGACTGCTAAGTGTTGACAGGGTACTGTGAAACCTAGAAATGATAGCAAGTTCTACTGGTGAGGTGCAAACAGATAAAGAACAAAGTAGCACTTAAATCAGCAGAAGCCAATTAGGGCACTCCCACTCCAAAAAATTTGCAAGGAGGAGAGGAAAAGACATGGACCATGATTATTATGCACATTGGAAATCTGTCACAGTCATAAATTTGCAATAAATTGCTACAGGAACTGGACAACTAGTTAGCAAATGCTGTAGAACTGGGGACTGGCAAAACTGCATATCAGAATGAATGTTTTGTCAGGGTAAATATGTCCAACAAAGACCTATTCTTGCCACATTTGCATTATATTTTGGAATTCCATTTCTAGTGCAAGAAAGTTTCTCCAGTTTTTTTGATTTTTTTTTGTTGTTGTTTTGGGGTTTTTGTTTTTTGTTTGTTTGTTTGTTTGTTTCTGGGGAGAAGATACTGGGGAGAACTCAAAATAAATAGCACAAAAAATGGGAGAAATCTTGAACTGACATATCTTTTCCATTTTGAACAGGAGTTCTATACTAGTAATGAGGACTAAGAAATCCTGGGAGACAGCCTTGAGCCTGAGAAATGGCTGCATGCTTCTTGAACTGCTACAAACATTTGTATGCAGAATTAAGGCTTAAGGAAAAATCTGCTTCAGTTTCAGGTATCTGGGCACCTTGTACTTTTATTAATTTAAAGAAAGAGTAATCAGCTACTATTATATAGTTGTTTCTTGATTCTCCACACTAGAGATAAAATGATGACATAGAAATATAGTTATTTCTCTCATTTTATAGCTGGCAAAACCAAATACAGGAATTCTTTGATGCATTGATAAGAGTCACCATGAGTATAACCCAAGGCCACCAATAAAAATACCAACACACTGCTAAAAGTCAGTGTAAGCCTGAAGGATGAGCAAGAAACAATACATTGAAAACTGCCCTATTCTTAGTGCAGGGAAGATTTTGATTTCTTCTGAAACTCCGACAGGGTCACAATGACTGACTGAGGATCTTAAGACACAATTTTCAAAGCATCTGAGTGTCATCAAAGATCATATTACCATCAACACCCAATGAAACACAGTTATTCTATTACCTTGTTCCTGTAGAAAATGCTGTTTTCTCTCAAGGCTGTTTGCTGAAGCCCTTGTTGGGTCATTTACCTGACTGATCTCTAGAAAGAAAAATGCAAAAATGTTCAGGCAACTCAGGGTCACTATTTCCAAAGCAAATTATTTGTTCTTGCCTAATGCTGATTTTTGATTTGGATTTTGCTTGCAATAAATGATAAGGACTTGTGAATATAGCTATTTGGTGTATTGGTTCTAAGAATTCTGTATATAAAGTATAAAAATCTTGTGTACAAAAGGTGAATGTATTTTTCTTGACAAAACAAATTTAAAAACATTTTCTGATTGTGCAATCACACAGGTTTTCCACTTCTTTTGAGAAATTGAATTACACTTATTTGTTTGAAATTTTATTCTTACCATTTCTTCATATCTTCTTCAACTGTGCTTTATCTGAAAGGTGTGGTCTCCACATGGATGACTTTATCATTCACCAAATTTTTAAGTTACTAAAACATCAGAAACTGTGTATAATTAATACAAGCAATAATTTTAATGAATATATTCTGTGCATTTTTGTGATATTTTTATTACTAGTTTAGGAGTAATTGGGAAAATATATATGGGATATATATATGGGATATATAATTTTTTTCACAAGTGGTTTTGATATTGGATGTGGTTTTGTTCTACAGACTAAGATGAAGAACCTGAGAAAAGTTGAGTTGGTTCATTGATCAAAATATTCATCTCTGAGAAGCCCCTGATATCATAAAAGTGTACAAGAGGGAAGAGTATGTAAATCAGACAATCACTTTCTGTTGTCTCATTCTGTGTACAAAGATTATTATTAATTGAAGAAAAAAAGTTAGGATGTGCAAGATACAGAGGTAACACTAAGAATCTGGTTATTTTCCTGTCTTCCATAACTTTCTGCATCTGTTATTATGGCGTGTTGTATTTCCCACCACCTGTCAACAGCTACTGAATGTGCCACCCAAATGTTGATTCATCAATGTTTTCAGTATTACTGCTGCTGCAAGATAGATGAGTTGTTAATGCCCTTGAAAATAAAAGCAGACTAGTTGAATTAAACTTTTTTGTTTTAATTATACTCCAAGTCTTAATTTCTTTCACGGAAAAAAATTAACCTGCTTCTGGCTAAAGTTGGAAACACAAGCATGAAATCCAAACTTTTAATTGAAAACTATCAATGAACCATTATGTAACATAAAGTTTCAGCTTTCTAGAGTAAGCCATTTTATATTGATTTCTTTTTAGCAGGGAAATATTATGGGAAAGTAATGTTATGTGAAAGCTAGTAACACATTTGATGTGTTAGTTTCCATTGTAACACCTAGTAGGATCTTCACTGATGGGCTGGAAGGCACTGGTTACTCAATCAGTACTCAACACTGAACATGGCAACAAACAACTTGTGGTAAAGGAGACAGAGTAAGTTCAAAGATTATGGAATGCAGCCGGAAGAAATCAGCTGTGCCCTATAAAGTCAGAAAGCCATGTGTGAATGTGAGTATTCCTCTCTGATAGACAGTTTGTTAAAGCCTCTCAGGGACCAAATATGTCTCAGTGTTTTCCATGCCCTGGTGTAGTTTCTCGTCTCCCGTTTGTCACGATTGTCACAAGGACATGCCTTACACAGCTCACAACAGGGATCAGAATCCAAAGTTCTGGGACATATGGGTGCTGTCTAATTTATACACAAACCAGAAATATATCATCACTGCACAGGATGCCACCCTTGCTGCTCATGCTTGAGCACACATATGAGCTCACATACGAGTTGTGACTCCCTACACTTTGAACAAGGGCAATAACATCCACCTCTTTCCATTTCCTTTCACTCCCATATCTATTCTTCCTCCTCTGATCATATTCAGGGTCAACTGTGTTATTTGTACACAGCTCGAAATGTCAGTTTGTCATTGAAGCTGCTCCATAGTCTCTGGGGTGTTGCTCAGGCTGTGTCTCAATGCTTTGGATTTGGCATTAAACAGAAAATCCTGTGTGGCTCTTTTTGGTCAACAACAGCACTCCCAGCCAGCAGCTGACTCAGTACCTCCACTTCCAGGCTGTGAAGATGAGTCACTTACCCTGATTCCAAAACTACTTTTTGATAGTTTGGGTCCTGAGTACAGATCTTATCAAAATCATGACTCTCCTCAACTGTTTTACTCTTAGAAATACCATTCTTCTCTCAGAAACAACAATTAAATGGGTATTGTTTTAACATTTCCCCATAAAATGGTGTTTTTTTCACTAATGAAGAAAGATTTCCAATTTTAGGCCATTATGATTCCCATTGAGTGATCTGACAATATTTACAAAAATTCTTTACTCAAATGTGATATTTTTTGGAGCTAAGTGAAATACCTTTTGATAAGGAAAGAAAGGTATACATTATTATAAAAATTCTATTGTGCACATGAATTTGATTCAGATCACACAGATAAATGTTTAATATTTTCATTCCTTATTCATGCAAAGTAAGGCAGGTAAAAAAATCCCTGGAAATACATGCATTACACTTGGAAATTTACCTACTCTTGTGTGTATTAAAACTAGTTCTCCACATTCAAAATACACCTCAGTACAGTGCTTGAAGACTTAGTGGAATGTCTGGTGTGATCCCTATGTGTTACCAGGTAAATGAATGCAGAATTGTTTTTAAAATGCTATTAAAGATTGTTTCATTTATACCTCACGAATATTTCATTTGTGATGTAAACTTCTGATGATCTGTTTTAGTTCACCTCAGCTGTGAAACATTTAGTGAAAAACAAACTGGCATATGTCTGGATTAAAAAAAGACCCCAAAACTCTAAAGGGAATTTTTGGTTTACCAAAATACTTTAAATTTCTTAAGAGATAAGAAGAAATACACAATTCTGTGGCTGATATAAGTGTCATCATGCTTTCATTCCAGTGTAAGTACAACTCAGCTAGGTTTCTTTTACAGTAATATTCTGTTCTTAAAATATATAAATGGAAAAAAAACTATTATCTGTTTGAATTGATCTTCAATAATAAAGGCAAGCCAAATAAATTTCAGGTTTAAATGAGTTTGAAATTTAGCATATTTTCATTGTGATACTCATGTGTTCTATTATATTAATGTTAAAAGCTCTTGCTGAAAAATGTATTTCATTACTTTGAGCAAGTGACTGAGTTACTGAGCATTCAGACACAACCACAGGAAATTGACATATGTATCCTACACAAAAATAGGAGACAAAAAAGTCCATTCATAAAATTTTATATATATTTATATATTTATATACATTTATACAGGGCATTATGATAACTTCTCTTGGCACAGAGATACCCCAATAAATTAAAACGCTTGCTTAAAGCATAATAATGATATTTTTGTTATTCTACTTCACTGTGCGAGGATGATGGAGAGAATATATATTCTTTTATTTTCCTGCAAATTCTATTAATTTAGTTAATCTTGTCATTTAATTAATATAATTTGTATGGCAACACTAATGTAATAGAATTATAGAATGATTTTGGTTAGAAGCAATCTCAAATATCATTTAGTTCCAATGCTCCCACAATGGACAGGGATGCTTCCCAGTTCACTAGGTTGCTCAGGGCCCTATCCAACCATGAACACTTCCAGAGATAAAGCATCAATAACTTCTCTGGGAAGACTGTTCCAGTGTATCACCACCATTTGAATAAAGAATTTCCTCCTAAAATATCTTTACATTCTCAAGCTTTTCCTGTTCTCCCCAGATATCATCCCTTCCTCCTGTTGTGTCAACTGCACCTCTCAATTGGTGCCACTGTGATTACTGGACCCCTTCCTTGAGAGATAAAATAAATGTAAAAAATGTCTGCAGGATTATAAAGATGCTTGAGATTTAATTTTCCATTTAAAGAAAGTTCATAGTGACCAAAAGCAGTTTTCAGTCCAGTGCTCCAGACATGCATTATTGAACCTTTCATTTACCACCAAGAAACAATACCTGGAAAACTTTATGCTTTTTATAGTTTTAGTTTTATATTGTGAATGACATGCTGTAGCGTCTAGGACATCTCATACTTTGAATCAGTTAGTCAAAAAGTCTTACAGTTTCCTTCTTCATTAAGTGGAGAACAAACATGAATTCACAGAATTCTAGATGATAAAAAATGTTAAAGTAACACAGAAAGCTAAAAACAATATAGAAATTATTATTCAAACAATTAATATATCAAACATATTATGTTTTGGCATTGAGTTGTGCCAGGCTCCATTTCAGACAAACCTGTGTCTGTGGCTACATTTATATCACAAGAGTGGTATAGGATGAGAAAGGATGGGATAAAGCTCTTCCCACAGCTCAGTGCTCACATCCCTGTTGCTCACACTGCCCATGTTTCATGCTCAGAGTACAAAGAGCCTGGGCTCCCATCTGGGCTGTGAAAGCTCTCAGAGCTTCCTCCTCCCGCAGTGTTTATTTTCTTCTGTCATGGTATATTCCCTGGTATACAATACCTTGGGCTGACCTGGCAGTGAGAGATGGTGCCTTGCATTGGGCGGGTCAGTAAAAACAAGTTTGACAAAGGAAGCACGGAGCACTCTCAGTACGGACAAAGCATTGCTGGCAGTCTCAACCATGGTGGTAAAGTCAGAGAGGTGACAGGTTTAGACAGCAGGGCTAGGCTTTCATCAGTTAACTCTGATCAAGTGTCTGAAGATCCCAGATAACCTCCTTGACATCTGAGCAACAGAACAATATGTAAATAAAGCTTTCATCACAGTGAAAAGCAGTGAAATTTGAATAAGCAACAATTATATATTAATTACAAGTATATAATAATATTATATGCTAGATATGTTAGTGAGCACAACCCACCAAAATATTTCCTAAAGGCACCTTTGGACATAACCGAGAGCCTCTTTCTGTCTGTGTAAAGATGTCCTACATGTGCACCAAGACTTCTTTGTATTGCTTTGTTAGGAAAAATAGCTTGTAGATATAGGAGAGAAGCCCTCAAGAAAATTGAAATTTGCAATGATGGTGCTTGTTTCTAACTAAAGAAAAATGTTTTATAGCTGTATTCTCAAATATGTTTCTGACACCTCTTCAGTGAGCTCGATGACATCTCAGTTTGGACCCATCTGCAGCCTTCCCTCCTCCCTGGTTTCCTTGTTGGTCTTTGGGAATACTGAAAACTTTTTAGTTTCTCCTGCTGCCATTTTCAAAACCTGCTAAGCGATCCCTTAAAAATTGTTTTAAAGAAAGAATAATAAAAAATATCTTATAAAATCCAAAATCATAGCAACAGCCAAGGAGAGGACAACATCTAAATGTTTGTGTTTGCAGCATATCTGACCCTCAGAGGTTTTCAGTCAAACTACAGAGTTCAAAACCGGTTTCAGACTGAGACAGTGTGAAGAGCAAGAGCACAAGTCTCCTTAAAAGAAAGACATTCCTCTCCCTTTCAATACCTGTACAGAAATCACCTACGCCAACAACATTGTTCCAAGTTCCAAACCTTAAATTTATTTAAACTTGAATTGTAGAATTATTTGTAGTTTGTAGAATTATTTGTAGCTCTGCAAGGTCATCTACTGATATCTGATTCTTTTCACAACAGCCAAAGTAGCAGCAATCTTTGGGTGATGATTGAAGCAGAGGAAATAATACCACAAAAGTGACATTCTCTTTAGATCCCATTCTCAAATGTTTTGTTGCAAAACCTGAGGCTTGTGTTCTAGGCTTAAACTTAGTTTAATAAGTACACAGAAGTACACAGAATAAGTACAGAAGATAATATCTCCATAAGGAACCTTAGGATTCTAAGCCATTAAGCTAAGACTGAATATGACAAATACAGGAACAGGCATAGGAAAGGCAGCTGTCATCAGCTAGCACACACAGTATCCTGTGTATTACACATGACTGCATGCAGAGGCACAGAGAATCACAGAATGGGAATGGCATATGATTGGTATTAATACTTGTGGCCTGCCAGAGGAACTTCTTTTGTTGAGCAATAAAATTCTTTTACACTGCAGTGAGGAAATAAAATCCACAGCCAATCAGCTGTTCCACCACACATAAAGGAAGGTGGTGAAAGGCTGAAGTTTATTATATGTGGAATGCCTTTGGGGCATACTGTTTGTCCCCCAGGTTCATTTTGACAGCATTCTCAGGGTAGTATTCCAGAGTTTATTTTATATGCTATACACATTTACTCCTCTCAGATCACACACTCTAAAAGTTCTCCCTCTTATCAGGTAGAAGATATTTGTCTTACCCCAGCCCATTGGCCTTATGAAGACCCTTTTCTTTCCAGCAGGAAGTTTAAGAACTGAATTCATATGAGGGATTTCAAGAACATCTCTCAAAAAGATGAAACCCACTCAGGACACATTATAGGAAATAATTCATCATTCCACCTCTTGTATACAATCAATAACACTAAAAGACTGTCTTGTCATCTTATCAGGCTACATAGGTTTTAGCAGTTCCTTTATTAAGCCTGGAAAAGAAAGCAAGGAGAGGGGGATTCTTTGGACATCCAAACACAGTGTCACACTGAGTGTGATCCTGACACTGCCCAGGGAACCTGCTATCCTTTGTTTACAGATGGATCTGTGATAACCCGACAGCTCAGATGGAAGGTCACTCCAGAGGACAAGCAGGGAGTTCTTTTCCATCATCCCCGAATCCTGGAAATGGTGGGGTTGACCACCCTGGGTATCCAGGCTCTCTCTTAAATTCTACTTTTCCTGCTGACAGAAGTATGTGGAATGTGATCAGCAGATATTTGGGCAATTAGTCTTCTCTTACAAGTAGGAGGGAGAGGGATGGGTGGACAAACCCCTGTGAACTATCTGGAGGGAATTTTATTATGACAGATAAAATAATGCAGCTGTAAAATGAAATTTTACAGCTTTTTGACTGATGAAACAGCAATAGTACAAGGCTGTTTTGCATATCCATGTGCATCCATGCTAGCAGGTGTACACAATGATTAACACCACATGTGATATCAGAAGTGCACTAGAGGCAGTAAGTGCTATCCCATAGGCTGACCTGAGCATGTCCAGGCCAGCATTTCAGCCTCAGCTGCTGAGTCCATGGGTGCCATCACAGGCCACAAAGGATTTACTCTTCCCTATTCACAAAAGCACAGCTTGAGCAGCAGGCTAGAAATGCACTACAGCTCCTCCAGCTGTGGTAAACCCTTACAACCCTCCCCAGCAAGATCATCAGAGAAGCATTCACTTCTGGTAGATCAATAGTTCATCTGGGTCATCCTGATTCATTCTTCAGATGACAGTGACATGAACGGTTGCCTGAGAGGAAGGTATAAACAGCAATCATTGAATAAGATTGAATAAGGTGCCTACAAACTTTCCTCTTTCTTCCCAATACTTAAAATATGGATTTCAGTTTCTTGTATAATCGTCAAGGCTTTCAGCCTTGACAGAATCCTAATAATCCTTATCTATTACTGAATTTTCTGAATAATTTAACCCTTTCTTCAGCCTGGATTTCAAATATATTTCAGATCTATATGCTGTCCAGACTTCTGACTCACATAAATTAATGATTGCCTTTCGTTGTTCCTAAATTTTTGTCTAACCAAAGCTTAAAATACAATGTAGTCAGTTTGTTTCAAGTCTCCTACTAACTTTAGATTTATTTGCTCTTCGACATTTATCTGCAAACGGTTTTTATGATTGTTTTTGGCACACATCTAAAGCATATAATCTATGATTACATTGCCTCGTTCAACTACCAACAAACTGACACTTGACATAATTTTGTCAAGTCACCATTGGTTTAAGGTTGATTCTTTTCTTTATCATTTTTAATCTGTCCTAGAGGCAATTTTCCCCTCGAGGTGATTTTTTCTTTCTATACCCAGAAAAGTGCTAAAATAATTAATTCAGCAAGGGAAAGAATTATACTTTGAAAATTAATGTGGTTAATAAAAGCCACAGTTTAATGCTAAGGACAGGTTTGTTAACAGCAGCACATAGGTTTTATTATTGTCAATATTTTTATGCATGTCTCAGTTCACAGAGAAATGTTGATGAAGAACAAGTGTCTTACTCAAGTTGTAGATAAACCCTAGACTGGGATACTACCACATCTTTGTGAGAAGGAGAGAATTCAGCTAAGTGATATGTATTCTTTTGGTTACAGTCATATAATTAATTTTGTGTTTGATATAAGGAAATGGCAACAGATTTATTAATTATTTCATGTTGAGATGATTTTAAATTAAAGAAACAACAATCAACCTCAAACTTTCCTCCTCAAGCAAATTAGAAACAAGAATCAAGAAATAAGATTTACTTTATTGCATTTAGAGTTAAGGGATTTATTTTTATACAAAAGTTTGAAGTTTATTTTTAGAAAGCATACAAGCTTAGATATTATATTAATATTTTTGATTAAAAAAAGGAAAATCTGAGTTGCAGGTGGGGAACTGGGCATTCCATCTCTACAGTGGCCTATGCCTCTTATTTTAGATAATTTTTACTGTGTTTGTATATACTAACATCTAATAGCAGATTCAATATGAATGACCAAACAAATAAAATGAAGATAAAATCACATCAAAGTAATGCACCTTGATATCCATGTCCTTGGCAAACACTCTGTTTGATATTGTGCAAGAGTCTGTGCTTATTTGGTTGTTACATAAGTGATTTACTTATCATGCTTTTCATTTTATGCAACTTGCTGTAGTTATGCAAAAAATATTTATCATTACAGGATAATTTATGAGAAAAAATTGTAAAAGTTACATTACTGTGTATAAATGGTACATGACATGAGACAGTGAAAATTTAAATGAGTTTATTCTAATTTAGAACTTTATATTAGAAATATTATTTGAAATACAAAAAATAAAGGGAAATTTGCTGGCAAGGGTGAGATAAATCTTCCTTAATTTTTGGCATGTGAAGCAAAATACAGATTATTGAAATGTATTCTGCTTATGGATTAGAATGAAATTGACCTGTAAAGGGCAATTTAGGCCTTGTCTTTTAGACAGCTCTCTTAGAATAGGGTGAAATTTCCACGGGAGGTATCTGTCTTTCTCCACTGAAAACTTCCAAATGACCTCTTAAACCCAATGTCTGTCTATGATACGGCAAAGATAAATGAGGTGAACATTACTGCCAGTAAACCAGAGCATGGTGGTCTCCAGCAAGCTCAAGGACAGTACAGCTGCACCTTTCCCCAGAGTTCCCAACTCAGACACATGATACTCAGCTACACATCCCACTGAGAGACACCAAAGAGGCTGCTGTAATATCATCTCCGTAAATCACTCAATGGGCATAACTCTAGGGCAAAAATGCAATTTCAAAATACCCAGGGAGTAGACAATGGTTAAGAGGGATGGCTTGTCCTGGTCACTTCTGCAGCCCATCTGGAGCTCTTCCATTGAGCCACCCTCTGACAGAGCCATGTGAAATGCCTCTGGTGATGATCAAGGCCTCTGTACAAAACAGTGGTAAATGTACATTATCCATCATTTTAGTAATTTCCCATTCAACTCCAGTAGCCACTGTTTACCTACCAAGATGTAGGTGGCACAGACAGCATGCTGAGACCTGATTTACTCAGACTTGTGCTGTTCACCCATCATTATCTCTACATCACATCAAAATGTGAATTGATTGTAAAATAAATTTAATCTGTGGACCTAATCCTGAATCTAATGCTAAAGTATCCTGACCAAGCTTAATCCATTTATCTCCAAAGATTCTTCAGAACTATAGCTTGAGAGTTAGTTTAAGTAGCATTTCCCCATGCATGAAGGTTCATTAAATTCAGGATAAAAAAAAGAGCAGGCTGTTAGAATGGAGTGCCAGATGTAAAAAAAGATAACTCAGTTCAGTATAGCACATACATATATTTTTTCTGATTATTGCTTGCATTTTGTCTGACAAACATTTAATGCCTTAAGTTTCTAATTACTACTCCAGTCATAAGAAAGTATTTATTGCAAGAAATCTTGGGAACCTACAGAAAGCTTTTCATGCACTAGATTTGATAGTGTTTCCTCTGATAAAATGTCATTGGTTTAACCCGTCTTTCTTCTGTTTAATCACTTTCAGAGGCTCATTAGACCAAAAGGAAATAAGCTTTAAAACTCAAACCACATGTCACATATAAAGAACAAAACAACAAGAAAAATTACAGACTGTGTCATTAGTTTCAACATTGTATGCTATCTCAATAATAAAGGAGTTAAAAAGGTGTTAGAAATACCCTTTTCAAATGGGAAAATGCATATGATTTCAAGGTTTTGGTTCCTATTAACCCAAACATAATGGGAGTTTTCAAGGACACTGCACAAGTGAATTCTTGCCTTACAAGGACTTCCACTTCACTAATAATGAGTTTCTGCTACTTGTAATCTTTTGAAATTAATATAAATCCTACACTGACTTTCCACAATAAACAAAATCATGTATCATTCATTCTACATTGGTAAATAGGTGGGTACACAGGCAGAAAACTCATTTTAAAAGTTTAAAGAGCTGAGGAAGTCTCAGATTATGGAGACATGCAAGACCCACCAATATGATGCATGAATAAACTTTCTTCTTACAGAAATATGCAGACAACTCATAGAACACAACATCCTAAACTATATACCCCAGCAAAAATGTACAAAAATTTTAAAATGAGCGCTAAGATTTGAGGCATGCCTAAGCCATGCAATTTTTCAGAGGTCTCCACTGCCTTGTAGTTCCTTTAATGCATTTTTCCTTGGTTGTCTTTTATTTTTCACATCTCTTTTTTATGGAACTGCAATGAATAACCATAAGGCGTCTTCAGTGTATTCAAATACTAGAAAAATATCCTGAATGCTTACGTGACTGCCAGAGAGCTGATATCAGAGGGGGTGTATTCGGACACCACCAGATGTAGATCCATGTTCTATTTGCTTACATACTGAGAGGAAAACACAACAGCAGAAGACACTGGAATTGTCCCATTTCCAAATATTTTCCTGAATCTTCTGTGTTCTGCTCTCCTTACCCCTCTTTTTCCAGTCTTGCACCCTCAAATTTTACATTCACTTAATTTCTAGAGGAGCTGAGATTTTCTTTTAGATCTCCTTTAACTATTAAGCAAGGTCCCTTTGAATGTGCCTAACTTGTAAAACTAGTTCTCATCCATAAAAATATCTGGGAAATCAGAGTCCAAGTGAAATCGAATATCGATGACATATTAATCCCTCTAATTTCTATTTTTTTTTAATTTAGACACTATGAGTGTTAGTATTTTAATATAAATTACTAAATAAAAAGACTAGCTCTAGATGAGTTCATGATTTGGCTGGGGTCGGAAAAGGATCACAATGATTTTCAATACATTTTGCTTTTTATGATTTTTATTATTAAGATCTAGATTACTGCACTTTCTAAATTATTTTAAGTGTAACAAAAAAAAAATTGTTAATTTATTTATTCTGAGTGGTTACAGAAAAAAAAATCAGTTGTCTGATAATTGTTGCAATTATGAAAAGAAGTTGAAGCTATATGTCAAACAATTCTTTCGTTCTGAGGTGCAAAAAGCAAAATAGTGCTCAGCAGATCATATCCTCAGCCACTATTCCCCACTCCTTGGAAAGAGTTAATACTCTTTTTGAAGTGTCTCAGCCAGCTTTCCTACCTACTCACACGCACTGACTTTGCAACTTTTTCTGTATTGACTTCTTTTGCTTTTGTCTGTCAGACTCTAAACTCTTCTAAACATTTTCTTCTTGCAGAGCTTGTTCACTCAATGTGTGTTCACAGAAGTGTGACTGATGTCTGCATTTCAGGGTTGAGATGTTTCATGAGACACCTCCTGCAGGAGCATTTAGCTGATTTAAGAAGGATAAACTGATCAGGTTTTGTAATGCTTTCCTTGTTGGACAGCCTTCTAAATCCTGAAGATTTGATAGTTAAAGGAACCAAAAAAAGGCTTTATGAAAAAAAAAAATTGAAGAAATATTACGTGTGGGTAGATAGAACAATGTCAGGCACAGATTCGTTATATGTTTGGGGTTTGTTAACTAGAAAAAATTACAGTCTCTAAATCCTTATGTGTGTTGGTGTATGCGACTACATGTACAAAGGAGACAAATATTAACTTTTTTCCAGCAAGTACTCATATGGCCATGGTCAGCTGGCAACACATGGCATTTAGCAGCATGATTAGACCCAGGAGAAAAATGCTCAGAGTATTTATCAACAATGTCTTTACCCTAAAAGAACATTAGCTGAAAAAACATATGCACTCACTACTGTCCTAGTGTGCTCTACTGAAAATATTGCTTTGGTAAAGACAGGATTTAACACGGTGAGAGAAGAGGCAGGATACACTACTGCTTGTTCTCTAGGCTAGGCATAATTTCATGCAAAAGGCAAAATGTCAATAGAAACATGTTACTACGACATATTGCAGAGGAGATCTAAGAGGTTTAGTGCCCCAGAATGTTTGGTATTCCTTTTAAGCCTGCAACTCAGGAAAAAAAAAAAAGTTCTAAACCCCTCATGTTTATTTGAATAGATGTTGGCAGGATAATTAAATGCTCCCTTCAAACATCCTGGTGGAAATATTAAACAGTAATTACCTTACTCGACTCGTTCCTTTTGTGAGAAGGGGAACCACCTGACTGCCAGCTTTCGTTTGCCCTGACACAGATGCAAAGGCTCTGCTGCCTTTCTGAGCTGTTCACACACTTTCTTCCCATGAGAAAGTAAGCATTGATTGAAACGCGGCATTTTCTCCCAACTTGCACACACAACTGCTGCTTGTTTCAGAAAGATGTCAACTAATTTGAGCAACCTCTCCAAAGGACTCTCCAAACAGAAATGTCTTTCATAAATTTCCGGGTCAGCAGCCCTTGGTAGCCCAGGATGACTATTCCAGTCCTGGAGGCACTGAAATAGTTCCATATAAATAGAAACAGCTTCTGTATCACATTGTTGCCTGAAGCACAGCATTCAACACCTCCTTGCACATTAAAATATCTCTCCATGACACAGCTTTACACAAAAGAGTGTCTTTGACCATATGGTCTCTCTTTGATCTGTTGATTTTCTTTACTCTGATCCTGTCATTTACTGAAATATTTATGTCTTCTGGTCTGAAGCTTTAAATGGTCAGCACGAATAATGCATGCAGGAGCCTTCTCCTCTTCTATTCTATTTGAATGTCAGCAGATGTTGAAGTACCCTAATGCTTCATGAAGTATTTCTATTGTGTGGGACTATTTGTAAAAGAAAACCAACATCAAGCTCTGTACAACAACCAACTTTTTTCTTTTCCTTTCCTCTTTCCCTCTTTTACCATGATAACAAATATTTACTGAATCTCCTTCTTTAATAATACTTTTCCTTAAGTATTCTGAGTCCATTCCAATGTTTTTGGAGGTCAGCATAATTGCTTTCGGTGATTTCTATGGATGTCTGATACACTGTATATGTTATTTGCAGATCTGAAAGTGTTTATACTGTGGCTGCAGTAGTTAAAAAGGAAAGGCAAACAAAATAGATGGGAAAGAACTTCCGTGCTTTCAAATTAAGATAACTGTATTTAATCAGCTTGATATTTCTGTCCCCTCTTAGTCTATTCTCCTTTTACATCTAACTCACTAGACAGAGGACGACCCAATTGAAATTGAAGGCAGTTTTGCCATTCTCTTCAATACTAAATCTGATGTTCATTCATCATCTAAATGTAAGGATTGTAAACAATTTATAAACCAATATGTAAAATGCTCATGAAGAATATTATTAATGTGTTTTTATTTCCTGGGTATATTGGGGTTTGAGAGCTCCTATCCAAAGCCTGCATTTATTAATAATAAAGCCAGTCAGGTAGGCTGCTCAAACCAGATTGTGTGAGTGCAATCTGGAAAAGAATCTTCAGACTGAAATTGTCTTTTTGTAACATATTTCTAGCGTAGTTTTTGAAAAGTTGGATTTTCTAAAGCACCTAAGAAAAACAAGTGGATCATTTGGTTATTTCTTTAGTGGGCATTTGGAAAATTGTTTTCTTTTAGAGGAGACTATTGATAATTACTTCCGTTTTGTGTATACCCAAACAGAATCCTCTTTTGAACATTCATGATAAAGGACCACAGAGCTAAAATCACTCCAACTGTGCCTTACTGAAGTAGGTAAAAGGTACTTCTCAGTTTTCTGGAGCAACAAAATTATTGTGGTCAAATACAGAGCACTGCTGCTGATTTCATATAATGATCATCACACGGACAAACTTACATTGCCATGCTAAAATTGTAGACAGGCTCTTTGTGGGTTTAAAAAACCAGTAATTTTCTCCTTGATCACATTGAATACTCAGGAAACTTAGTAAGAAGAGTTTAATCTGAAGTTGTAGGCCTTTTAGTTGTGTCCAGCTGTTTGGATCCTGACCATATTTTGGTTTTATAACCTTGATCTGGAATGCTGTGAACTGAAGAGTCTTTATCATATTAAATCCATCAGTTAGCTGAAGGGCCAATCAAAATCAAAGCTATTCCCCTTCCTTGTGTAAGGACATCTTCTCGCTGCCCTGAAAATATTCTCCAAGAGACTGTGCACATGTGAACGATTCCCAAGTGGATCATTTCCCATGGACAACTTGCAATAAAAGTGTGCTTGAAGAAACTTAACAGTGCTTGTTTTCAGAAGCAAAGACATAAACCCAAGCCTTTGACATTTCAGAGATTAAGCTTCTTGTTTAATTTGTATGTCAGTCCTATGAAAGAGGAATTGGGAGGATAAGTGGTCAAGTCTCTAAGCGGTATATTTTAAGGTGAACTCATCTGTAAAGAAACCACCCCAACTTCAATGTTTTAAATTATTCTGGAAAAAATGAAACCATTTTGATTTAACCAAAGAGATTTTAAAATATCTTTTTACAAAAAGGAAACAATAAACACACATTCTTTCATGTAATAGAGAATGCTTCATTCACATCCTGTGGAATATTTGTGTGAAAAAAATTTAAGGAAAGGGGAGGGATTTCTGAGAGAGCCTGATTATCCCTCTTATCTCATGGATGAGCAGTTAGAGCATTTGCGGGGTTGTGTGACATCCTTCCATCCTGCAAGCTACAAGTCTTACAGCTTCAATTCCTTTTGTTGGACATGCTACTTTTTGCATGGAACAGCAAAACATTATTGTGCCAGGCATCAACAGATAATAATAACTCCATAGCCTGACTGGCTTCCCACAAAATAGGTTGGTGCTTGTCCAAAGTCCTGTAAAGGATGAAAGCCACTCTTGTCCAAAAAATCTTCAGCTATATGAACAAGAATTCTAACCAAGAAGGAATGAGAGATCACCTGAGAAACTTCCAGCCAAGGATGCTGAATCAGCCTTCAATGGGACAGAAGATGAGGGGACAAATCCTTTCCAAAAAAGATACAGATGAACATACTTCTTCTGTTTTTTAGGAAAATGTTTTTCTCTAGCTGTTTACCCAGAGGGGGATTTTCAAGAACAAGAAAAATATTGGTTTAATTTAGACAAATTTTGGAAATAGTTCCAGGTACATAACATTAATATTCCAGGTTAATTTAAAGTTGGCAAAAACTAGCTTTTCCAACTAGCTTTTCCAACATTTCTGTTGTTTAAGAAAGTTAGATCTAGTCATTTATCAATATATAATATTTAAACAAATACAATTCCTTAGAGCAGAACTTACAGAAAAATCTAACTCATGTAACAACCAAGAAATAATTAGCAAATTGTTGCTCATGATTTATCTGTTGCAGTCGCTATTGTCAAAGTAGCAATTACAACTAAAACAAGATTTTCTCTGTTCTGGCAAGTATTTAAAAGCCCTGTGGCTTTTGAGATAGAATTCAGGTTCATAAGTATGTGGCTAGCATCACAAAATTATCTGTTTCAAAATATGGAAATACACAAGAAAGTATTAGCATGACTTCTGAAATGGCTTAATACACTTTTGCAAACTCAAATTACATTTTGTTAGAAAAGAAAACAATAATGTTTTATAAAAATAATAGAAGAACAAGAAAGAAATGGAAATGTGATGGTATTCAATAAAAAGATGATGATTACTAGGATTATATTCCTAGGACTATGTAAAAGGGTTCTATTTTATGTCAAAAACTCTCATAGCAGATAGATTTTCTAATGTGTAAAACTTGAAAACATAAGCTGAGCAACATCATTTTAAAAAATGCAAACCATATCAAAAGGAATTTCAAATTTCTACTTTTTTAAATGAAACATTTAGGCAAGTAGTTTTTTCTTTGGTCTAGAGAATCAAAACAAGTACTTCTGCTGAAATATCTAGTCTTTAGAAATGTCTTCAGAATTTAATTATCCATTGTATTATTTGTATTTTCATATACACTACGAGATAATAATAAAGATAAAACAATACTGTGCTTGTGGCTTAAACTGATTGTTAATAGACTCAAGAAGGAATATTTTGCTTGTCGTAGTATATCATATATTTCTTTTATTCCTCTGAGACACTTGGGGTGGGATACTACTAATTCAGAGAAAAAATGTGGCTTCCTTCCTCACACATATAGTAATCTTTACTTCAGTGAGAGTATTTATATTTGTTTAAATACAGGATTAGATCCCAAACTATTTCCTAAGGATTTCCTTTGCTCTTATCGTGGCTTCAGAGGCACCGCCAGCGTTCGGCAGAATCAACAGTGTGCACCTAAAGAAATTAATGCTACAGCACGATAGATCTCACTTGCCATTAGAAATTTAAAATTTGAAAGGTAGGGATCTTTTCATAGCTGTTTGTTTGAGCTTCTCCTGCAATCAGCGGTGAAGAGCAGCCGCGTTGGGGACTGATGCTGCCCATCAAGATCGGTATGCCAGATCTGTGGGATGCTGCCCTCCGGGCTTGGCTCCCTGCTCGCCGGGCCTCCACTTGCCAGCGCATAGAAACTCCCTAATGGCTCAACATCAGCAAATCTCCTCGGCTGCCAGCTGTGCCTGCAGCTGGGGGCCAGCAAAGACAATGCCTACCCTGCTCTGGTGGTGGGACACATGCATAAACACCTGGTATAGGGTCAAAAGAGGGTTATTCAAGTGTTACTGTAGGAATTAATACAGATGGTCCTTATCTCCACTTTGCTGAATCGTAGGCATGAATTTCAAAAGGAACCCTTATCTCCCCTGGTTTTATCTCCCACGTAAAACAGAGACTAGAATTGAGGAGCAGAAGGCAGGAATGGACTCTTTCCTTCTTTCCACAGACAGGAGCAACTTATCTGAACCAGAGGAGTCCACATACCTTCTATTTCATCTTCCTTCTAAACCACAAAATACCTCAGCATCATGTAATAGGTTTAAGACCACTTAAACCACAAATTTGGTCACAAAGCTATCCTGGCTAAATCACCACATTGTGAAGAATATCCAAGGTCAGGCTAAAACCTTCAAAAGTTATAGACTGAAACTGGAAGTCTGTCCTGGCTTCTAACTGTTCTCACTGCTAGGAAAATGGTCTTAATTTGAATTTAACAACATTCAACTTCCAGCTGCTAACTTCCAGAAAGGCCATTGTGGTTTCTCCCCTAGGGACAAACAGCCTTTCAAGCTTAGTTTTTTTGGCTTTCCATTGTGATCAAACCACAACTTAGTCTTCTTTTTAATAATGGGTGTGTCAATACTGACTTTAATGGAAACAGGATTGACTTCGTTATTTCAAACTAGACATTGAAAATATTTTTCTTATCAGCAGTTTTGCTCCATCACATGCACATTTTATGTTATTATTGTTGGGTTGCTCACATGCTGGGCTGTGGGTTGACACTGTCTGTTTTTGTTTTGTAGAAGAAGGAAGCTCTGAATCATTTCTTTTTGGGAAAAACATGCAAAGAATAACACAAATTTCTTAAGCAGAGAGGAAGAAAAAGTCAACTGAAATTAAATCTTGGTACTGTGTACAGCACAGGCTTCTTTTTAATGTCTACATCTGCCTTGATCTGAGCCAAACCTTTTAGAATACTGGAGCAGTATTTATCTTTGGGAATCACTAATGAAGTAATGCATTTAAAAATACGCCTGTTTTGCTATTTCTAATCTTGTAACACTGACTCAGATTGTGCCTATGTTGCACATTAGGGATAACCAGAATGAAAGCTTATCATACACCAAAAATAACTGAGACCCAAAAGAGGTATTTTTAATACCTTTTGCTGCAATAGTGATGGATTCCTCTTAGCAGAAAGGAGACTGCAGTGACCCATAGAGATATATGCTGGCACATACTTATGCTAGAAATATAAGTCACAAAAGTAGGGTAAAAGCTGAGTTACTCTCTCTTTTAAAGCAGAACAAGACAAATGAGGATGAGAGAAAATTATTCCAAAAGCAAGCTTTGCAGAGCTCACCATGGAAAAAGATGCTGGAAGTCAATTTTTATCTTGACACCTCGCTTTCTCCCTGAAGGATGAAAGATCTGTGCAACAAGAAAAGAGGTCCCAGAACATCTCTGAGTCTAGACAACCAAGAGGAAGACTTTTGCATGACTGCCACTACCTCTGACTCCAGTTACCAGATAAGTGGTAAAATTTAAAATATGTTAATCCTAAAAAGCAGTTAATGCCTCCCAGGAAAGGAACTAGACACACACTTAGAGCTCAGGAGTTCCATTCTTTTATGCTTGCCACTGAGTTGGCAATTAATAAAATGTTATCTTTGCACACATTATAACAAATCACTTTTTCCCAAGCTAATTTAAAGGTAATATTTCTGCTAATGAAATTTTACAGGTGCTTAATTTAACCAGTGTGAGAATAATGACCTTAAAGCACTTGTGCAGAGATTTAAACAGGAGAAAATGAGACTGTTGTAATACTTAATTTCATTCCAGCCTTTTCTGCTGCTACACATGGCCCAAATACACTCAAATACTTTCTAACCTGTATGACTGCTAAAGTTTTGGGTTGTGTTTTTGCTTTTGTTGTTCTGGCTTGGTTTGGTTTAGTATTCTTTCAGGGAAAGGAAATATCTCTTTTCTTTCCTTTATCTGCTTTTCCTATAGAACTTTATCCATACTTACTTCCCTGGGGTAGGCTGAGCACCTATTCCTACAGAACAAGAGGAGAAGGTGAGGGAGCTGGACATCCTGTTGATTCAGAACTAAGCTCACAAACTGCAATCTACAGAGACCATCTGGGTAAGTTTGCAAAACAAAGTGTTCCCTTACAAAACATACATTCCCCTTTCCTGGCAATTCTACCATCTGAATCCTTTAAGATGAATTATACTGGGGAGGCTCACTAATAGCTGTGCTGACAGCACTGTGTGAGACATCTGTCCATCAGGGTTTGGACAGAATACTCACAGGGCAACAAAAACAGGTGAAATTTTGGCAACTCCATGACACATGGAATGTCATGGCATTGTGCTCAAAAGCATGCATAGAAGTGCAACATGATCTCAGTGCATTTATCAGTGTGATTAAAGAGTTACCTTCCAAAACAGTCCAATGACAATTTGATGGGATAAAGCAGCAGATTTGATTTGGGTTTTTTCTGTTTTACATTTTAAATTACTATCTCATTGCAATGGACTTTTATTTACTTACAATACCATTGTAATAAATACAGGCAGGACTATAATTTCTGAAAAAGCACAAACATTTCCCTTCATTTAACTTAAATGGGACATGATCAAGTGAGAAAAGATAAACAAAGGGAATATGGGTCCACATAGGAGAAATGACACATTTACAGAATAGATTCTCTTGGCTAGCTGAAAGGAAAGGGAAGTAGTTTATTCTGTTCCTTTTATATCCTCAGTGGACATAAACTTTTATCCAAATATTTGTTATGCTTTTTCCTCTCCAAGAATACTTGCTCAGTATTCCATTCCTATGTTTGCACTATAGTAACTGGGGTTTCAGGATTCTATAGCTCTAAGTGACATTAACATTTGCATGTCCATAAGTAAATATGGGCAAAAAAATGCTGGGCTGTGCAAAATAATATCTAGTGAAGATGTATACATTGAACCTTTCACTTCTGCATTTATCCTTCTACAGATAATTTTTAAAATAGGCAAATATTTTTTCTCTTTAGTCTTCCTTTCAGTGATAAAGGCTACAGCCTAGCAAATTGGTGCAGGATTCTGGAGTGTGGCATAAAAGAAGACTAAAAGGAAACTCTTTGATTTAATCAAGGATTTAAAATGTCACTGGGCCCATGTTTCTAGAAGAAACATGTTTTGAGAATTTGTTTGATTTCCCTTCCTTGCTTTTTTGGAGGGGAATTAGGAAGACAGGAAAATAAAGGAAAACTGAGAACATGCCCTCCCAGTTCTAGAACACACTGCAGTGCCCCAGGCTTGTTCAGCTCCAACAGCAAAGGCCTTCTGTGCAATGGATCCCACACATGGGACAAAGTGAGCAGTTGCTTTTCAATCTAATCTTGAAATATGTCTCAAAATATTGATAGGAGAATAGCAGCTGGCAGACACTTTTCATAAGATCTTGAATATTTGTATCCTGGATTTTGGATTGATCTGTCCCATTGGGAATCAATGGCAAAGTCCAGACTGTGGAGATGCTCTTATAGAAAAGCCATGGATTTATATATAATTTAATCTACAATGTTAAAAACACAGCCCTGCATAGATTCTATTTTGCTTTGGATTTCTGAGACATATAAAGTAGATACTTTTCTTATATTTCTTAGACATTAGTCAATTTTACATATTTTCCCCCTTTTTCTTTAGGAATTTGAAACTTGTTTTCCTGTGGAACAAGTCTTAGATAATGCCAGGGGCTATGTGTGCCTGCTTGTCTATTGTTTTCTTTATCATCCATTATTCCCCATAGCATTTAAACTTGAAGGTGATTTTGAAGCATACCTATGAACAAAGAAAAGATCTAAAGTTCCCATAAAAATGATGAAAATGTATACCTGGATAGACATCCAACTAATTCTACCTCGAGGGAAAGAAGATGGTAGTTGGTGAAAGATTTAACTCTAAGAAAATTTCCATTTCGAGTTTGTCCCTTATCACACATCACAATTGTCATTCCTGAGTCAGGATTTCTTTCCTCAGGCAGATAACAAGGTGTGAGCTCCAGGTAATGCTTTTCCTGTTGTCAGGAAAAACATTCCCTCTTCTTTTTCATCCTTCATTTCTTGACTATCCTTCAGCTAATTTCATTTCTCCAATTTCTACTCAAGAGTAAAGTCACACTAAAGCTTCAGTGAAGTTCTTTCAAAATCACTTCATCATGTGACATAAAGTAACTAGAACATAAACTACATTATTTTCAGTATTCATTAAACTGTTTTGTTTTGGAACTATTTATCAGAATAAACTGTGATCAAAACTATTATGAAAACATGTAATCAATTGCATTCTCAATACTCCAAGTTGTGTAAAAACTGCATACCACCACTGCTTCAAGAGTCCTTTGAGGTGGAGGGGAAAAATTGTTCTAATTATGATTCCACAATCTCTTTGTAAATGATGGGATTCCATTTCACCTCACCTATTTGTAGGGTCCCGTGGGTCCTCCTGTATAGACATCCATATATATTCAAGATCAGCATTTTGACACTAACAAAAAGAAGCATGTGGTATGATTAATATTTCTAATTTAGAAACCAGAGGTAAAGACCTCTGTTTTAAATCTATTATTTAATGTCTGTGTATTACCAATGACTAATAAGGGAGGCCAGATGACCTCGATGTGAATGTCCTACTCTAGGCAGTTTTACACTTGAGCAATCAAGAGCCCTCTCAAGACACTCATCTGTGTAAGTGTTGGGCTCTGCCTTACAAATCCGAAAATTAGGAGTAGCTGTTTCACAGCTTGGTAATCTGCCACTGTGACATCTGTGGAAGTTCTCTGTGGATACAAGGACTTCTGAAGACAAAGTAGAAATTGCTCTTTAATGTTTCTTAATGTAGGGCTAGGCAGGATGTAATTGTTCCCCTCCTTTCCACAAAGATTTTGATGGAAATATGATGTCTCCTACCTGAAAAATAAGGTGTCTCCTGCGGGTAAATTAAATTCCATCAGACTTGATGTGTCGTCAGGAAGGATGATCCTCTGTTAGTCACAGTTTTCAGAGACACTGCCTGAACAGCTTTAAAAGCCTAACTGCTGAGAATGTGAGGGTCTAAGGAGATCCTAGTAGACATTACTAGTAACAGAAATTGCTTTCACTCACCTTGGAAAAGACTTGGCCCATTTTCTTAAATTCACTCCCTTTGAACAGGGAGACCTGGGATTTCGAGGTTTATTCCTACATGATCTTCATTCAGAAGATTAAACCCATTTATTGAAAAAAGCATCCAAAGAAACAACCTGTCCTATATTTACTAGATTTTATTTTTCTCCCACAATGCATCGTGTTAAATTGCCACCTATTCCGTCTTATGAATATGTGAAGTCAAAGACCAGCAATGGAGGTTAGCCGTGGAAACTTTACTCACACAAACTAAATGGTTTGCTAATTCACATAAAAGTAACTAAATTTTTGTAACTAAATGCTACTGTAATAAGTCATCTGGTTCAGGTCTAGAAAGTGCATTTGGAACTGTCAGCTAATGCTACTTAAGATCACTTGAAGGTTTAATAGATTACACAAAAAGGCACTGAGCTTTCTTTTCTCCAAGTGTATAGCTGATACTGAAAAAGTTAGAAATGTAATTTGAGAAGTTTTTCCTTGAAAGGATACTCAAATGTATACTTAGGCTGTGTCAGTGGGCCCAAAGAACAAACAGTCTCAGATGTTCAAATGCATTCCTGACATAACATTGGCAATTGAGAACATTTAGCGATTTCCAAGGAATACTCACTTGGACAGGTCTATGAATTTCAGAATCTGCTAAAACAATACCAAGGTTCAGCCTTCAGAGAGGCTGAAAGTACATCTAGATAGGCTGATTGAGTGCCTGGTACCATTATCTGGTCCTGAGGCCAAATGACAGGAATGATCTATGCCCAGAGGATTAACACTTCCTGCCCCTTAAAACACTGCTGTGTGCTCTGTCATACCTACTGCATGCCTTTTTCAGGCCTTTTCTAACTCTCAGAACATGCCCAGTCTGCCCAGGAAAACCTATTATTGCTCTTAGACAGGCTACAACACATTTCAGTGTCCACAAACCCATCCATAAATGTTTAACTTGATGTTAAAGACAGCCAGAGATCCTTCTTGGGAAGAGCTGGGGACAGCCTGACCTTATTTGCTAGCTGCACAGTTTCATACTTAAAGGGAGGCTTGAAATCTTCCTTACTAGTAGGGATAATATCTGTGGATTTAACAAGACTATGAATACTCTGAGTAAATTAAGACCCAAGATGTTCAATAAAAGGAAGCCTTTGATTCAGCTAAATATATGAAAAAGGGTATAAGCATTTCAGTAAAAGCTTCTAAAAGCAGTTAAATTACCAATGAAAAATGTTCTAAATCTTTCCCTTTTTTCATTGGAGATGGGAGATGGATCCTTAGAAAAATCTACCTATGCAAATATAAATTAGTATCATAGTGTTTTAGAAAAAAAAATCTCTTAAGTCTCAGAAAAGTGGTCATGGTCAAATCATGGCAGGTACCCCGCTAATGATGAGAGCTGTATACAGAATCTAAAAACAACACAGAGGTTTGAAGTTTATGCAGGGTCTATTCAGAATAGAATTTTTTTTTAACAATAAAAAAACCTGCTTTAATTAGATGGAATAATTCACCAATGGCATCATTGGAGTGCGCATCACTAGAATTTCTTCAGGAAGCATTAATCTGTTTTTTCTGAAGGTTCTCACAGAATCTATTTAAGAATACCTTATACTGTTTGTTCTTATTTCATAATTCATAACTCTTTTAAGAATAATTTAACAGCCAAACAAAACTCATTAATCTCATTTTTTTAAAGTTCAAAAAGTCTATTCAATTATGTAATACCTGCATCTTTTGCTGAGATTGTTCTTTAAGTCTCCTTTTTATTTTTTTTCTTAACAATCTGAATACAGCAAAAACAGATGTTAAAGGGCTGGAATTTGTGTTTGATCTGAAAATGGGCCAAAAATTCTCCTAACAATGAAAATGTCATTCATAAATATTTGCCAAATTGTTGAACCACACTTGCTACTGTTTGACGCAATTTATTAATAACTGACAAGCGCTCTAGCAATGTTTTCTGGCAAGAATGAAACAAAGGAAATGAGCCAGAACAAGTGTAATCAAGAAATGTAAATAAACTTTAGGATGAAAACATGGTATGTTTGAACTTTGTATGAAATATAGACAGTTTCCTCCAGGAACTCTGCAGGTGGAGGAAGAAGCTTGGAGATCTTCTGTGAGGAAGTGGGAAAAGGAAAGTCTCCACAGGGAAACAATGGGATTGCCTCACCCACTCTGTCAAGCTTAGGTCTTGCAAATGGCTCAGCACTGTGTTCTGGCATTTCAGAGCTACAGACTTTCTTCTGTGCTTGCAATTAAAATGATTTCAAGAGACAGCACATGTAGTTCAGCAGTGTTTTGCAGTTATTTCATTTGAATGTCCCCATGAGGAGATTGGGTCTCTGTCATTAATGACTGCATTTTAAAGGAAAAGACTTTTCAAGAGGCCCTTAACCCAAGGCATGAACTGTTGTTGTTTACCATGAATTGGTCCAGATTTACCAGGTGTTACAAATGCTCTATGACATCTTGTGGCTGCCATACACTGACCTATCTAAACTTCTGGAAGAAACCATAAATTCTGCAAATGAAAAAATTCTGATTTTTTAAAATCTTGCCTGAATAGACAGTGATCTTTGTAGCTGGTAGCTAGAGCTAGTTGTAGTAATTCTTTTGGATGCAGTAATCTGCAACTTGCTTAACTTTGTAACTTTTCCCTAGGACTGGCTCTTGCTTTACAGTCCTCTGCCTGTAGCTCACATCTCTGACTCCCTTTTCATCTGGCAGGCTGATTTGAGATACTCAGCCTGGAAACAGCCAGCCCAAAATATCACCCCATATGGGGCTTTGTGCTCGTGATGAACTTACTGACACAAGGCCTGTTTGTAAACCCCCAGGTCTGAGCAGAGGCCAGCAGCAGCCCTGGCTGCAGTGGTACTCTCTGTGAGTAACTCAACAAGTAAAAGGGTCCCAATGAAGTTTTACAGAACATTTGTCATAGGGGAGCATGTTTAAAAACTGTCTGATGGTCTTTTACCTCTTCTGTGCTCAGGTTCTTTATATTGCTAAGTAAAATGGGCAAGGTCCCACTCTCTGTAGCCAACTGGCATGGCATAACACAAATTCTTTCATCCTCTCTGCAACAAGGAGACACATCCAGAGTCTCTGTTGGGGCAGGCAAGCCACGATCCAAGGCATCCTTGCTGGTTTACTCCAAACCCTGCCAGAAGCTCTGTTTGGTGTGAGCTGGTCAAAACATGGGCAAGCTTACATCACCCTCAGCCCTAACAGGCAGCAAACAGAGCTAATTCAGCTTTTGTGAGTGCACCAGAATTGTCCTAAGCCTGCCCTTCAGCCTTAAACCTGGGAAGGAATTCACTGGGTCTGAGGATCAGTGTGAATTAGTCCACTCTCAAGGTTGCTTTTCCTCTAGAAATGACTCTGCTGGTTTCAGTGGAGACCCAGTAAGGTCCACTCACACTCTTCACAAAAATTTCCTTGCTGGTAACCCAGTTCTGACTCTGGAGAATTTAAAATATACAGGATGTATCAAGTTCACTTTGGTTATTGAAGTGATGTAGAGAGGTGGCACTGAATATGGTCACCAGTTCAAAACTGTTCCAGGCAGTCAAATTGTGATACCAAGGTGATTCCTACATCATGTGCTTTTATAGCTTCTTCACTATAAAAATTTCTCATTATAAAATGACAACCAATTAAAAAAAAAACCAAAAAAACCCCAAACACTGAAGTTGGAATATGTACTATAGAACAGATTAATATTAAGATTAGAATTAAGAAATTTGGAAACTATAATCATTTAATCATGACTAATAATACTAATTTCCTGCATGTCACTCCCAGATAATAAATACTTTTCTTTAGGCTTTGAAAAGCTGTGGAAAAAAAAAGTTAATTTAGGGCTCATTAGTTTATTTTTAGTAGCTTAAGATCTGAGGGATTTGAAAACATTTCCCTTTTCTAATAGAACATGCCTTCCTGTATACCAAGGATATCCACTGACCTCACTCCCTCCTGGAAGGTGCCACTGATCCATGACAGAAATCCTGTGAGGGCTTTGAAAGCTAAATAGGAACCAGAAAAAAAGTATTATCATGCTTAGCTGGTTATAACATTGAAAAGAAAGTTCAGCTGTGAGTTTGGGGGCAGAAGGAGTAGTGCTTGAAACAAGCAAGCACTTCCCGTGTTTGCCTGGAAGAAGCTAATCTTCCCTGTGCTTATATAATAAGAACATTAGTTGCTAATTTGCCAGTAGCTGAAAGGGATTTCTGTTTTTAGCTCTGGGTCTGTGGCAACTGTTTTGTTTTAAGTGAAAATTAAATGGGAACATACAGCTAAAAAACCGTTGAGCCATAATTGAAGTGCATTACTGGTAATTACATCTTTCTTTCACTCATCATTTTGACAGAGGAATCCATTACTCCTCCATCTCCATGATTCCACAAATTAGTCTTCCCTGTGGATGTGCAGTGATTGAAGGAAATTGTGCCTCTGGTCTATACATTTTTCTTCAGTGCATGTCTGTTCTCCCTGAACTTTCCTAGGGATACAAATGAAAATATCAATAAAATGTATAAACAGTTTACTACTTTAATAAGGATAAGATGAAGAAGGCATCAAGTATCAAAGTGAAACTGTGAATGCTGGTTAATGGGAGGTGTAACATGCTTGATATTGCTTATAGCCATAAGTTAATGACATTTATTTTAAGATGCTTATCTCACCAGTCAGAGACACTTTCCTGAGACAGTAATTTCACTAGGTAAGATTCTTTTAGGAGTTCTGTCACTCTCAGCACATTTTCATCTCTTGGCTCGGGATCTTTTAAAATGTGCTCTGGCAGTCAAGGACACTAAATTATCTCTATAGATCCATGGCACCATCCTTGGTTGATGAACTTTTGTGGACTAATGTAAGAAAATATTTATAAAAGATGCAGAGAAGGCCTCTATTGCTATTCAGAAAGTTATTTTACAGCTAGAAGAAATCCATAACCAAAGTAATTTTCCTTGCACTATGGACTGAGATGAGGTGAATTTTATTGGGCAATAACCAATACTTTTCCTTTAAGAGCAGTCTCAGGCACTTCAGCACTTAACTCTCCACACCTGTGGAGAGACTGAGTAAGGCAGAATCCAACAGCTATTTTTTCATTTGCATTTGAAGTTTGCAAAAAGTTTTGTATTGAAATAGCAATAAAATATCAACTATTTCTGAAGTCATCATATAAAGAAACTAAATAATAAAAAATCCTGGCTATTGCTGTAATTAAAATTAAACATACATTTAAGTGTTTTTTCACTTTATTCACATATTGAAAGACAGCAATGAATCTTTAAAATTAATTGGTTTTCTACATTAATATCACCATACACCCTAAGAGTCCATTGCTAAGGTTTTTCCAGCTATACTGAAGTATTCCAGAAGGAAGTGTTTCCTTTGCTGCAGATTTTCCATTGTTTTGCAACTTCCATCAATGACAATTCTACAATGATAAATATGAAATGGTCAGATGATACCACCACAGGTACACTTTATTTGTTTCTGGAGCTACATTTTATTAATATAGTTACATCATTTCTCACATGAATATTAGCTTTAGATAAAAGATGGGAAACAGATCCATAGGCAGAAAAAAAAAATAGAATTAAATGAGTGGGTATGAGGGTTTGGATGCCTGATTAACTAATCTTATTTAATTTCAATAGGAGATAGATGTTTCAGTCTGGTACAAAATTTGTTGCTTAGTTACTAAGATACAGTATATGTGCACTGCAATTAGTCATACTTGTTTAAGACACAAGTCTTTCTTAGTCTCAGAACCTGAAGATTTTGCAGAATCTATTTTGTTAAGTATTTTCCTGTGAGATCCTAAGAAAATTGTCATTATATGTTACTCATAAAGTAAAACTGGCACTATTTCTTAGGTGTTCCTGGATTGCATAATTTTACAGGATGAAGTTACACAGCAGAATTATTTTCTTTTTTTTAAAGTGTATATCCTGTTCCACACACACATTTCTCTACTGGTGCAAAGAAACAGGAACGGCGACCTGAGGTTTATCCTGGGATTCAAATGAAGTCAAGTAAAAGAAAACATTTTGTTATACACCACTATCAGAATCATAGAATGGCATTAAGTTAGAAAGGACCTTAAGGATTATCCTGTGCCAACCCTCCTGCCCCTAGACCAGGCTGCCCAGTGCACCACTACTGTGAAGATATCTGAGAACTGGGATTGTTCAGCCTGGAGAAGAAAAGGCTTCAGGCTGAACACAGCACAGCAACTCCCAGGGCAGGTAGTGACAGGACAAGAGGGAATGGCTTAAAACCAAAAGAGGGTTTAGATTAGATATTAGGAAGAAATTCTTTAATGTGAGGATAGTAAGGCATGGAACAAGTTGCCCAGAGAAATTGTGGATGCCCCATTCCTGGAATCATTCAAAGAATAATTTCATAGGTTAGTGACTTAAATTCTTTGGACTGTCTCCACTTCAACAGAAATTATCTGATCTCAAAAAAAATCTTATATCATGGTAGTTTCTCCAAACAACAGCATCCAACTTAAAAAAAAAAAAAAACTTCAAACCAAACAACCAAAAAAGCAACAAACCCCCCCCCCAAAAAAAATCCAAAACCCAAACAAACAATCAAAAAAATCAATCAAAAAAAAACCTACCACCAGGAAAAAGTTTTGTAAACCAATATATAACTGAAAAAAAATGGACACTTAATTTAACCTTTAATTGATTGGCCTGAATTTACCCTACAATGTACTAGAAGGAAAATGAAAGACAATATAAAAAGGAAAGACATTAAGGAAATGCTACCCAGCCAAAATTTCAAGAAAACAAGTTTTTAAGCACAGGGACACCTCAGGGCAATGTAAACTAAAACTGTCCTAAACCTGAAAAACACTCTTTAAGTGCAAAGATTTTGCCTGGGAAACTGTGGAGTCCCAAGACAGGCTGTTCCTTCAATGTTCTGCCTATTGCAAAGTAGTTTCCTAATGCCATTCTTTAGTTCCCTTGTTACAGGATCTATCATACAAGTGTTAAGTCATAGGTTGTGCGTGATGATCTCAAAGGTCTTTTCTAACCTAGGTGATTCTGAGATTCTGTGATCTGTTTTCTTTCTCTGATAGAGTGTGGAGAGTGGTAGTTCTCTTTTTGACTTTATGGGTATGTTGTTCTCAGTTTTGTTTTCTTTAGACTATTTAACCTCCGTGAACTTACATTTTTATTTTATTTTTTACATCTTCAAATTTTGGTTTCTAGGCTTCCTATTTTAATACGAACAGTCTGGGCAAGAAGATTCCCTCATTATGCTATGTCCCTTCTAAAGAAGAAAGAGCTTATTAAAATTCAACTCATTACTTGTATTACTCCTGACTCAGAGAACTGGTACACAACCATCACTCTCCTTTCTTCTTGTCTCTTTCTCTTTTTCATATTGGGGTTCAGTATAGTGAGATGCTCTTCCTATTTAGATGCTTTTCTCTTTCCATAGGTAGCCTGTGCACCTAGTTCAAAAGCTCTTGAGTTTTTCAGTTAGACCAGAATTTCAGCTGGTCTGGCCAGGAGTGGCAACAGCTCCGAACCTCAGTGTGGTCCATGGAGCTGCCTGGTACATTGGCTACACCACCTCACAGAGGTTCGTGTGCCAGACCAGACTCTAGCAGTACATACCTGCTCTCAGTGCAGGTATGTTTGAGGGCATAAAGGTGTAACTAGATGGATGGTCTATTTGTACCTTCTCTTTTAGACCTTGAACTCTCGTCTTGAGGAAGCTGGTTAGCCCCAGTGAACTCTTAGAATAACACAGTTGTATTGCTCTGGGGCACCTGTGGGGTAGATACCAGTTTGCTGATTGTCTCCCAGGATGAACTGGGAAGGGGCTTTTGGGCATAAGCCAAGTGCAGGTGGTATTGCAGCACTTCAGTCTTGCTGAGAATTTAGTCCCTCTAAAACTTTGAAATATGTCTTAGCAGGTTGTGTGCCTTATTTTCACCTGAGGTTATTTATTTCCCAAAGTTAAAAGGTTATTTGCAAATTCTTAGATAAATCAAGGGAAATCAGATGCCTCAAATCTGAATCTTGAGGTGGTTGCTTTTTGTAAGCCTCCAAACACCTTTCAAAATATTTTGGTATCAAAATGTTCCTGCTCTTCTCACTTCAAGCTTTTGAAGACTGTTCTCTTCATGACAATGGCAGAAGTAGTGATTTAGTAGAGCTGGAGTAAATCATCATAGAATAATTACCTCATTTCCCACATGCATGTTCCAGGCAACACATATTTTTTCCTGGTGACATAGGATAAAGTTAATTTTTTTCTTTAGGTTTAAGAGACACATATTCAATATTTCTCTGTATAGACATTGATATAAATAGAGAAGTGATACCATAAATTTCCTTTTTTACATTGAGCCTCCTTGCCTTACATATCTTTTTCCTCACCTACTGCAGTTCCTAAAGGAAATAAATTTCCTCCCACAGTCGCCCACAGTCCTTCTGTCCCACCAAACAATACAAGCTCAATTACATCATTACATGAATTAAACAGAAAAATAAAGAAATAAATATTAATTGCAACATTCTGGGTTCAGAATATTCAGAACAGATTTCCAACACCTAGTTTAACAGTATTCATTTTCACAGTATTTCATCATTCCAATGTTTTGGTCTCTTCCTTAGCACAAATATATCACCTAGACATGGAAGAGTGCAAATAAGGTCTGGCGCTGAGTTACTAAATTCCAGTTATTTCTCAAATCAGCAGAGTTTTTTTTTTTGTTGTTGTTTTTTTTTTTTTGCTGTTAGTTCCACTGTTTATATTGCAACTCTGTAGCAAAGTGAATTGCAAATACAGGGCCCATTTATTTTGCAGTAGAGACAAAGCCTAAAGATTTTCAGTGTTTTCTTCTACTGATGGTAAAAGAAAAAGAAACCCTCTTGGAAGGTAAGCTAAGGCCAGATTGACTTAAAGTATTATCCAATATTTTGGATATTCGATATATGCCAATATTTGGAATCCTAGGCTGGATTCACATAATCCTAGCTTCAATTGCCTAAACCCTATGTTCTTAGTCTAAGATTGTCATCTAGGCTGTGGTCCTATCAATAGGTCTTCTGAAGGTGTGAGATGAGAGCAATCCAGCTGTTAGGGATTTCAGGAGGTTTGAAAATGCTGCTGAGTAATTATGACTGCTAATTGCTAAGAAGGGACAGAAAAAAATCATATTCCTCTACATCCACCAGGTCACCTCACAGATACTCTCAGGTATTTTTCTGTCTGACACACGGCTCATTCAGAGGGTTTGTCTGTCCCAGGCAGAAGTCATCTGAAAGAGGTGAACATCTGAGATCTAAAGTTGTTGTTTTGCTATTTCAGTGCTCAGTTCTGATGCAATAACCTGAGGAATTTTCTGAGCTCAATCATGTAATGTAAATTTTGTTGCCTATTGATTTCTACCAGTGACTCTTAAATTCAAGGTCTGCTGCTTGACTGCTGAGAGGCGAGGGTCCGAAGTGACGCCGGATCCCCAGGCAGGTGCTGCCTTACTGCACAGCCAGGGCTTTTTGAGAGGTTAGACCCATTGTCCTGTACATTCCACTTAAACAGAACAAATATAATTTAACCAACCACCATAAACCATGTGGTGATGATTATATGTGAGCATATAATAGTTACAGGACTTGTTTTTCTACTTCCAATTCAGCTGAGTATGGCCATACTCCTTTTCTCCTTGGCTGAAGGAATGGGCCTGAGCCATGATTTTACAAGGCCTTCCTTTTGTAGGGCTTTACCTATATGCAACAGACTGCATGTCTGTATAAGTCACTGAACTGCAAAAGAGTATTATGTGTCTCCTTATTCACAGGTTCATCATCATTGACTCTGCCATCCCCTCCTCTTATCTACTTGTCCCTGGTTGTGTATGGAGACCACAGCCATTAGAGCATAGATGGTACAATCAGAGAGTGCACAAAGTCCAAGGCCTTGGCCAAAGGCACTCTTTATACTTTCATGTACAACCTAGCAAAACTCAATGAGTATCACAGTTATAGATTTGACAGAGGGAAAGAGACAAATCTGTTATAAAACTCCTTCTAAAGCTTCAGTGGTTAGAAATTTTGCCAGGAAACCTAAATATTTAGTGGGCTTTGCTCTACATTTAGCACCTGAAGTGCAACACAGGGAGGTTAGTTAAATTTGCAGGATACTAATGAATACTTTCATATCTCTACAAGATTTTGAAGTATGAAATTAAGTCCCATATAGGACGTAAATTTATGGTACACTGTGAACATCTTAAAACTATCTGTTTATGCAACACAAATGTGCATTCAGGTAAAAGAGATAAAAAATCCCCTTCTTCAACCTCTCTATGTTGAGAGTCAAAAAAACCCTGAAATGCCTGTTCCACAGGAAAAATAAAATCTTGGTTTTGGCACCAAAATTATCTTAATTATACTTTACACTTGACAACTATTTCCTTATAATCTAAACCTCTGCTCCAAATCCCATAAGCACAAACACAAAAATGAAGCTGATTTAGTGCACCAAATGATTTTTGTTTCCCAGCACAAGATTAATAAAATTTACTGTTCCTGGAGGTCAAAACCCACACATTGTAGCAGACTTCTTGTAAATCTTTTAGATAAGTTTAGGATGGCTGCTGTTATTTTTGTAACCTTCCTTTGAACCATAACTTCTTCATCAGGTACTTCCTTTTCTACCTCAGAGACATAAAACTCCCAAAAGCAAAACTATTTCTTTCAGGTCTTTTGCAGTACAAAGCATCCCTAGGGTCATGCAATATTGCTACCTTTTGCATAAGTACTTCAGAAGACAGAGCTCATTGCTTGTAATTTTTCACACTTAAATTGACTGAATCTACCTGGAAGAGCCGCAGGCTGCTCATGTCAAACAACAGCACAGGGGCACACACAGGTCGTCTGCCAGCTCAGCTGTAAGCCTGGAAATAAACCCAGGCACCCATTATATGACTTGTGCAGTGTTCAGGGCAGAGACCTGAGCTGTAAAATAAGTTGAGGACTGAGGAACAGACATAAACAAGAAGCTGAAATCAAGAAAGCTGAAAAGGGGCCTATTAAAACCTCATTGCAATTTTGTACATGTGACTAATATTTTTATGCTCTATGGGAATGTGTATGTGTTTGGGTATTTTAAAGGCTGCATAAAAACTGAGTAAACATTTTACAACTGGGAATTGTAAGTCATACATTTTCCTGCTTTCTAGGAGTTCTGTGAACATAAAAGTATTAAAAATCATGAAATGTTTGAATTCTGTAGTGCTGGAGGCCACGCAATTTTCTCATTATAGTTTCATATTATAGAGAAATAATCATTGTATTATCCACTTATAAACCAACGCTACATTCTGGACAGCTCTTGCTGTATTTCTGTATTAATTTTTTTCTTTAAGAATTAGTAATTTTAGCTAGTATCAATTACCTGCCTCATAAAATCAGCTGCAGAGAAAATGACCAGAGCTAATGAAACACATCTATTACCCTGGTCCAAAATGCCTCTTTCAATCTCTCTAAATTCAAATGGTTACACTCTCTCTCTCTCTCTCTCTCTCTCAATTTCTGAAACTTTTAACTAAGAAGCCAACCTGTTGGCTTCTTAGTGTGCTTCAACAGTATAGAGGATGGTGAATTCCTCTAGATTATGCATGCCATGACTTCTGTCCTAGCTTTTCTTCTGGAAGACTGTGAGATAGATTTGGACCTCCCCAAGTGAGAGAGCTGGCAGGTGAGAATTCCACTCCTGTTTCCCGACAAATAATCCAACATTAGGCTAAAAAGCAAAATATGTATGTTCTTTTCTGCCAGTGGTAGTTTGCTGGGCAGAAGTGGCCATTGTAGTCTTCTGTACTTTGTGGTGACCCTAGGATTTTGGATTTTTATAGTTGCATCTCAGACTGGATTGCCTGGAAGACTTGGGTGTCCTTATCTGAATACCACAAATTGCTTCAGGTAACTACTAGGTAGAAAAATATTCAAAAAATATTGCCATCCCTGTTGTATTTAATAAAAGGTAACACTAGTTTGTAATGGTCTAACCCTTATGGACCACCTAGTCTGTCAGCAGGTATGTGGGGTTTATTCCAGAGTTCAGCCTTTTTCTGGAAAAGCTGCACAGTAGACAAGTGATTGCTATTGGGATCTCACACCAGTTTTAAACAGATTTAGAAACTGTGCTGTAGTTGTTAACTAAACCCAATTCTCAGATATTCTATGGGCACTTACTCCATAACTGGGTTTGGTTTTGTTTAAGTTATAAACTAAAACCCAGATCTTCTCCAGAGTTTCTATGAGAAATATTGTGGTATTTTTGGCAGAAATGACCAATTACAGGAACCTTTTTAATATCAAAACTCAGGAATGTGACTGTGATAATTTTAACATGCTGGGGTAGTAGAGGCAGATTTGTCAAAACTACTTATTTTACAGGGTGACATGTAGCATGAACAGGTTAGCAAATGGCTTGAATTTGTCTAAAAGAGAAAACTTGAACAGTGACAATAAACATCCCAGCAGAGATGAAAGGAACATTTAAAATTGGTTTCATTAAACTGCAATTATGTCTTCTACTTTTGGTTCTCTACCTTTGTAGTGCCCATATTCAACCCCCCACTGTCAAAAAAAAAAAAAAAGGAAAAAAATTAAAGGTACTTTAAAGTAGTAAAAGGTAAAATCTTAGAGTTATACAGCACTGAATTTGCATTTTCTTATAAGTTTTACTTTGTCCTTATAAATCAATCCACAACAAGAATCTCAGACTGCAGGGATCTACAGAAAATATATAGAAATAGTCATTTTTGTGTGTACAAAATGAGTAATCCAGAGCACTTTCCTGTTCTACCTTCTACCCAAACATATCCCTTGGTGTAAGGGTTTCTACCTCCAGACTACACTGCTTATCAAAAGTAACCAAAGCAGCTATGCCCTATGTTTCACTACTGCATTCACTTCCTCCACCAAAGCTGGCAAAGCCAGTTCCAAGTCTCACATCCATCCAGCAAGGGGGAAGCCTCCTATGACTGGCTTCACCTCCACTTTCCTGTGTACATCCTACAGAGATGCTCATCCAGAGAAATCTATATGGAAAGCAAGATTAACATTAAATATCAAACATACATGCTGGAATACACAACTGAAAACAAACTACTAAATAGCCAGAAAAATATGTGTCAATGTTTAAATGTGAGACAAACAGTCCACATAGCTGTTTTCATGTCAAGCCCACTGCATCACAGGCAGCACTCAGCACCTTTCTAAACCCTCTGCACTTCAGTAAGATTTACCTCAAGTGAACTCAGCTACAGTACAAAAAAAAGCTATCATAAACTCACACTGTACTGCCTGCTGAAAAAATGATTCAAAGAACAGCTCAATCTGTTCTTAGCTGGAACAAATTGTTCAAAGAACCAGACTGGTTCAAAATGAAATGCACCATTAATGTGGAGCGAACAATTCCCCAGTAAAGTGCTTGTTTCTGTCATTCACTGCACCAATTTTACTTGTGCATAAATGAAAAACTCCATATTAGACATCTAATCACCAAAGTGATGCCTCTCAAATAATAAGTTAAAGGAATATTTTCCCAGATATTTTCTACTGCACACTCATAATCAGACACAGTGGCTGTGTTAACTAAAGAAGGGGACACAATGTACTATTCTGCCTGTTGGACCCCCTAAATGTATGCACTTGGGTTTGAATGCATTGGAGGGTCTTTCTCCCTCTCTGAAATTGTGTTCCACACAAAATTTCAATTCCATTTGCAGTTTGCAGTTAGAGAAAATGGAGTTTAAAATGGAAAATTATAAAAATCTACCTCAAATAGAATTAGAAACAACTGTCCATTTATACATAAAAGTTACTCCTAAAACTGTGTGAATTGAATAGAAATCCAGCTCAGTTTTGTTTACAAATCATGCTGTATCATTTTAACTTAGCTATGGAGCCGGATTAATAGAACAAGTGAAAATTAAGAAAAAATTGGATAACTTTGTTTACCTAAGACACTGAAATATAGGCTATGGTTTATTGTGGTTTGGAAAGGTGCCTTGATGAACTTATTAATTCCTAGGTAAATTTGGTTTTTTGTTTGTTTTTTTCTTTTCTTCACAGTTTGAGAAAATAAAAGTCTATAGTATACAAGTGCCTAGCACTTGTAGATGATCTAGAGGAAAATTAACTAATTAATTAATTAATTACAAGAAAGACATTGTCTGTGGTCTTACCTCTCTTTTAGACAACAGAATTCAAGTAAATTAGATTTTACATATGATACAGAAATGTTGTACATAAAGACAAAACTACACCTAAATATCCAAATACTGAATACTGAAATTGAAACTAAATATGCAAATCAAAATAATTTGAATATTTTCTTTGTGCAAAATGTTGTATTTTATTTTAAACCAGTGCAAATAAATTCCTGAATTACCACATTTTCTATAAAAATCCCTAATTTAATCTGTCTCTGAAAGGCAGATGTCTGCTGAGATATCTGCTGAAAACTCAGCCGCATTCAAGTTCTTAAAACCATTATAAAAATTATGCGTTAGTTTACAACTGGTTTTGGCAGCAATCATCAGAGAATAAATTGAATACATTAACAGAAACCTTCTGCTCTAATACTAAGTTCTAATTTTTAAGACAGTCAATTCTGCCTTATAACAAATAGAGAGAAAATGTGGGCATCACCACTGTGAAAACCAAGTCAAGGAAAACATTTCTGTCAGATTGAAGTAAAAATATACTTGGGAGATATGTGGGCAGCAACAGCCTTATGCCATTATTTTCTGTGGCTTTTTGGTCAAGGCCACCACTGTAGAAGGAAACACTTTCTTTTAGAAAGTGTTTCCTGTTTAACTCTGACACATGCAAACATTTTCATGCTCTGGTAGTGCTGTGCATATATACACGTGTGCATGAGCCTGTGTACTTCCCTCCAAAATATGTTCATTCTGTTCTTTCTGCATCAGCTGCAGGCTGTGGCGAAACCCATACTGTGACATCATGACTATTCTGCTTCCACTTGGGATGTCAAATAATCACCATATTGAAGTTAAACTCAGAGGTTAAATTAATCAATTTCATGGGATAATTACTGAATTAATGTTATGGTCTTCTCAGAAGAAGTAAGAGCCCATTCATAATTAAAGATGTAAGTAAACAGAGCTATTTGAATGCTGCTACTGCCAGCAGTGTGGGAGCAATGGGGTTATTGAATGCTGGACACAAGAAGTGACCCTGGGCAGGAGGAAGGCGTGTGACCTCTCTGCCTTCACAGGGCCACGTGCGTAGGAAAACCTACGCCAAAAGCTTCTCGTGCAAACACGTGGTGTGGAACTCTGGGAATGCCAAAGCCACTTTGCCAACTTGGAGTGAGCATGAACCCCAGCGTGACTTTCTGAAATTTCAGTGGCTTTTTCAATAAAGAGGACTCATTTGAGGGGGAAATATAACAGAGCTTTTTTATCTTCTGTTGCCCAAGGGTAAGGAAACAGGTTGTGATTCTGCCAGCATGACCGTAAACATTCTCTCTAGCTTCAATAATAGTGGCTTTTGACCTGTCAGAATGAAATAACCTGTAACTTACAGAAATTCATATTTCCTGCTTGGTCCTTTTCTTACATGACACTGTAGTCTCCTTTTTCAAGCTCCTTGTTGCTCAAAAATGTCAAGTTCTCAAGAAAAGCCCATGGCACACCGTGACAGGATCACACAAACCATGTGCCTCTGCACATACCTCCACTGAGGCTGAATTCAATAGGAATTTTAGTAGTGATTATTCCTGGAAATATTGGGCAGGATTTTATTTTTATCTTGAAAAGCAATCTTTACAAAGGGCATCAACCTCTTTGATTTAACTTCAGCATAGAATTACAGTTTCCTCATGTGGGAAAATTAAGAATTCTTTTCCTACCAGTTATATATATTTAGGGCAACATTTTCATAGCAGATCTGTGCAAATGACTCAGAGGTCAATGGAAGCTGTGTGCCACCAAGGATGGGATTAGTTTCCCAATGCAAAATGATAATGGGCTATTTTATATTTCTTCCTTTAACTTTGAACATTATGAAGTTAAAAAAGAAATCTCCTTTATCTTTTGTCAGGACAAGCATCTCATATTTCCTTGATGACCTCTTAGCTTTATTAGCATAACACCATTACATGGAATAATCATTCAGAAAGAAATCTCTCATTAAGTGACCTGCCTTCATATGTTTTTCCTTGATGATACATTTCCCTTCCACTGTTCACTTCAGCTACATGTTTGTCTAGATCTATCCAGAACACACTTGATTGTTTGTACAACAGAAGTCCATTTTTTTTTAATAAGGAAACAAGAGAGGTGGAGCATAGGAGAAACCAGATGGTAAAACTTACCATGCATGCAAGTCACTAAAAGGAAATTTCTTCAAAGTAGACCAAAGTTCCCAATTCAATTCTGCAGACATATTAATTTCAAAGGAGTCAAATTGGGGAAAAAGGAAAAAAAAAAAGTAAAGAAATGTAGCACATTGCAATACACCAACAGATAAACAACTGAAAATTTACACAACATTTGCCCTGTACAGGCACATACTCCAATACAGAATTTATTCGCTTTAACACATAAAGCTGCAGCTAGCACTAGAAAGCAGTGAAAAAATCTAGAATGATTTAGGAAAGTCAAGAAATAAGGATCTCCATGTGAAGATTGAAAAGAAAGAGAAGATTGTCACCAGAGCTGAACTTTCATCCTATGAGCTTTGAAAAATGAGTTCTAACCTCTAACTGGACTCGGTCCTCCAGCCTGGTTTTATTTTCAGGATTATTTTCTATTTTTATGTAACATAAAATGCATAAGCAGTGCACAGGACAGTACTCAGTGCTAGACTTTGCTTCTTGGATGACAGTAAGATCATAGCAAAGACTCATACTGTTCTCTGGCTTATAACAGGTTCATTTTTGTGGAAAAGTTACCCAACCTCAAATAAGGAGATTGATGTTCCTGCAGAACTGGGTTGTAGCTTCCATAATGGGAAGAAGCTAACTTTGAATATGTTCAAATTAAGGAAGAAGCAGAATCTGAATTGCCCATTCTGTTATCAGTTTTTCAGTCTTTTGTAACTATCAGCTACTCCGTGAGGAACAGAGTTCTATGCAGTCTGCATACATAATTGCCCAGATTTGGTGCATAGTGACCAGTTATTTCATCCCCCAAATCTCAACTTGATACAGCTCAGGGTTGCATTTTCAAACCCAGACTAATGAATGAGGTAAAATTTTAGACAATGTTGATTTGATGATGTTTCTGACTGACTGTGGTGTGCCCCCTTTTTCAGGCTTTCAACTTGCTTCCCTCAGACCTACGTAGTCCTGAATTAAGTCAAGAAATTGAAAGATAATTAATGGTGCAATTTAAAGGACAGCATTGCTGAGATAGAGTGATAGTAGAGAACACAGGTCTATGACAGAAAGGCATGATGCTCTTTCAGATATTTCTTGTCCTCCTTGTTCCATAATATATTATGTCTTACCCCCCTAGATAATGCAAACTGAAATAATTTTCTGTGTTACTAAGAACAATACTGTTACTGGACTGCTCTGTGTTAATCCAGGGGCATGGAGCTGTAACCCAACAGGCAAGATTAAATGCTGAATTAGCTGCAAGTAGGTTTATTCAGACCTATAATAGTCTGTCTGTCTGCTTGAAAATTAATTGCTATAAAATACATAAACCACACATTTATGAACATCATTGCTGGGGCCACAAATAAATTAAAAGATTATTCCTCAGTATTCTTTAACATTTGGTCTTCAGAATTTATTAGATTAAATTATTTATATTTAGTATCATAAGAACTTTAAATACATTTAGTATTCTTTAGATTTCATAAACTTTTTTAAAAAAAATTTTGGAGCATTTATGTGATGGGCTTTTTTTAAAAAAAGAATGTTGATTAGCTTCATTTGATGTTGACTAACTTCAGCTTTACAAAGCTTTTTACTGACTGAGGACATTTTGGAGAAATTGTGATACTTTAACCTATTATTTCCTTTTGTGCCCTAGACCATATAAATGATTTGTTCACTGACTGCTCTTTAGTCCACTGAGATTCTGCCCTGGTGTGACTCACCTCTACCTGGGAGTATAAAATCTATGCTTAACCTCTGAGTTGTGATGGTGTGGGTCTTGGTATGATATCCTTTGCATTTCCAGGTGCAGAAGTCTCTCCCAGCTTGCTCTCCCTGCTGAGCCACCTGGTGATCTTGTGCTCTGGTCTATAGCAACGCTGCTTGCATGAGCCTCAGGAAGCAGCTTGCTGGTGCTGGTGGGCATTACCCTGTCATCCATTTCCCAGCCTGTGACAGACTGAGTTAGGTCTGTTCAGCCTGCAGAAGGAAAAGCTCCAGGAAGATATTAGAATAATCTTCCAGCACCTGAAAGTTGCTGCAGGAGAGCTGAAGAGGGACAATTGGCAAGGGAGTGCAGTGATAGGACAAGGGGGAATGGCTTTAAGCTGAAGGAGGGGGGGTTTAAATCAGATATTTGGAAGAAGTTCTTCACTGTGAAGATGGTGAGACACTGAAAGAGGTCACCCAGAGAAATTGTTGATGCTTCCCCCCTAGAAGTGCTGAAAACTAGGTTGGATACGGCTTTGAGCAACCTGGTCTATTGAAAAGTATCCCTGTCCATGGCAGGGGGATTGGGACTAGAGGATCTTTAAGGGTCCTTCCAACACAAACCATTTTGTGATTCTGTGTGTTTCATGGCAACTGTGACAGAAGGAAGGAACTTTATCTTCCATCTGTGTAAATGTTTCTGAGATTTCTCTGTTTTCTGTTTGATGACTTATACATATTCACTATACTTTTTGTGGCATCAATAGCATGTCATGGGAATTAAAATACTTTTTAAGAATAGATATTTTCCCTCCTCAATGAACACATCAGGTGGAGGGCTGAAGGGCGGCATCTTCACGGGCTAAATTGCACACTAAATCATTACACAAGGTTTTGAGATGAACCTCGCTCCCTTTTACTGATCAAAAAAAAAAGCCTATGATGATGAGTCCAAACCTATAAAAATTACTTTTAATTACTTCAGTTAAGGCTGATGAATCTCATACTTTTATAAAGCAAATAGAACACAGATGACTAACTACTTCACTGGGCTGAGAAGCAGCCTTGCAGCAATTTACATTGCCAGTAAAAGAAAATGTTATTTTTTAACTGTGAACTACCTACCTGCTGTGAGCTAAAGGATTAGTTTTCAAATGGAATTAGAAAGATGCTACCATTTATTAATATGCTACAACTCACATCTTCTCCTCTTGGCTACCAAAGGTCTGAACTAACTGAGTTTCATTGAACTAAAACAGAGATTAACTAACTCCTGGGGATGTAAGTGGGGCACGCTGCCCTGCAGTCACTCTTGGAAAAGGCAGTGCTATCACCATTTTTGTACGTGCACTAAAGTGTAACATAATCATTCTTAAAATGCAAAGGCCTTCAACAACTTGTAGATTCTCACATAGCCATGGAAACATTAAAACCAGGCTGCCAGCCTTCAGCACTCCAAATGTGCTAGAACAAATACATGACAACACAGCAAGGGCACACGCACATCAGGTAGCTCTGTGTCACAGTGCTCCTTTGCTGGCTTGCATTCACACTGAAGGGACACGGGCAACTCCAGTCTGGAAGGAAATTAATGTTTCTTAGAGCTACACAATTATGGAACTATCAGACTTTTCCCTAATAGTCACACGCAAAATAGTTTATATGCCACATTAAATGAAATGTTTTCTCTTAAGTAGTAAGTAAAGAAATATTAATGAGCCTACCTGTGAAATTTAGAACAGTATCAGAAGAGTTTCAAATGCTAAATTAAATTAACAATGGCTTTTCACTGCAAGAATCTTTAAGATTATGTTTCAATGAGATAATAAGGTGGCTGGAAGAAAAACAAGCTAGCAGCTTTGAAAGAGCTTAATCTTTACATTTCTGTTTTTCCTAGTGGGAAGGTTAGGACTGGAAAGACAGCTCACTAGTTTCACATGTCAGTTTTTAAAACTTGTTGTTCCAACTCTAGCAATAATTGCTGGTAATTTTTGGTTGCAAAAATATGTGTTTCTAATGTTTTTAAGCTGTAAGTATCAGCTTACATTTTCTGGGACTAATGGTGATTCTCTCATGTCACGACACTAGATTAACGACAACTGATATTCAGTCTTCTCCACCTATGTCTGTGAAAATAACTGGAAGGTGAAGCATACACTTCAGTTTTAAACTAAAGGAGCTAATAACGAGCCCTGCTAATATTATGATTTTCAACTGATGTTTTTTCCTGTCTTCTCCTAGGACTTACCTCTCCTTTGAAAAATAACTGCACTCAGTTGGGTTCCTTATATAGCAAATATTTTGTAAGACATGTGTAATGTCTTTATAGATGTTCTACATATGTATCTCATTAGAATTTATAAGACCTACTGGTATTAACAAGATTTCATAAAAGAGCTGAACATAGAGCATTGCACAGTTTTTGCTTTTTCAAGTGTTCCTCGTTTGTTTTATTTGCACAGGGAGGAGAAAATAGTGTTGAGCAAATTGCATCTTTGAGATGTAACTTTCCATGGAAAGCAATGGCACTGCACCTTATTTATTACTTTTCATCAACAGCACTACAAATACCAATATTAACCCCAAATATTTCAAAATCAGATACTGGGCTTCACATCCTGAGCCCTAATAATGATGCAACTTATTTAAAAAAGAAGCAATAACATTCACAGATTTTGTTTTTTATTTTCTATCCCGGCTTCTGAGTCCCCCATTTGTCATATTTTCACAGTCATCCCGGCCAGGAGGGGAGATAATCTCTCAAGCACATGATAGGTGTGCTCAGTCATGTGGTGGGAAATCAGTTGTGCCTTCCCCTTCATTCACACACTCCACCCCCACTCCCCATACATTGCCACTGAAACTGGCTCTGGCTAAAAATATACTTTATTTTAACGAATGAAAGCTCTGATTGTCCTAAAATAACATGAATTCCCATCAGGATCAGGGAACCATTGTGCTAAGTGCTGTACAAACACGAGGAGATAATGGACCTGATTCATCCCTGAATTACTCCGGTTTCCATGGATTTACAGCTGTGCAAGTCAAAGGCAAATGTGATAATGAGCATGCTGCAAGAATGCACAGCTTAGGGCAAGTTTCCTTCTGGCCTAAATCCTTTGAAATCTGTGGAATTAAGGCAACAGATGACTTGATGTGTATTTTGAGGTTATATCTACTCTGCTGAGCGGAATAGGACCAGACCTGATGCAGTATTGGTAGTTGCCCACTGCTCTCTTCAAGCACTTCAGGAGAAAGCTGAGGCTGTGGACCTGCCCAGCAGCTGAGCTGGTCTGGACAAAAACAGGATTCTTTGAAAACTAGGGTAGTTTAACAGGGTGAATCTGGGCAGACCATGCCAGCTGGCCTCAGAGGCAGAGGTTCAGGTCCTGGTCCTGATTATTTACTGGTAGGTCTACAGTATGAAAGACTTGTTTCTACTTGTAACAGCTTCTGTTCATATTTAATATCAGTCTATCATAATTTTACCAGAGAATAGTATTAAAAAAAACCCAAAACCACCCAACAAAAAACTCATGCCTGTTTCTCTTACATTTTTCCTTTAGTCACTGTCTGTGTCCCTCGTTCCTGTCGAAGCTGCAGCCTGGTGAAGGAGCTGCAGGGCTGCCCGGCTGGGCTGCTCTGGCAGGTCTGGCTCAGAGCATGCAGCAGCTCCAGGCAGCACCAAGGCACCAAACTCCTGCCTGCTGCTGCTGCTCAGGTGCCCTCAGAAAATCCAGGCTTGGTCTGCCATGGTTTTGGGATCTGTTTCTCTTGTTTACTCTGCTGCCTTTACAGCATCTGCCCAATGCTTCATAATCACTGGCAGGTTCTTGCCCTGCCCCAGTCTCATAGGTTTTTGCCTTAAAGATTATATCTCATCCCAGTACACACTCAGCACAGGTTTACTTTAGCACCTAAACCCTGGCACAGGATCCAGTGATATAACATAGTAACTTCCACTTCAACACCTATTTGTGCAGTTACTTTTCCACCTCTCCTTCTATCTTATAACCATGTCCCCTTGCTCTTCAGACAGACACAATTCATCAGTGGAATGAGTTTGTCAAGCTCAGTCTGATGCAGGTTTCCTTAATAGCTTCATGGGCGTTCTTGTACTTTTCTCCATCACAGAAAAGATGAATGGGAAGACACTCTCCATGCACCAGAAAAATCCTTAACTGATCCATGGCACTGTTCATTTTACTGCAGGAGGAACAGAGAAAAGGAAAGTCCTAAAATTGATTTTTTTTTTGACAATTCAATCATTAATATTACATTTCAGAATTAGGATGTCTATAATAATTTAGAATGCATTTTAGAAATTATTTCTAGTAAAAGTAAAAGTATTTTGACAATTAATGCTGTTTAGATGCTTTGAAACAATCTTATGCTTGGAAAAATTCCCTAAGTTAATTCCTGTTGTTCTCAGGGGCTATATCATAAATAAAAGTACCAAGCACAAATTTCTGAGACAATGGGTATAACACATGCACATCTGCATGGCTAATGCCTGATGTGAATGTCTTGTGTCCTATGCCATTTCTGGGAAAACACCAGGGCAAAATTGCTTCAGGGAATCTGCCAACTATTTAACATCACAGATAATAATGTGCCAGTGCTGCTCTGTTTAATTTACTAATATAATACAGCCAGTGAAAGCAGAACTGAGCCAACACAGGCCTTTGTGAAAAGCACTGATAAACTGGGGAGAGGCTTCCAAGTGTGAAGGGGCTGGTCAGACACTGCTCATGCTTCTCTTCCTCATGCTGGAAAGCAGATATCCAGAGGCATCTGAGAATTTTGCCGTTAAGCATTTGAGACTTTTTCTGTGGTTTTGTCACAGAAATTTTGTGCTGTTTCAGAAATTCATATCCAGTTTTTATCCTGCTGTCATTCCTACAGCAGAGAGCAAAGTGGCACAGGTCCAGGCAGCAGGTTCATGCAACACATGAGTAAATTCTTCCCATGTAAAAAGGTACTTGGAAAATGTAGATGAACAAATAAAGAAAGGGGATGTAAATCTATACCATTATTTCCATTCCTTTTGAAGTTCTTTGGTGCCATATCTTTACCACTACCCCCCAAGAATCAACACTCACCCCCTATCTGACCTTATAATGGCTTTGCTACCAGTGTTAAGTTTATCTTGGTTCATGGTGGTCACGAAAAAAAAAAAAAATCTGACCTGAAGGTTTGATTCATTTTCTGAAAGAAAAAGGAGGAAGAGATAGTTCAGACTAAGATAGGACACTGTTTTTTCCTGTAGCAAAATGAAAAAGACCTGGTACTACAGTCAATCTGATTGGTGCCCTGTTTGGTGCAAACTGGTTTTTTTTTTGCTGTATTACTAATTTTAAAATAGCTTCCTAGCAATACTCAAAAATAAAGATTTCATGTTTAAACTCTTTTAGTTTCTCTTTCATTAAAAAAGCTAATTGAAATTGAGTATATAAATAAAAATGTTTTTGTGAGCACACTGATGGTTGCTGAAGAACTCTGGGCTTGACTACATACTTATCAGACACCTGGTCTATTTTACAATCTTACAATTGTTTTGAAAGAACAGTACCAAACTGTTTGTGTGTGTGTCGCTCTTAGCATAACTTGCTGCTTAGTCCAAACCCCAAGGAGGAAATCTTGTTTTTGAATGCAATTTTCACTGTTGGTGCTTTACAACAGATTCATTTGTTGATAATTCAGGATCTCTTCATGGCACTTGCATTTACTGGCCCTGTGCTGATAGAGTATATTCTCTTTAATGACTAATTTGTTCAAGATGTTGAAAAACTCTATGCAATATGGATGAACAGAATAAATTCTTACTCCTCCTAATGTCTAGCCTTTTCCTTTTCATTTGCTCCACTGAATCCAGATAAGCTTGCTCACAGATATCAGGCTAAAGAAATGCATGCTAAAGAAATACATGTTAGATAATGTTCACAAATTCCTGCAGTTCTATTACAATTGACTATTGCTTATATATAGAATGTTTTACTAAAACAGTGTAAACTCTTGAAGCTTGTTTTTAATTGATTTATTCTTAATCAAAGGCATTTGGTGGAAGAATTTATTCAGCTAAATTAGCTTTCAGGTCATGTTTTCATTAACTTGGTCCACCCTCAGATTGAACGAGCTTCCATATTTAAAATATTTATGGATAGATTGAACTTATCTGCATTCACATCACAGCAAATTTTCTTGAAATGATCAGAACAAAAGAGACTTTGATATGGGCTACGTCATATTATGACTACATTCCTTCTCTAGGCAAAGATTTATAAAATCAAATAAATAAAATCATTCTGAGAAGGCAGAAGCATTAACATTGAATTTTGCACAAACATCAGGCTGAGGTAGTAGAAAGGGCTTTCCATGTATCCCCAGGGAACTGGGCATTTTTTATTCCAACCATAAGCACAGAACTAGAAAAGCTCTGTAGAGAATATCCACCTCGCTTATGCTTCTCTTGGATGGACCTTTACTTAGCACTTTCCTAATTTATTTTGCACAATCAATAAAAAGCAGTATCTGAACTTGATTTTCTTTGTATTCTTTGTATTCTGCTGTACCCCTTGTGCAGAATTACTGCAACTGAAGGAACAATTCTTTTGTTTTTTACTTATTTTTTTAAAAATAAGTAAAAGTATCCTTAGGAGAGAAGAGGAAGGTGTCTATATGGTAGGCAAAATAAAGCAACAAAACCCCGCCTGCTCTTAATTGAAAACAAACCCCAGCTAAATTAGATCAGCACCTTGGGTGGTTTGCAATTTGCATTACTGATTTCAGTGCTTATGAACTATTCTCTGTGGAGAAATGCTGCCTGTGAGGGTGAATCCACTAGCAGAGGAATCCACTTCTAGAAAAAATACTTGTGAAGACCAGAAATTCACCACTCAAATTGTGTAGGGGGTTTATCAGAGATTAGTTTATCCTGTGGGCTCAAAGCTAGAAGAGTGAAATTTGTCTTCCTTTATTTCAAGATTTAGCTTTATTTTTCTCAGACACTTTACAGGAACAATAGCAGGACCAGATATTACTTCAGATATTATTCAGGTGAGTTATCGGTGGACAACTGGAACTGTCTCTGCAGGGTTGTGTTCTCCAGTGCTCAGTGAAAAATGCTACTGTGAAATCTTGCTCGTGTGAGTAACATCGTGTACCAGAGTATTCCCATTAAGAACAAAATAAGATCACTAAAATACAGGAATTTTAAGATCTAGAGCTGCTTCACAGCATTGTATATTCTTCTCCAAATGAACATCTAAGGACAAAAGACAACAGTTCATCTGTGACCTGTAACAGACTGTGTAATACATGTTCTACACTTCCTCGTGTATTTCTGAATTTGTTAAAATTAGTTGCAAGAGACAGGTATTTGCTAATGCAGGACAGGTGTTGTAAAATTAATAATCCTTTCATTGAAGTGATGTAGATTAGGTCTACAGTTAAATGTTTGTACAAGAAAAAAATAGGCCTTTCTTAAAGGATATGTTCATCCTAACAAAAATAGCTATTTTCCTTTTTCCGGCAAGTACCAAATTAACAAAAACCAGATCCTCTGTTGGAGTCAATATATACTCCTGAGGCCCAACCTTCCTACTTTATGTTATAAATAATATAACATTGCAAACAATAAAAAGAATTCTAGTCAAATAAACCAAATATTTCAGTAGTTTTTTCTTGTTCAGTTTGTAGAAAGTCACTGCCTGTTGTATGAATGGATTACAATAATTAACTTTTTTAGTGAATGCAGAAGAGCTTCTGTTTTTCCTAATGCAATATAAATAATGAGTAAGCCCAGAGAGTCCCAACGGGGCCAGGCAAGGGGTACCAAGAAGATAAATCATCATTCAGTAACTGAAAAGGACCAAAGGGTTACTTTGACATAAGCAGAGATGATTGAATTAATTTTGCCAGTTACAAGTTAATCAATGTAATTCAGCCATCCTGATCTTCCTGTGGTGTGGAGAGAAACAGACAACTCCTGAAGGCACCTCATTGTGTGATCTGCCTCCATTGACTCTTTAGGAATGAGGATGACTAATTGAATCTAGATAACCAAATTGCATGCAGCTAAATTTAGATGAAATCAGTTGCACATTTGTTCCTTCCCTGTAAGATGCTGAGCACATGATTCCAAAGGATGATTTGAAAGGCCTGCTCTGGCCTCCTGCAGGCATCCACAACCAGTGACACTTCTGTTAGGACCATAATTTCAGCCTGATTCACATTATCTTTTTGTCAGAAGTACTGCAAGACTAAGAATTTGGCACAGTCTTAGGCCTCCAATGGTTCAATTACTCTCAGTGTTACCTCCTTCCACACACTTGCTCCAAGGAACCCACAAACTCTCTAATTTGAACTTTTTAATTTAGTAGGAGTATTGAGTGCATTCAGCCTTACAGAAATTGTCTCTTTGAGATTTTCTGATCTTTTCTCTCTTTCTGAAAATTTCATTATGATCATAGTGCTCTTTAGAACTGGCAGCTTTCTGTATCCCACCATGCGTACTTAAGAACATAATTTAATATCTCCAGTTTCCACAAATGTCTTTATTCTGCAGTCTGATTTAGGCTTTTCATTGGAGTGAAGGCACTAAAAAGCTTAGAGCTGACAGAGTGAAACACAAGCCCCACCAAAACTGAAGAAGGTTATCTGTAAAATTCTTAATTTCATCTGTCATTTCTTTAATTTTTTTTTCTTTCTTTCTTTTGGATTACTGCCCTATCATATGTAGTATCTTCCTCTTAATTCCTACTTCACAGAAATAAAAAGCCTATCAAAATAAGCTTTTAGGGAAAATAGGGAGGTGCCTTACTGAATTCTACATATATAATATGGAAAGGTGAAGACATACTAAGTTAAACATGAGTAGTTAACATAGAAAATTTCATATCTCATTCTCATGTCCTGAAATCTCTTTCACACATCCATGCTCCAGCTTGGTCATTCCCTTCTTATGGAGAGGAAAGGAAGAGTGTATTTCCTTGAATGTATGTTTCCTTGAATGTTAATTGCTTAGCAAGTGGAGGAAAGATTCAAAGAATTTTATTATTGCTTTTCTTTTTTAGATTATTCAGTTAGGAAACTGAACTGAAACTGTTTTTTAGGTAAGTGTATGTAACTAGTATTTCTAGACAGTATCTTCAGTTTTTTATAGCTACATATTATAACCTAATATATACAGCATTGGTCCTTCTGCAATACAAAATTCAATTACATCAGAAATTAAACAGAGGCAGTCACAACCAAAAAGGGAAAAAGAAGAACAATGTAAAAGGAAGAAAAGTCCTTAAAAACAGCAAAAGTAAATAACATAAAACTAAAACTAAAATTCGTAATGCCAAAATAGCTCTCCCCTTGTCATAAAAGGTGTACTTTACATCTTCCACTGGCAATCTGATAATTCATTTTGTAAATGAAATTTAGAACTAAGACTACTCTCAGTATTAGTGCCAAAGTATTCCAAAGGCTCCAAGCTGGAGTCTGAGCTCATTGTGCAAACTGATGTTGAAATACACAGCAGTGTACAGACTAGGAAGGCACACTTGAGGAGCAGTATTATCCCCTGTGAGAGATGGAGGATGCCTGTAGACTTCAGGTACAACCCCTAACTGGGCTATCCCAAGTGGTATTAGAAGTTTTCAGAGCTCAGTTCACACAATTGCTCAAATTGGAGTATAAGGGTTTTAATAATTTTCATGGGAAACAGGATAAAGCCCATAGCTCCAATTTTGATTTGACATCTGGTGCAAAATGCATCTGAAACTACTTACCCAAAGCCAGAAAAGAAGCTGGTGCCAGAGCAAAACACCTCAAATCTTATCAGTCCTATTCTACCACTGAAAAACTATTTTTTAGAAACATGATACAAGACTACTTTGTCACTGAAGTTCTTTTATTGTTTTAATCCAGGCATTTTCACCTTGTGTTTTGCAGTGGATTGCTCCTGCCATGGAGGGAGATCAGACTCACCAGCGGAGAGGAAGCCAACTGTGTGGTTATGAAACACCTCTGATTCATTTCACAGCTAAAACAACCTGTAGTGACACTGACTGGATGTAGCAGAGCCACCATGAGCATTACACTTTAAGTAAGTGACTGACGTTATTTGTAAAGGAATTTCAAACTTCTTGTCCAGCTCCTGACCCTCCTTCTAATGTTAACCCTTCCATGATTTTACAGATTTTTTTCACCAATCAGAAAAGATGAAGTGTTCCTTTCCACTGCTTCTCAACAGATTAAGGAATGTGAGGAGTTTTTTTTTTGTTTATTCAATTAAACCTATGAATTTTTAGGTTTTTTTACTAAAGAGAGGTAGGCACAATCATTAGTTTGCAGCAGCACAATGATTCCATAGAACAGAAAAGATTAGCAGTTTTACAAAAGGATCTTTCATGTCCTTGGCTCATATCATTACCTTCAAAAGAAAGTCCCCATCACCTCTCAAATCCTTCTGCTTAAGATTTGCTCCTTTGAATTAAATAGAGCAATATTTATTTACCTCAGTTGATGATTTGTTGTAAATGATAGCAACAAACCAATCTTTTCTTTTGCTTTACAAAAAACTAAACCAACAAACCAAAAACCTCTCTCCAAAATGGAGAGGATTCTATACTGAAGACATTACAATGCTTGTGGCACAAGGGAGTAATACCTGAGCTGCATCATCTGTGGGTGCAGCAGGCAGGGTAGCTGAGGTAGTTGTGGAAATGTCAGTGCCATGCACCCGGACAGCATCCTGAATGCCTGCAGTTGCTCACTGATGATGAGCTGGGTGGCTAAAAAGTTGTGTCTGCATGACTCTTCTGGCAGAGGACTCAAGATCTGTTCAGACACTCATGAACTTTCTTTAAAGTAGGAAATCTTGGGATCTATCATAAATCCAATGGTTATTACTGAAGAAGCAGCAAGGGTCCTAGGCAATCTGTCTCCATAAAACAATTAAAGTCAGACAGAGGAAGTCACTTTCATGTAAGATGTAGTTCTTATTACCCACATGTAATTTACAACTGGGTCAAGAGAGTCTGGGAGCCACAATTGCATTCCTGCCCTTCCCGTTCTCTCAAGGCATTGTTAGAGGGTGCTCCTCAAAAGCTCTGTTTTGGGTGGCTGAGCAGTAGGGACCATGGTTTATGGTTAGATCTGTGAATAGACCTCAGAACCTGCAGGGTTCCAGTTTGCAATGCCTGCTGTCTGCTGGAATTTATACCTCTGAATTTGTGGGGCTACGCAACCTACCACGTAAGGTGATGATGCAGATGTGTGAAGGATGGAGCTCATGGGCTCTGCAGTCTAGAGCACAGAAGGCCAAAGACTGCTTTAAAGCAACTTTTCACCTTTCCAATATAACATGATTCTGGCAAAAATTTGTCTTTTACTCATCTGTCTACACAGCCTGCAGTGTCTTTCTGGGCATGAAGTCAGGACTCCTGTGATGGAGCCTGGTGGATATGTTTGTGTGGTTTATGTCTGGGGCATCCCTGTCTGTCTCAAAAGAATCAGGGGCAGGCTTGGCTCCAGTGTAAGGTTTTCATCTTGTTATCTGGAGCTTGTCTTAAATCCATGTCTTCAAACAGCTTGAAGCGAAGTGAATCTGGGCAGCCAGGGGGACACTTGAGGAACAATGTATATTCACTCTTCAGAAGGCAGGATGCTGAGCAGGGGAAACACCATAAACATAAAGAGTCTGAGTCTCAGCACGAGAAAATTCAGCACTTCCTTCAGCAGGAGAGAGATGGAGGAAGACAAGTTAGTCCTCATGAGAAGTCCAGATGTCTGTCAGCTTCTGGATTGGAGTTCATCTCTGAAGGAACTCCTAATAAAACCTATGGAGGGGAATTTAAACCTACTATGGTGTCTATGTAGATACCTTTTTCCTGGGCTTTAGGATATTCTAAGAGAAAGATCAGCACTTTGGTTGATTCCTCCCTGCCATTTTATTTGAAGTATTTAGAACAGAATGTAATACCTTGGCTTATCTCAACTGACTGTGTTAGGAGTAATTTTTTATTTTTCCATTAAATAAATGTAATTGCTTTGATCTTTAAAAAGGGGTACATAGAGTATGTGGTACTATTTTGTATCTGGCACTGATACGATGGCTGCTGAAATACTGTGTTCAGTTCTAGTTCATGAATAATACAGAGATTCAGGATTTTCCCTGTTGAATAGTTTAAGGGAGCATTCAAAGCATAATGAAAGGATTATAAAAAATGGCACATACTAAGGAGCTTGACCTGCTTTCATATTTGGTAGAAGATGGAGGGGACCTGAAGCACCTTCTTCAAGGATAAAAATATGTTCATAGAGTTCTCCAGCCTATCAGATCTAAAGGCTGAAAGCCAAAGCTTGGAAAAAAGTTGTCTAAAATTAAATGTCCACCTCTCACATTGAAGGTACAAAAAAAAGAATTGCAGAGAAATAATGGGTTCTAAACCATTAGAAATTTGAAAATGGGGATGACACCAAAGAAAATGCTCTTTTGGGTTTGAGCCAGAAATTTGTTAAGAAGTCCTGTGGCTTCCATTATGGGCAGGACTACACCAGGTGATGTGTATGGCCTCTTTTGAATGTTCTGTGAAGTGGAACCCTTGGTAGCACCATCCAATCTGACAGTTACACTCAGCAATAATTTGTCTCAAGAAATACTAAATAATTATTAGTTAAGTAAGAACTAGTGAAGAAAATAACCAAAACATGCTTTTTGTTTTGCTTCACCTGAACTCCTACTTATGAAGTAACAATTCAGATTTTCTGTAGATCTGGTGGAGGTTCAGTAGCTATGAAAAATAACCTGAATATATTTGATCTAGGTAGATAGAAAGATAGAAGTTATCCCTGAAAAGCTCCCCAGTAAGACACAAAACTCACTACACTCAAGGTTCAAATTTTCTTTTCATATCTCTTTTGTGCCTCCAGTTGGAGGGGGAGGGGAAGCAGCAGTGTGGAAACACTAAATTAGAGAATCCTATACCATAACACTACCCAACCCATTTTATGATTCTATGAAACTGTTGGATGTGTCCTGCTTTCAGAGAAAATTAATCCCTTCTCTGCATCTCAGACTTGGGCTTTTCATTTTCAGTCACCGCTTGCTTGATCCAGTGTGTAACTATTGCTACATATTACTGAATATTCTACCCTATATTTAGGTATAATGGTATTTCAGTACAGTGGGATTTCAGTTGAGGAGTAGACACCTATTTTTGTGAACTATAAAGGCTCAGTTTTTCCCTGAGTAAATTGACTGAAATATATCTCAGCAAGGCAGTTGGTCTGGCCTTCTTTGCAGAAAGAAGTTGTGATTGCTCATCTGATTTTGTGTTTTTCTGTTAAGGTCATAGAATTACAGCATAATTTGTAGGAATGGTATCCTGAAAGTAATTGAGTCCAGTGCTCCAATCCAAATAATGCCAAGCAGAGTTGATTTGCCCAGGATCTTGTTCAGTCTATTTTTGAGTACTCCAAGGCTGCAGTTAACATATTTTTTTCTGGCCAACCCATTTGCTACCCTAAAGGAAAAAGAAAAAAAATCCCCAAAAACCCACAAAACCAAGCCACTAGAAAGCTCAAAACAATCTACCAAAATCGCCAAAGATACTTTGGGGGTCATTTATTGTATTTATTCACCACACCTAGTGATGCCTAGTAGATGTGAGAATGAGCTTTCATCCTTGTATAAAATGGAAATAGATGACGTTCCATAGCATCAGAATAAAAGGAATTTGATCTTGAAACCACATTTTATGTTTTAAACAGGAGAAAAAATTACCTTTGGGCCACTTGATGTCAATGTGATGACAAAAGCCTCTGCAACAATTGCTGTATTTCTAACTAAAATTTACATATTCATTTTATTAGACTTTTTATTACTGGGGATTTTCTTTCACCCTGAAAAATCAGATTCTTTTGCAAATGCCACAGGAGGTTTTTTTTTTGTTTGTTTTTGTTTTATAAAAATATTAATAATAAAGAGCCTGAAATAACATTTCAGCAGTGCAAAATCCAGTACAAAAAATCCCAGCAAGAAATTCCATTCTAATACTGCCTTATACCCAAATAGCCAAAGTAAAGTCCAAGCAGGTGGAGGCACAAGAATTAATATAATTTGTTCATAAGAGATTATTACCCAAGACTGAGAGATGGAACTCACCATCTTCTTCCAGCCCAGCTCTGTGCCCATGAAGAACTCTCCAAGGAATCCCATGGACATGACCTCTGAAATTCATTCCTCTGCTCCTGAGTGGGCAAAATTTCTGCTGACAAAAAAGGAGAGAAAATGGAAGTAATGCAATTAGGTCTCAGACAGACTAGGATATTGATCTGCTTTCTAATTGCATGTTTATAACAGGAATTTTATCAAGATTTGCCAATGACCAGAATGTTTTACTGTAAACTCTATTCAGTGGATGGTTATAAATGCTGGCACAGCATCCCAATACATATTTTTATTTCATAAAAATTAAAATAAATTGCCTCTTGAGAACTGCTATGTGTACCTTAAAAGCTTTGGCTTAGAAAGGGGGATCATAAGGAAGTGTGAAAATTTAGCACTACAGTCTTAATTCTGTGGTCATTTCCATGGCTGCTCCAGCTGTTCCAGGCAGCGAGAACTGCACCCTGGAGAACAAGGCAGGACAGGAATTAATGGAGCAGTGTGGCTCTGCACCAGCCAAGGAGCACATCCGATGTGCCTCACACCCTAATGGCACCACATAAATAAATAATGACCCCTTCTCCTCAGGGATGGGGTGGTGTGATAAAGGGTGAAATCCTGGCCTTTTACAGCTCATGCCAGACTTTTCCTTGACATCAACCAGGCCTGAATTTCACCACAGAGAGATTTATTTCAGACTTTCTTCTCAGCAACTTTGTGCTATTCTGAGAAAGCATCCCTGACAGTCAGGGCAGTGAACATTTACACAATTGTAGAGACCCACTGATTTAATGTCCCAGATTGCCACTGGGGTGAGGCACTTTAGAGGTAGGTTGGTGGCTTTAAATTGCAGTAGCATATTTCAACAGGTTTCAAGGGGCTGAACCCAACATTTACAAACATAAACAACTTATTTTATGGTGATATAATTCCACCATGGGAATCTCCATGTTAAAGACACTGTGCATATGGAAAGGAGGGAATCTTAGGTGTAATTTTAAATGAAGTTGGATATGGATCTTGAAGCTATTCCCTCATTATAAATGAATGGATTCAGTCTGTCTTGGCTATCTTCCTGAATAAAGCTGGAGCAAAAATGGTCCATCAAAATTATCATACATGAAGAAAATATAATTCCTTAACCAGGTCCAATTAAAAGAAAGAGATGTTTAATCTCATACACATCTACCTTTCATTTCCCTACTAAGTGACCTATTTTCTGCTGAGCTAATCTATCTGGGAATTTTCTGGATCTGTAATGAGATGCTTTAACCATCCCTCTGCCATAACGGTGGGAGCTGAATGTCAGAAAATATCAGTATTATAATTTTGGAGAAGATATAATGAATGATACTAATGCCTGTAATACACTTTTATACTAATATATTATACAAATTTCTTGCTTGAAATTATTGCAATATGAATTAAAGTCATGTGCTGAAGTTCCAGGGAAGTAGAAAGTTCTCTGTTACTGAAAAGAACTGCTTATTATTCCCATAGGGAAATTCATTTGTGCAATCTCTCCACACCAGAAGCTGCAAGTTTGGGGTCCAGTTTAGGACTTTGGGAGGATCTGACCATGCAAAGGACTTTAAGAAGGCACAGATCTCTCTACAGTAAGGACTTGCTTCCAGCCCTCTTGGAGGGTTCCCAGTGGTCCCAGTTTCTCCAGTGGCAGTGACCCAAAAACCCCAGAGAGGTTTACAGGGCTCCAAGGGCAGGAGTGGAGCTGGGAACTGCAAACCACCTGGGTGACAAACTCTGAGGGACCCAGAGGCAGATGTGCAGCAGGGACAGAACGGTGCGGCTCGCGGCAGCGGGGATCGGCATTAAACGCATTGCAGCCCTGGCGCTGCACAGGAGGTCCTGCTCCAGTCCTCGCTTCATGGACCTTGGGCTGGTCTGCTTCCCTGGGTTTGTGAGTGCTCCTCCTCCTGAAGGAAGATTTCTGTGCTCAAGTGCAGTCTCAGACAGATGGTGACTGCAGGAAGCTCAGCTTTTAAGGGAACCTAGTGATTTTATGTTTTAGTTTTCCCAGTTTCTAGCTGATGTCTGAGACCAATAACATTTCCCTCATTAGGAGCAGTGTGTACATTGGCTACCTCCCCTTTAGTCACTGTTAACTACCACACAATTGAGTTAGATATTAGAACAAGTAAGAATTACTGATTTGTAATCAACCAGTAAATCATACATATTTCTATTGAACAATAAACAAAATTTAAAGTCTTAGTTTTCAAAAAAGTTATTATAATTTTGTGAAAAGGTTATTATAATTTTATTATGACTGGCACATTCAAGAGAGAAATAAATTTCACTTTTTTTTTGGGGTGTTATTTATTATGCATAAAGAAAACCAGAAAAAAACCCAATGATAATTATAAAAAAATACTGATAAACATTTATTTTATGTTGAAGGTCTTGGTTCTGTTGAAGCTCTCTGCCTGTGCTATACCAAATTCCAGATAGACACAAAACTTCTAAGATCTTGAATATTTTCTTAGGTGCCCATATTACATATAATATGCAGTAAGTTATACTGTAAAAATAGCAATATTCACAATCTATCATTGGTTTCTTCAAGACAGGATTAAGAATTAAAGGAAAGTACTTCAAAGCTAAATTAGGAATTGTATATGAAGACATGACTCTTAGATGCTTTAATTTTTTTTCTATAATAGAATATCCCATTCCCCAGAATAGTTTTTTCTTCTTAAAATCCATCTTTTTCTTAGATTTTACAGCTTCACACTTCTTGAATTACTCTGTTGAAATAATGATTTGTTTCAAAATACTGCATTTCTGAGTAGATCATAAAAATATATGTCCCGTTCCTAATGAAGTAACTTTACTTAAAGCATGGAAAGCAAGCAGTAAATTTTAATGCATTGGAGTATAAAATCTATGGCCATGGTTTTTGATTCAAAAGTCTGTCGGGGTAGTATTCTGTTTCCAACAGCAACTGCCTTAGGCAGCACTGCAATTTAAGTGAGAAGCCAATAAAATATCTTACCAAATGGTTATTGCTGTGAAGAAAATCTCATATATGAAGAATATCTAACTGGTACGATTTTTATTTAAAACAATACAAATCAATGTTTTCATTAATATTAAAAGCAAAAAATTAATTTTATGAAACTTTTACTTATTCTAAAATACTACACAATGTCTTTGAAGTGGCTAAAAAATGGGACACCCCCAGGAGACTCTGGGTCAGCCTTGTCTACAGCTGGGATAGAAAATTCAACACAGCTCTTTTCTTAACACTTTCCTGGATGGGTCTATTTTTCTTCAATTGTTTAAACGTCACACTTTCACTGCATAGGAGTTTAACAAATTTTTTGCCAGACTTAGGTATGCTTTACAGATATGTATGATATTTCTGGTTTCCTTTCCCTAAAATATACACACTTTTTTTTTAATATAAACCCCTTCAGTTTGCATCTTTATCTTTCCTTAATGTTGACTTCTGAGAAACTTTTCAGTGTCAATGACATAAATTATCATTAAGTTCATGTGTTAACACCAACTGAAATGAAAAGGGCTAGACTTTGTCTTTTAAAATATAACCTACTTTGTGTTCTGTAGTTTAAAAAAGACAACTATGCATGAGCTTTCACCAACTTCTACTCAGTGCATATGCAGGAGCTCTTTTTCAGAAGCATGAAAACTTGAAACATGTATTTTAAAAAATGAAAGCATGTGTGGTGCAAAATCTGAATCTGTCACAGGAACTAGATAAATAGTTCAAATGGCCCAAATCTAGGCAATGAACAGAATGTTTAACAACAGTGATTTATACTATTTCCCTTTCATGTTATAATAATTGTCAGGAATTGAATTTATGTTGTGTCATTTCCTGTTCTAGCTGCAATCTTTGCTTCAAGAATAAAGGTTTAAAACTTTAATGCCTTCACTGTTCTTGGAAAGATAACAGTAAACGGACTATTTTATGATTTCATTGCTTGGTTGTTCATGTTCTTTCTTTCTATAGCCTTCAGGGAGAGCTAGAAGGAAAGGGCGAGACAAAGAATTGTCTTCCAGTTGAAAACACAAAGAATTGGATTGTTGTTGCTGAAGGCAAGAAGTGAGCAAGGGAAAATGATGCTCTCCAAATTAGTCCATAACAGGAAGCCCTATAAATTTCTCCCATCCCTCTGCTAGATCTGCATCAATTTGCAGTGTGAGCAGCAGAAAGGGCAGATGTTGGATCAAAGATTTACAAAGATTTTTTACATTTACCTCAACAATGAAAAAGCACTCCTCCAAATTTTCTATATCCAATGCAAGCCAGATTGCACAGAGCCATTACTTGCTAACAGAGAGGCAGAAGATTTCTATTAAGCATGGTGTTGCTTGATAGCAGCAGAAGCAAAGAGACAGTGAGCATGAGGAGCGACATGAATGCCTGATAGGAATTTGGTCCAAAAGCCAGCAAGAAATCATTAAGTATGTCCATGTTTCATCACAATATCTAATGTGATAATATTGTCTTTATTGACATGATACATGCCTTTCAGCTCTTAAGTGGAGTTCTTTCTACTGAAATATGCATATCTGAAAGTGAGATGTATTGACTCATAAAATTCAGCAATGGCTGAAACAAAGAGTAAACAAACTGTCCTAGAAGTTCTCTTATCACCATGGTAGGAAAGAAATATCAAAGAATTAATTTAGTCTATATTCTGCAGAGTTGAATTAAAAGAGGCCTATTCCACTAAAATAATATTTCAATTCTCAATTAATATAACCATAATATTCCAGCAAGAAATGCAATTCAAATTCCTCCAAACAGGAACTGGGCTTCTGTATCTCCTGTTCCATCTAAGTTTCCCTCCTCCTGGGAAGGACACATTTCTCCTCCATCAGAAATGAGTCACAAAGGCATCTCCAGCAGCTTGTTTAGCTAGACAGACTACGCCAGACTAGGGAAGGGAGGCAGTTCCCCTGGGACTTTAAACAGCGCATTCCCATGGAAGCAGGGGTTGGAACTAGATGATCTTTAAAGGTGCCTTCCAACACAAACAATTCTGTGATTCTGTGATTTTGCTTCATCTCTGTCTTTTCCATGCCGAGAGCAGGAGGTGGGCACTGAATGACTGTGATGACAATGTGCTCCTCAGGCTGTTGGTGGTGGGGCAGAGCTAGCTGCCAGGAGGAACCTGTGCAGAAGATCTGGAGCCATGTGCCTTCAAGGGACTCCCTGGCACAGCCTCTCCCCACACAGGGTGCCAGAGGACAGGGAAGGTTTGGGGAAGAGGTGGTTGGAGGGCAGTGGGGCTGGATGAGCACCCAGCCTCCTCCCCTCTGCAGGGCCAAGGTGGAGCCAGGAGCAATGCAAGCAGTGCTACCTCCTCCTCCACTGTTTCAACCACTCTCATGTCTGCCTCCACAGGATAAATATTTAACAAATTGCTGCCTACCCTCCATTACCAGAATGAAAGGAGAAGGCAATCAGCTGGATTTTTGGTAGGGATTTGTGAGGTGGTGCCGTGTCTCACAAGCACTGATCACCCCAGAAGCGCTGACCCCACCAGCTGTGCTCTGCCGGGCTTCTCTGCACGTGGGTAGTAAACCTGATGCATCAGGAGGACTCCAGATGTACCATGAGGAGAAGACTTGTCTGCTCACAGCACATGATGTATGTGCATTTCGTCCCAGATACACACATGTAGCTGGTCAGCCCAGAGTCACAGTTTCCCTGAAATTTGGGGGCTGCTCAGAAAGAAACTCGGTTAGATCTTCTGCACCAGGGAAACCACTGCACATCTGGAAATTTGAGAAGGATGGGCAAAATTAAATGCTACAAACAGAAAATTTATGGGGAGAAGATACTTAATATTCTGGTACACGGTATCTCTTTACCCATAAAACCTCATTTCTTTCCTCTTGACTTCTTTCAGTTTGTCCAGGAAATAGACATCAGTGATTCATAAACCCCATGATCTTCTACCTGTGAAAATGACAGTGATGCTGAAAAGGCTGAAGGAAATTTGGATAGCTTAGACTTCCTACCTCACCCCATTTGAAAAAGGCCACATTGTGCCTCTGGTGTTGGGTGCTGTTTCAAAGGTCTGTAATCATACAGCTAAGCCCTAAAGCTGTGGCACTGTATTTATGTGACTTCTTTCACACACTGTATTATTTTGATCCCAATATAGTTTATAAGGGTTCCTTACCCTACTTCAAAAATGCTCTCAGCTTCTTTTCTGATCATTCTCCTTTTATAATCTCAGCTTCATTGATAATAATAAGTGCAGAAACAGAGACTCTGTCCTGGCCAGATTCTGACTAATCATCCCAGATTCACACACTGATAAATCTAGCCACTTCTAGTAGAATCACTTCAAAATTATACTGGAACAGACTCAGGACACAAAGGACTGAAGTTTAAAGCTCAGCTCCCATTCCAGCAGCTGAGCCAATGTCCCGTTTGCAGTAAGAGGACATGGAAAGTGACACTGCTGAGGGCTGCTTTTGTCAGGCTTCTATAGCACAATTTGCATGGTCCTAACACTGCTCTGGGGGAGTATCCCTGAACAGAAAGAGTCCTTTGCTTCTGCACAGACTAAAAAGCCTCCCTTGATTCTGAATCCACAGCTAAATAAAATACCAAGGTTTTCAGGCATGTTTTGTATTAGCAGCTCACATTCAGGGGAATGAAACCTTCCTTGCTGGATCCTATTTCAGGCATAGTTAATTTTTCTAGCTGCTTTAACATTCTCATAAGGGGCAGAGTTGTAAAGGATCTGTTTTGCTTTGCTCTTCCTTCAAACCTAAACTGATCAAACTTAAATTGGTAGTGCTCATCTCTTAGGATGAAAAGCCAAGTTAAGAAAATAAAGCATATTTGGGATTATGATCACTTGGACCACAGTGACTGGCACAACCTTTTACCTGTCTTGTGTTTCCTATTATGGACAAAAAACTTGATTTTTTAGAGCTTGCAAAATAACCTCCTCGTTATCACATTTGTTGAAACAGATGGGAAAGCATTTGGAAGGGCTGCTTAGAAAGTGGTGCTTTCTACAAAAAGAAAGTTGTATTTAAACACTGTTATTCAAGTTGTTGGGGAGGCAACAAATTCAGCTTCCCAAATCTGATCAATTTGCATAATTCATCTTTTGTTCTCTAGTTTTCTGCTTGCTGTTCACATTCCCTTCTTGCCCTTTACAATTCCACTGTGTAGGATTTGTGCAAAATAATAGGACCAACATAAGCACATGTATTTCATAATGCCAACTACCACTTTACAAGCTATTTTTTACAGGTTTTTTTGGTGGCTTCATTTGGGCTAGATTTCCATTTTCTGAAAGATATCTGTTTGGTTGAATAACCTCTTGAGTTTTACAATTATCCCATACTGTTCCATGTTCTTTAGCTTTCCTCCTTATTTTCTTTTTTTTTTACTTTTTTCTTTTTACATGCCTTCTGTGACAGTTAAAAGATATTATAAGATTTTTAATTTTCCTTCTTTTGATTTTAAAGCTTTTTTTTATTATTATTTGAATGGGTAAGCAGCTGGTGTTCTGTGACAAGAGCAGTAATTTTCTTTCTGATGAATAGTTTATTTGAGGAAAAATGCAATTCTGGTTGTCCCAAAATGATTAACAAATTTAGGTCAAATTCATGAAATAGTTTTGGCTGGAAAAACAACAACTTTGAGATGTTACATTAGCAAAACTGCTAGATAAGGAATCAGCTACCTTTCATCTATAGGTTTTGAAGCTCTCTCAACTTTATTTCTCTGAATTCCCTCTTTTTGAGGGATGCTGAATTTAAATCTCAGCAGAAGGCTTTAGGTATCATCTTGCAGTCTGGGGCAGTGTCTCAGGTGCATCCTCAGACCCACTCTTGTGCACAATGTGTCTTTGTTGACTCTGAGTATATTTAAATACTTAATGGAAAATGAAGCTGATCCAACAGGTGGGATTGAGGAAGACCCAGATCAAAGTTAAGTACAGCGAGGTGGTAGAAAGCTCCATATAGAAGGGGGAAATGTGAGGTCAAGATTTTTCAGTGAGGAAAGCATTGCACCCTGTTTATCCATCCCAGGACCATTCCATAAAAACTCCTGCTGTGACAGTTCTGAGATTTTAATCTCTGGCATTTGCTTGCTTTTCTGGACTAATTAATTGAAAAAATCCAGCTCAACAATTCTTTTGTATATCATATTATTCCAAGATTGTTTATTGTTCGGGAACCTGTGGCATATAGGAATAGTTATGACTCAACTCTTATATGATAAGTGGATTTCACTGATTAGTCAGCAGCCCATATTGATCAGAGGATCAGACTGAAAATTACCTATCAGAGGATCAGACTGAAAATTACCTATATATGGCCTTGGACGTTAAATTCATACTGACTTAAAACAGCCTAATTTAGCCTCAGACTGAAAAATGATGGCCTGTTTGGACTGCTTTGGTGCATTATCTTGTCATTTCTTGGGGTTTTACATTTCCTTAATCAGACCAAAAAAACCCTAAAAAACCTGTTTAATCTGAAATAGTTCAGCATTGCCATTGGTCCAGGTAGAATTTTCTTTTCTGCTTACTTGTTCATACCCATAGAAGAGCATCAATATTATTACTGCTAAGTAGATATAATGTGATACAGGAAATTAATATCTTCTTCAGTATAGGATTCTAAAGTTCCATGTTTTATTAATTATCATTTTGGTTAAGTTGTAGGTTGGTTCTCATTAACGGTCAACATGTTACATCAGTTTGGCAGGAGCTTGGTATCTTCTGCTCCCTGGTTCTGTGACTATTTGTTACTTTATATACTCATATATAGAGTACTAATCTTTAACTGCAGTTAACTTCAGAATGGTAATTGTTTTATTGCAAAATGATATTCTTTTTTCATGTAAAATCCACCCTCTTGGACAGTGGTTTGTGTTTAATTTTCAGGAGCAGCTGACCTGAGTGTTGACCATGACAAAGGCCAAAAACATGCAGCTGTGGAGCCAGAAGCCCACACTAGCATGGTACCCTGCCATCCACATCCCAACTGATCCAGCAAAGAGAATAAATAGGTGTGCAGATGAGTGTACGTGGGAACCAGGCAGAGCAGCAATTCTGCTGCAGCTCATGGGAAATCTGTGTGCTTAAAACGCACATGGAGCGTATGTTTAGTGAACCATGTCACATTCTTGTTACGGGCTAAAAATTCCAAAGTAAAATGTGTAGACAAGCCTGGTGTGAGAGCCTATTTAAGGAAATTGTCTCTGAGTCCTGGAGCCATCTGTGATATAAAAGTATACTGCATGGACTCCTTGAATAAAAGGATTCACTGGCATGCTTGCTGGAAATCTCAGTCAGAGATGCTTCTCCTGCAGCAGGCATATAGATGTTCCACAGGATGAATCAGATTTACTCAGAACGCCTGTTCGGAAGTGATTTCAGGCTTGAATAATGTCTCACTGGAGGCCTGGTTTGATCCAGGGGAGGGAATGGGGGTCACATGCTGCTGGAGTAGGCCTGATGTTCTTTTGGAGTGACATCTAGAAATAATAATCAGCTGGGAGAACCAGTTCAAGGGTGGTAGGCTAGAACCACTTGGAAACTAATGACAGCTCTCCTCATGCACTGAAGTTTCCCTCATAGGCTGCAGCACTGATTTAGTTGGCGTGTTAATATGGAAGTTTAAATTTAATCAGACTTGTGTCAGTACTATCAAAGAGGCGCATTCACTTAGCCCTGCAGTTTTATAAAATGCAAAGAAAGAAAACCATATGGCAGATTAGGGCAAATTACTCTAAAATTGTGGCTGAGAGCCAAGGGAGATTGAACTTGAGAGAGTATTCACGTCTGTTTGAAATATGCCCACTTTCACTCTGCTGCTTTACACGCTTGGAAGTGGAAGGCTCATTTCCCTGAGAGCTGAAATGTATGAAATACTCCACATCTTAAAGAAAGTAACGTGACCAGTATTTCTGGAAGTTACAATAAAAACATATATTATTTTCTTTTTTAAATTTGTATTGGATTTACTACCAAAGACTGAATAAAAGAGCTTAGTGCAAGCCCAGGAGCACCAAGGGGGAAAGAAAATATGCAATAAGCAACACTTAGCAGACAGTCCTGGCTATTATTACTGCACGTATAGCACAAGAGTGACTACAAGATTTATGAAGGAACTGAGATCATGCAGCACTGAAAATAACTATAATAATGATCCCTGCTCCAAAGAGCTTTCAGTGTAGTTTTATTTTCTGAGCTGTGAGAAGCTGCAATAAGGAAATGAAACAGAAAGGATAATAAATAAATGGCACTTTGAAAACTTCTTTAGTTTTAATAACATAGAAATGTGTCCTAGCACTTTGTCACTCAGAATAAGGAGAAAAAATGAAATATTATGTTTTCTTGATAGCAATTTGGCTTTGCCCCACAGTTCCTCTGAGTAACTGCACACATTTTCTGTGGATGCTTCATGGATGGGTGGGACCAGAACAAGGCAGGATTCTGAGGAGAAATATTCTGCAGTACTTATCATTGAATGAGTACTGAAATGCACAGTGATGGCAGAGTACCTGTGTTCTCAGCAGAAGTATCCTCCAGTTAGCCAGAAGGGCTTTTCTCACATCAAAATGATCATCTGGGTGACAAGGCTTCTCTTGTCTATCCTGCAGGTCCTAGACCCTTCATCTTAGAGGAGTATCAAGCCAGAAAATTCAGAAGTTGCAGCTCCAGAGGATTACAAGTCCAGAACTACTGTGTGGAATTTTTTTTTCTGGAGCCTCATCTTTTCTACCTGCAGTCATGACTGTCCAGCCTGTGGTCAAGAGGACAGTTGCATCTGCTTTTCAGTAGTGAGGGCTCTCCTGTGTATTATGGAAATTATGCAAGCCAGCCACTATGGCCAGGTTCGATTCTACATGTCAATTGAATTGATAAGCCAAAGGGTAGATTTCTCTATAACAGCTCTTATATCAACAGTGCTACTGCTCAAGCTGGATGCCTCTGAAGAGGGACCTTGCTAAATTCCCAACCCTTCATGTGACAGGTGGGACCTTTGGTAGTATTTGGGTCTGGAGTCTTCCCATGCCTCACTGGGTACCTTTGTCATCTCTAGGAATTGTTTTTCTTTCCTGTCTCTGAGGGGGCAGCTTCTGTTAATGAAGGCAGATTCCTTATCTTTTGGCTTGAATGAGCTCTGGGGTTCCTTGGTGTACTTGACTATGTAGAAGTTCATTATATCCAAGTGAAAATTCACAGCTTGTGGCCAAAGGTTTCAGGAAGTTTGGCTACTAATGGTGCACAAATTCTGCGAAAGAAGCCGTACAGAAGTAGATACCAAATCACACAGTGTGTGCCAGCTGAGCAGGTGACTGTACCAGCTGCCACCCTACCATCATGACACTGGCCAGTCTACAAGCTGCCACCAAAACAGCACCCAGCCTGTTTTAGTAGCAGCTTGTATCTCTTGATGTGACTACTGAAAATGTTCTGGAAAGCCTCTGCCTTGCACCAGGGCAGTGCTGCACCATGCTGCCAGTGTGGGGTACACAGCAGATACTGCTCTGGTTTCCATGGTAACCCTCTCTGTGCATTTATAATCTCTCACAGCCTTCATTAGATTTAACATTCACAGAGACATTGATTAAAACATGACATTCCTAACACAACGAAAAAAACATTTTGTACAAAACCCTATTATGTGGCATAGACAAACTGGGCGATGGCCAAATTAGTTAATAGAAATTTCAGATGACATTGCAACAGACCACAAAAGGATGAATTCATATAAAGTTAAATGTTTAAGTGTGTCTCAAACTTAGCAATGAAGACTGGAGAAATGTGTGCATGGGTATAGCAGGGATGTCTCACGTGAAATATGTCTGCAGAATCCAAATCTAACCTGAGGTGACCTCAATCACATATTTCTCAGTAGTGAACTTAAAAAGTATTGAGGCACTATCAAACCAAGATGTTTGCTTAGACAGGGATGGATCAGGAGTCTTTTTCCCCTCAGTAGTTCCCATCCCTCTACCAGCTGGATCTGCTGGATCTTGTACACGGTGCTCTGTGATGGAAACAGCAGCGCAGAAAGGCTCCAAGCTTCCAGCTATGATCCCTCCACCCCCTGAAAATGTCTTTGACCACCAGTTGCTGTCCCAGGATTTTCTGCTCTTCATTTCCAGTATATATGAGAACTATCTTCATATAAGAGAACTATCTTCAGCCCCAGTGCAGACTCTGCTCCGCAGCAGAACTCAGCTGAGCAGGGGAGAAGGGCAGCAGAGACCTCACAGAGATAACAGTGTCCCAGTGTGGGAGGGGCACAAAGATGTGCATCAGAAACTCAGGGTGCTCTGGTAGCACAGGAGGAGCATCATTAGCATCAAGAGTAGCACAATTGAAACAATAACTAATGATGTTATTAGATGTTATTAGTTGTGGGGGATGATGGAATACACACTCAGAACAGCAAAACTTCACGGTTTCAGTGCACTGTTCAACCTCCTAATGAGACTCATTTCCATCTACCTCCTGCTTCTGCCTCATTCTACACCTAAGCACAGGAAAGAAGTACTTGGATTTCATGGAAACCACCTCCCACCCAAGGTGATGCATCTGCAAATCCTTTCAAACAGAACAGACTCATATGGCTGTGTGGACACCAAGGGGTCATCTCACCTCCTATTCCTCATCTCTTCTAAAACTTACTTCCAGAAAAACTTTTTGAAATGATACCAAGCATCATCTAGTACAGTGTTACCATGATGGTTTTCATTTATATCAAAATAAAATTTAGCTGCCCTGGGAAAAAATCTACAGTGCCATTTATTTGCCTCCTTTTTACTTTCCTGCTTGCATGCCTGAAAATATAGATATGTGCATTTATATTTAATTTTTGTCTATATTTAAACAACTTAAATTTATATTTTAAAATTATTTTTTTTTTCAAAACAGATCACCAAACACTTCACAGATCACAGTCTGAAAAATATCAATCTACATTTGATATCTGTATTGGGAGGAGATAAATTGCACCTTAAGGCTATCTGTACACTAAGAAAATAAACATGGCCAGGAAGCTGTGCTTGGCACTGGAATTTAAGCATCTCTATCAAAAGATTGCTAAAGCTTTACCAAATAACTGCTGGGCACAGCTCAGAGGTCAGCACATGTGAGAAGCCATTCCCAACATAACTCTTCTGCATGGCCTCTCTGTTTAGGAGGGTGAGAGAAACTGCAGGCAGACAGTCAAAAAAAAAAACCACTTTGGCCTCACTGCAAGGGAATAATTGTGATATCATTTGTTTTACTCATATATTTTAGTTGATGCAGTAGACACTTAAGTGTGGTCAGATGTAATACAGAGACCGTCTGTCCTCTGTATCAAAAGGTGTCACCACATTTTATTCTGTCACCTGTCACTATAGAATAAAAATATTTCCTAATACCTCAGTAGAAGCGGTAAGAGTCTCCACCACATTTGATGGTCCCTAGGATCAAATTGTTTGGTATAGTGTTTTCATTAGGCCTTTTTTTTCCTCTTAATGAGTTTAATTAGGCATTTATTTAATGATATTTAGGAGTTTAAAAGTGCATCAGGAAAGCCAGTATTGCCTTTATGAAGATTAATTTGGTTTGATTTCATATTTCTAGAAATTAATGTTATAGCCCAGGCTAGTGATATAGGCTTTAGCTTTACTTATGGACCATGACAGCCTCCTCCAGAGGGTGATTCCTCCCAGAAAAAGCAGGAATTTGAGAGATGCAGAACTACTCCAGGGAGGATTTACAGACATTTCTTGTGTTCATAAAGAGGCATGAGGCCAAATTTTCAGGTAAAATATATTTCAATCCTATGCCATACATTTCAAACAAAAATAATGATAAATATTTTCAGAAAGGAAATGAATAAGTGAAACAGAACAGGCTATTTAGGAAGGCAAAATTATCAATGCTAGAGTGATTTCCCCCATATCTTGCTTTGAATTAAGGTAAAACCAGTACAGTTTTATCTCCATAGCAATGAAAGATAAACTTATATAAAAGATTAGAAACAATGAGTTTGTGACTGCTCTTCAACATTCCACATAAAAATTTTGCATTTGTATCCTTTTATACGTTGTCTGCTTCATTCTTTCAAACGTTACTTGTTTATAGTAAGGAATCAGTCTTTGTCCAGTGAACAGTGCAATAGTGTCTCTGTGGTCAGTTCTTCCTCAAGGCACTACCACAGATAGTAACAAATAAATAATAAACTGTGTCTTTTCTCCTTCTGTTTTGGCCAGCTAATGATACAGTCACTCCTTAACTTGCATTTTTCATCAGAAGGATTTTCTGTGACCATTCAAGACACATGGGGAAAAAAAAGAAAGTTTGTGACTTAGTACTTGCTTAGATTTGTATCTGTTCACAAATCACTGGTTTATATCTTGAATAGATTTCCCTTGTCACCTTTATTTTGCAATTGGGCAGAAAATAAGATTTATCCAGTCGCCAAATTAGCCCTGTGTGTAGCATGAACATGGTTCAAGAGTTCTTATCAAGTTTTAGAGCAGATTATCTCAGAAAGTTCATATGGTTGCCATGAATTGCACTGCAACTGTATTCTCTCAGAATACAAAGATCTCCTGAGTTATAGTACAAACCAACACATGTTTTTTCTTAGTAAAGAAAACCCCACTTTCTGTTGATATTTTCCAATACAACTGAATGAGAAAAAGCAAACAGGACTTGGGCAGATGGTGGGGACAGGCTGAATAATGCTTATTCTGCTTCAGAACATCTATCAGACTCACTGCCAGAAGCAGTGCTCACTGAAAAAAAATAGAGTTTCTGCGCTATTTTTCAAACCTTAGAATTCTCGAGCTTGTCTGTGAAAATGCCAAAACACAGGCTACACCTCAGTCCTTTGTAAGCCCTCTCACCCACAGCTTCACCCAGGGGCTGGAGGCTGGGCTGCCTTGCGGTGGAGCAGAGATCACCACGGCCAAGAACAGGCGATCCCACTGGCAGGGGACAGATCCAAAGAGCTGCCAAGGGCCCTGTTGAGTTCAGGGGGAGCCAAGGTCATTCAGCATCTCAGCTGATCAAGTGCTAGGAATTCTCAGCCTTTATTCTGCACACCACCCAAAAGCAGTTGGTTTTGTTCCTTTCCACATGAGCGAGCGCCGCTCCAGCTGGGAGCTCTCTGGAAAAGGCCTCAGCTGGGAGGTGCTTCCTCTGTGTTACTGCAGCGAATGTCACCAGTGGGTGACATTGTTCTAGGAGCCCATAAGCCATGGCCCTCCATCATATGTGCTTTGAATATATTAGAATAAATTTAGGAAGCAATTCATTTCAGCAGTAGACAGTACAACATAGACAATAAACAATAACACTCCACTTTTCAGACATGCTAATGATAATCAAAGACTGAAGTGAAACATGAAGATTTCCAGTTCTAGCAGTGCTGTCTCCATTTTCACAGGGCCAACCCTGGGTTTGGAGGTGATGGACATGCTGTGTTGAACCCAGCACACATCTCTTTTCCCTCAGTTTCTTTCTGAATTCAATTGCTTGTTGTTTGTTTTTGCCTTCCCACTCTTTCTTTGTTGCCTGCTGGAGGCTTTCAGTGAGGTACTTGACCTCCCTTTGAGGGTCCAGGTATACTTTATTTCCTGTGCAGCTGGTGCCAATGCTGCATCACAGACTACTTGACTGGAGAGATCCTGAGAGCCAGACAGCTGGCACCATTGCCGAAACCTAAAAACCTTTCTGTCTCAAACTTTGAAGGCCCTATCTGGAGGCTTAAAAATCCTCCACCCTTGCCCAGACTGTGACAGCATATGTGACAAAAAGCAGCATGCTTAACTGTGCTGGTGAGTGAAGGGGCAAGCTCTTTCCAGGGAAGTGTGCCATGGATGCAAGAGGCCATGCACAATACACTTTCATTGAAGAACTTGGAGTTACCAGTAACATTTGTGTCTCAACTGTTTTCCCATATGGTTGCTAGGAGAGAAGATTTACTTTAAGAGATTTGAGAAAAGTAAATGTTGTTTTTCTGTTTATTTCAGCCTGTTTACTTCCTGAATTTGGCAGCATTTTCTCTACAGTCAGCAGAATAGTTTCCTAAATCCTGGCAGAAATATTTTACCCTATTGTCTGTTTGAATCTTTCACACAGAAACAGGAAAGAGAATATTTCTTTTTTAAAAGTTTTTCAAAGCCTGTGAAATGCAAACAGCAATTTATTGTTGTTATTCTTGTCCTTCTTCCTCTCCATCTTATATCTTATTATATTTTTATCACAGTACATCACACATTTTTATCACAGTACACAGTAGACTTTTCTACATTTTATCGTTTATGCTGATATAGCTGTATAGGAAAAGCCATGCTGATATAATCCCCAGTGTAAACAGCTTTGCTCTGCTTTAAGCACAGCTTTTCAATTTAACTTAAACCTCTTCTTAAGAGGTGTAAAGAGACAAAAAAAAATCTACTCTGATATTGGATTAAGACTGATCAGTTTGAGGTTTATTAGCATCCTACCCTCAAAGCCTTTTGCATATAGACCAGACCATATCTGAAGCTCTTTTGAGTGAAACTGTGTAAGCTCTACCACGTTCTTTGGGCAAGTATAGGCTTGCCTTTGTCCACTTCCAGACTGAGAAGAAACTATCTGACCTTATTATGTAAGGTTCAGTCCAAGGTAATGAACCTTGTTGAGGCTCAGCTCTTAATTTGTTGTAAGAGTGGAAGCGGATATATCTTTTTGTTATTCCACTCTTCATAGCACAAAATGTAGACATATCTAAAATATCTTTAATTGTATCATAGACTGCTATAACAATCCTTAACATGTTTTTCAAAGAAACATCATCAGACCAGACAACTCCATCAGTTATGGCAGAAGATTCTGATGTGTAGCAGTAATTTATAGCTACAGCTCTTTGGACGATGGCCAAGTAGAACTCTGGACAAGAAGCCACTGCATACAAGTACAGTATCTGATTTGAGCTCAGTGTAGAGGGGATGATTCTGACTTCTTGGATTTGCTATGCTTAAGTGCATCAAGTAAGGCCAGCATCAAATGCAACAGACCTGATGCTTTTGAAGTAGCTAGTGCTATAATTCATGCTGCAAAGAGCTGCTTCTGGGATGCTGGCAGTTTTGGATAACTGAGTGAAACATATCAGCTCTGATGTCCATCCACTCTGCACTCTTACTTCACTCAAGTGCAAATCACAGAATATCCTCAGTTGGAAGGAACCCAAAAGGATCATTGGGTCCCAAAAGTACAACTCCTGGCCCTGCACAGGATACCTGAGTTATCAGACCATGTGCCTGAGAGCATTGTCCAAATGCTTCGTGAGCTCTGTCAGGATTGGTTCTGTGACTGCTTACCTGGGGAGCCTGTTCAGTTGCCCAACCACCCTCTAGGGGAAGAACCTTATCCTAATGAAAATATAAACATAAAACCAGATTTGTTGACCAGATTCACCAGCAAACTGTGCCACTTTGTGCTGTTCTGGAATAACTATGTGGCACACACCCATGAATATTGAGGTACAGATCTGTGAAGAGGTGAAAATAATCCATAAAACAATGGACAACTCTTGTATTCTAGTAGCATTAATTCCTCATTTCTTTCTCTTTGATAACTTCTTAAGCTACCACATATTTTTTTCTTTTTTTCCTGCAAGTGGCAGGGCACTGTGTCAGTAACTCTTTAGCAGAGTAACCATAGGTCACCCTGACCCACACTACAAGGAATAGCTACTGATTGTTTTCTGCGTCCTGCAAAATGACTTAATTGCTAAGGGCTTACCTCTGGCTTTGCTTTGACACTTCGGTTAGATGGTACAACTTTTACAGGAGAACTGGACCCACAAGAGAAGTGGACCACTGAATATTCCAAACATTAAAGATGGAAACATTTTTATTTCTCCTCACTCAAGCCTAGAAAAGATTTGAATACATAAATTAAAATGTATTTGATATCACAGTTAATCTGCATGTGACAAAGATTGGAAATTGATATACAAACAGTGCCTGGCTGTAAAGATATGTATTCATATATATCCTATACTTCATGATCTTTATATATGGATGTCTACATAAATGTATGTGTGAATATGGCTAGTAGTTAGAGATGAACCTGCCCTTCCTAGCTGGGCTTGGAGCTTTCTGGATAACCCAATGCCTGTTAATTCAATGGCTAGTTAATGGTTAATTCAATGGTTGATTAAATGGGTAATTCAATGGCTGGTTAATTCAATGTGTACCATACTTTTACAAAAGGTCTTTTCTCTGACAGTGTTATCCTGCTAATGTGCAGACTGTTTAATCTTGGTGCCTTAGAAGAAAAATGTCCTGGAGTGGATTCTTTGTCCTGTGCAGAGGAAAGAAAGCATTTTTTTGTTAATTCCAGACAATTTCCTCAGCTAGGATTTAGCAAACAGCTACATTCACCCCAAGACTGGGTGACTAACGTGATTTTCAACATATACATTGTTTCAACATATACATATGTCAAGAGAATTCTCATTCAGAGATCTGCTTCTGCTTCCATGGATAGGAAGCTTTCATTAATTTCAACAAGCCTGGATTCTAGTTTCAGGCCTGTGTTATGATTAAAATAAGAATAAGGCAGCTTTAATTTTCATATCTATGACAAACTTTTCTTAGCTTATGACCTGGCATACCATATTTTTGGCCTTGAAACAAAATCATTGTGATAATTTCTTTATAATGGACTATCTATCAGAAAATAAGAGATATGATAGATTTTAGGCCCCAATGGTGTGGAGAGGTAACAACCTTCAATAATTTGATTTCCTTTGTTCACCACATGTCTAATGAAGAAGAAAATTCACAGTTCAGTAATAAATGAGAGCTAATCAAATGAAAAATATTAATTTGTTTAACTTGTGTTCATGTCTTTTTCAGATTAAAATCTTCTATTATTATTTTCTTTTCCCCTTCTTTCACAGGAAGAAAAATACATCTTGTGGATAAAAATACCCCTAAACAAGTATTCAGAACTGGCAGCCTATTAAAAATTTCAGACTGAGAAAACCTTGTATAAAATCTTGTAAAATGTTTGGACATCAGTTTCTCAGACAAAAAAAAAAGCTCATGACCTTCTCCCAGTATATATCAGTTGAATGGATTCCCATAAGAGAACTGGTTTCTGTGCCATCTCCAGTGCAAGGCGAGGGAACACCACTTCCATGGCCAAGGAATCTCTGCATGTAGGAGCCCAGCAGAGAGAAACTGTAGGTGGCACTGCTAGGAGAGAGAGTCATCACCTTTTCCTCCAGGATCATTTCTTCATCCTGGAAACATCCATATGGTTTTAATACCCTCTAAGGATATCAGCAAGCCTACAAGAGCACTGCATACAGTGTTTAAACCATTCTGGAGATTTTTTGGCATCCAGATGGCACTAAACTGAGCTGCAAACTAATATTTTCCCTATACTGAGACTGCCCCTAACTATAACTGCATATTTGGATGAAGGCATTTCATGACTTTGCACATGTTTCAGCAACCTGTTCTTTCAATTACTGATTTTTACAAAACATACTCATTCAGCTTCTCTGTAAGAAGTGAACAAAAGCATCTCTATGTTAAGCATCAATTTACCTAATGCCTGAAATAGCTACAACTCTCATTAATTTTCAACTTTAGGATGCTGTACTTAACTCTCTTGGTGTTTGACAAATAGCCTGCCAAACTATGTCTTTGTGTATGCAAAGCCATGGTAAATCACCCCAAATGTGCAGAGTTTATGAAGGTACAAGTGAAAGCAAAATCTAGTTCTTTGTATATAAATAATGTCATTAAAAAAAAAAAAAAGAAATTCCATAGCAATTTCTTTCTAGCTCCAAATATCGATTATAGACTTGCCTCTTGTTCAGTAATGAAAGGCTCAGACTGTAATAGAAATGAATGGGAAGAAAATGAAGAATGGGAGAGTGGTATTTGTCTTACAGCAGCTGCTTTCAAAGTAGGTCCCTATGTGTATCACTAGTGCAAATTGTTGCTTTGAGTCAGCTCTGAAGACTTTTAAGTGAAGATTGTATATTTTCTGAGCTCCATAGGTATCTTTGTGCATAAGTATTCTCTTCTTAGTTCTTGACTAGGGAAAATATTCAGTGATGGCATAATTTAAATACTGTAGGCTGTAGAGCTTCAAAAAATAATTCATTCACAGTAGATGACACAGATTTGTAACCTTTCTTGTGCCCTTTTTATGGAAATGAAATGCAAAACTGACTGACTTAAAATAATTAACGCTAGAAAATAAGGGTCGATTTTCAGTTAGGAATGTGGTGCTTCAATCCTGTGTTTCTTCTGTTGTTGTTTGGGTGGAGGCAGGGGGTTGGTTGTCTTTTTTTTTTTGTTTTGTTTTCTTTGGTTTGGTTTTGGTTTTGTTTGCTTTGTTTTGTTGGAATTTTTTTGTTTTGTTTTGTTTTGTGGCTTTGGTTTTTTTTGGGTTTTTTGCTGTTTGTTTTTATTTTTGGAAATTTTTTTTTTGTTTGGTTTGGTTTGGTTTGGGGTTTTTTTGGGTTTTAGTTTTACTACCTTAGGACAGGCCATACTAGCTTCAAATATTAGTTAAGCTAAGTCTTAAAAAAAAAAAAAAAGCTTAAGATAATACACATACCATAAAGAAATTTCTTGCTCCAACAACAGAAGTTGGTTTAATTTCTTTTCATGCTAGAGTTTAAAAGTAAATCCTCACCACCAACCAGCCTCTGACAAACACAAATGAAGCTCAGGTCTCTGTTGCATTTTTTGTCTTTTGGACAGGTTTTTAATTTTTCTTTTTGTGGTAAGCAACTAGTGAAACAATATGTTGAAACAGTACGTTTGTAGATAGTAACTTTCCATTACTCCAACCTGCCTGACCCAAGGTGTAGGATGAGCAAGGCAGAGTTCCTGCTGCTGTTCACACACACACAAAAGACACTTGGGTGGTGCAATGCAAGATAGTGGATAAAATATAAAATGGTCCATAGATAATGTTCTTGGATCTCTTTTACACAATGGAGCCACTGTCCCAATTGTGGTGAGCATAAAACCTGGAATAAACAGGACCCATCTTATTTATAAAATATTCAAGCATTCTCTAAGTTCAAAGTGTGACATAAGGTCAATGAGCAGAGATTGTCTCATCCAGTACACATGCATAAATGTGAAAGTAATTTCAGGGACAGGCAGTGTTGTTCTTTATCAGCATTAGATTAGACTAGAGTATAGCAATTTATTTCTTTATTCTGTCCAGGAGAAGAACCAATGAAGACAGGAAAAGCCAATGACCGAGAGCTGTGTCAACCCCTCATGAACACTCTCCTGCACCCAGGTACATCTGTGGACTGCCTTTTCTCCATCCACAAAGCAGTTTCAGTAATCCCTGTTACCATCAGTACTGTTAGAGCAGCAGCCTAAAAACACAACCTCACTGAAAATAGCACTGCTAGCACACCTTACATGAAAACAAAATGATATAATCCTAGACAAGGAATTACACTGGATTGATTTTTCCTGGCCTGTACACCCAAAGTACCCCTTTTCCCCCTAGATCTGACACAAAACTGCTTGGAAACAGCAGCATGACTTGGAAGGGTTAGCTGCTTCATCGACTGCACCTCACTGTCACACCTCCAGCTTTGCTATAGGATCATCATACCAGGCACTGTCATAACAAGTAGAGTTTGAAATGTGAGGTTTCCTCTAGGCCAGGTGTGTAGCTGAAGACATGTTTGCCCTGGGGGCAAATCTGAAGAAGGAATGGGAGAAAGTCAGCAAAGTAGATCAGTTTTCTTACAAATAAGCAATTTAAAAAGTAATTTATTAATTAATGCAATGAAAAATGCAAGAAAAATTATTTTTAAAATCTGGTTTCTTGTTTCAACCTATTTTACAATTACAAAAGTAAAAATAGTAATTATATGGATATTTCATTTCTTAACTAAAAATATGCAGCTCATGCCAATCATCCATCTCTGCTTAACTCTTGGTAGTGCAAGCCATGTCTGACAGCCATTTGTAACCATTTGTAATTGATTTGCAATTCCACAAGCACTATCATGGAATGTTCTAAACTGCAGAATTTCCAGATTTAAATTTCAGAAATTAAAGACACAAGCTTCACCTGAACCTATTTAGCTTCTGAATTTAAAAGGTACTGTCCTTTATAGAAGAAATTATAAATGATTGAGTCCATCAAATGATTGAATCCATCAATACAATTTTTTAGCTCAGAAACCTCTTGTTCTAATCCTTGCCTGATGCGACCCAAGCTCGCTCACACATTTTCAGAACACCATCGAATTTAGCACTGACACAGGGGTCACTATAAAATACTGTCAGACTCTTTTACAGAGTGATTCACAAAACACAGTTTTATATTAGCCTGCATCCAAAAGCAGTATGTGGTGTTAGTAACAACACAAGTAATATTTTTCCTGAACCAAAACCTTAAAAAGGATGATAGCAGTTTCTACAAATTAAGCTGTGAGGAAAACTTTTTGGTGGATTCGTTTCACGAAACCTGTTCACACTGAAAGGATGTTGACCATGTCTCCCCAAACCAAGGTGCATGTTTCCATGTAAGATTTTACCATATCAGAAGTACATCATGCTACATAAACACGGGTCATGTGCTCAACCATTGACTGGAATGAAAGGAGTTACAGAGATATGACAAGAGATATGACAAGAGAGTTCACAAGAGAAATGCCTTTACTTTCATAATCACAAATATTATAACACTATAACACAACTATCCACTTTTTTATTACAGAAAAGGAAAAGAAAAACAAAAAGAAAACCAAAACCACACACTGCACATTTGACGCACCAGGAAATTATTCGCTTCATAAAATATTTAATCTCCACACATCAAAGTATTACATGCATTCATTGCACTCATTTCTTCTACAGTCATTTACACTTTGCTAAAACAGGCATTTAGAAAATAACTAACCTTTGTTAGCCATCTACAGGCACTTCACTAATCATGAAAGAAGAAAGTTCACTAAGCTTGAAATTATTGATCTCAGAAGTGATAGATGTGACAGGAAGTTTATTAAAGACCAAGAACAAAGTTTCCTTCACTCAGCTGCAATGCTGATCTCTTATCTGTGGTAAAAATCATCACAATGTTTGTATGATGTGGAGATGCTTTGCCTTTTAATGTCCTGGTGACATCAGCAGGAATCCCATGAACACAACCATGACATGAGCTTCAAAATGGGAAAAAATCATACTACTTCTTTTGAGTGAATCTTAAATGAGTAAGAAAAGCAATAAAATTGAGGCTATCCCTTTGCATTTTTACCTATTTTGAAGTGGCAAGCTTTATGTCATGAATAAAACCTCAGTCTTTCCAATGGCCGCTTTGGTATTACATTAAGTTTATTGAGTAATGCAAAGAAATCCCATCTGCAGCATTATTCACACTTGAATTCTTTCTCTATGACTTGGCATATATTTTGGAATAAATGCATTTCAGTTCCTCTGCTGCTTGTTAATACCTTCACTGGAGAAAACTGTTCTCACTATACTTGTCCTTTGCAGAGATAGATCTAACTGTCACAATAAGGTTTCTTTGGCTTCATTTAGTTTGGAGAGTTCAGTCTTTAACTATGGAGCTGCCAATGCTTTAGTTCTCAAGATCCAGCTTTATTTTTTTTTTTTCTTAAAAGGAGATGTCATTTGCAGGTTAGCAGCTTAAGAATTTTTTTCCTACATTTGGTTCATCTTTCTACTTTTACTCTCACTAGAATGGTCTATGCACCTCTAGGTCTGACACAAGAGAGTCAGTAATATTTCTTTGTCTTACTGTTTGATAACAAAATACTTGGAAAGCATTGTAATACTACAAAAAGTAAATTTGGGAACCTAAATAAATTGAAGGTAATAAAGTAAAGAGGGCAAAAAATATTTGACACATCAAAGTCAGCTGGCATTTTATAAAGCAATGTTGCTATTCTGATCAGGAATATACTTTTTTTTAATCAATATTTTTTTTTGTTCTCCTCTTATTTGTGGGTAAAACACATGGTAAGAGGTCTGTTAGTGATCATATATCTGATCTTCAGAATTTCATTCTCACAGACTGAAGGATAAGAATTTGCATACAGGTATTGACTTTATTAATGTCCATAGACCACCCTACACTTTATCTAGTGTGAAGATTGTTGTCTTAATGAAGATTGTCTTAATTCCTGACTAGCTGCACATTATTCTGTGCTCTGCAGTTATGCTAAAGCAGAAGAGATACCTGATTTTCCCTCCTTCTTTCCCTCCACAGCTGTCCTATCTATATAAAAATGATGACCCACTTGCAGTCTTCACATGTTATGACCAGCAAGCAATTCTGGTAGAAGGAAAATGCAGAATATGGAACCTTGGCAGAGGGAAAAATTTGTTTTGTGATATGGCCAATATAGTGACAGTTTTTGCATTAGGAACCCGTTTATGAATATCTGGGTATAGTTGCCTGCTTGGTGGAAACTAAAAATAATTTCTTTAAGAGTGAGGACAGAATTTGCAAATATTTCTCTTTGACATCTCTGGTCTCAGATCCTTCTCTAGCCAAATGGGGATTGTCAATCACTATTTGAAAAGAACCAGAAAACAGAGGAGTTAAAACAATTCCTTTTTTCTCTCGTGAAAAGCAGTATCATAGCTGGCTAAATAAGGTCTCTACTGGAGGAGAGGGGAGGGGAAGGGGGAGCATGTGCTTGTGTTGTAACATGACTCCTTACTCATCAGATGGCACCCATCATCATCACAACCACAGCCTTTCAGTGTGCTGGAATAAACTAATTATCTCACTGACAGCTCAGGTTTTAATCCCCATTTGTAAGCATTTGTCATGAGCCTTGGTCAGCCAGTTTTTAAAGATTGCAATGAATTATATATTTCTCTCTTTTTAAGACTGCCTAAATAAGGACAATTGCAGTGCCCTCGAATGGGTTTCAATAAACACATTTCCATAAACACATTTGTGCTTGCCAGAAAATCTGTATAGGACAAAACTTTTTACAGTGCTGATTGTAAATTAGAGTTCTAATATTCAGTTCTTCTAGAGCAGAAGAATATTCAATCCCCAGGAGAATATGCAGGGAGAGATCCTTCTCATGTTTTGAATCAATGGAGCCATGCTTTTAAAAGGGTTAGATACCGGATCCACTGAATTTATTGACTTCAGTAAAGTGAATCCAAGTGCACATTTCCTTTAATTCCACTAGTCTTAATGTGCATTACATACACTTATTGGACAGCAAATAAAAGACAGGCTTCATTCCCCATATTGTTGGGCATTTAACTGGGATGTTTTTAAGACTCTGCCTACCCTACACCTATTCTCAGGAAAAGCAGAGAACATGGCACAAAAGGCAGAACTGAAGGGTAAAATCAAGGCAGATTTTTATTTTTTCCTAAGAGGGGAAAGCACCCTAGTAATGAAATTCATTGAGAAATGAAATACACTTCATGGTGTGATGACTGTGGAAGGATACTGTAGTCATTAATATTGCACTCATCAGCATGATACAGGGCCTTTCTCAAAGAAAAAAATTCCATACAGAAATAGCTAAATTAAACATCTAAAAATCCTTCATTTTGCTATCTCTGCTCACAGTGCACTGTTCTATAAAGTCTTAAGGAATCAGTGAGGCAGTCTTCTGCATAGTGTGCATTGATATTTAATATACAGCTTCAGGAAATATCTTTAGAAAAAGACCACTATTTTGCTCTTTTCTTTATATTGTTTAATAAATTAACAACTTGAGCCAGATTCATCACTAGTAAAATTTTGTTCAGTTGCATTAAATGGAGTTATAACATATAGGAATTGGCTTAGGGGCTTTATATTTTAGATCTTCAGCAATCTTTCCACATAAGCCTTCCATGTGTTTTACACCTATTTTTGGACACCTGGAAGGACAAAAAAATAGTACAGAAAAGTTGCAGGTACAGGCAATGTAGCACATTAAAGTTATATTACTTATTAGGCACTATTTCCAATAACTCATCAATAGTCAGAAACAAAGGCTGTTCTGTATTTATTGCATTACTGTTTCAGTGATAAAAGTACCATCGCTTTTCTGGTTGCCTACACAAGGAACCTATGTGACACTAAGTAGTTTACGTGACAATATATTCTAGTATATAAAAGCAGTGACACTTAAATAGAAAAGAAGCAAATAGCATAAAATTCCTTTCCATTCTAACATTTTTTTTCAGGTTGGAACAGGTTCTTCCTATTCACATCTCAGCTGTTGTCAAGGGTGAGAGCACTTTCTGTTCAGCATCAGGTAACAAGAAGGTATTTACATGTTTTTATCAGTCAGCTTTGATAAACAGACTGTTTTATGGTACTTTCTTCAGCCCCTGAATATTATTACGAGTCTTTTCTATACTCCTTCCAATTGTTCACTATCTCTTTTGAAAATGTGAACATCAAAATTATGTCTACATTATTTTTTTTTCTTGAGCAGGAAAAAAATGTTTGGGTAGTTAAATCCAGTGAGAAGGGTCACTTGCAGAGGAAAATCAATTCCCTGCCTATATTCTTTGTCTGTCTATCCACATATCTTCTGAGAATTTCAAGTTTAACTGTATGTTAGTTATGGTTTATAAATCCATAACCTGTTTTCTCTAATGACTCTCCCTGTGCTCCATGCCCTTCCCCACTTTGAGTGTGCACATCAAATTCACTACCCCATATAATTTAATGCTTATTATTATTCTTTTTTTTTCCTTTTTAATATGTGTACTGTGAGTGTAAGCTTTAATGTTTGTCCTATGAGTGTAAGCATAGGACTATTGATGGACTAAGGCAGGTTGGGAGGCTTGAGGAGAGGCCAGGGTTGAAAGCCACGTTCAGGTTCTCATTCTACATGGAGACTGAATGCAGTAGAGATCAGGAAAAGTGGGAGCTGTGAGGGGGCATTTGTTGAAAGGGGTGATCACAGGCAGGGGAATCCATTTTTAACTTCATGTGCACTGAATTTGATTGTCAGATGAGTACACATTAAAAGATGTCAGAGAGAGGAGGCAGAGCACTGATTTGCACAGAGAGGTTGTATGTGCACCAATATAATGAAGACCCAGGCACAGGTTTTGTCCCTGGAATTCATCCACCCACTCTGACAGAACACTCAGCAGTCCCTGCCAGTGTTTTAAGCTTGTCACTGCTCCAGGAAAAACCCTGGCAACTAGCAAAGGTGGGGACCACTCCCAAAGGGCAACGTGAAAGTAAAGAAAATATAACAGTACAGAAATGCCCAGATCATGATAGTTGCCCTCAAAAGGAGAGAGTAACTAGGGCTTTTTCTTAGTACTGATGTAGCCAAGGAATCATGTCTGGAGTAGACTGGTATTTTTTGAGTACAGAGAACTCATAAGACATCTAGAGACAATAGAATAATTTTGTCAATGAGAGAACCCAAAGATGCAATGCAGTGGGATCAGAGAAACCGAAGAAGAAAGATGAAAAAAATCTTCAGATATCTTCAAACTGAGTATTTGGCACTAGAAACAATTTGGCACAGGCCAGCTTCCTTAGAAGTTTTTGGTTCTGACTGTACTGCTCACCTCAGTAGTTTGCAGGGCACCTTTTGTTATATATTTTTAGAAACCTCATTGGTAATGTATTTACCATTTTCAAGACATCAATGAAAATGCTGAAAAAAATTATATCTAATGCAGAAATACAGGCACCTGCATGAGGATTCTTTGTAGACAACTATTTTTCTGATCTATCAGCCATCTCTTAATCTCTTATTATGCTTTATTGTGTACTGTGCTGTATTTTTGAATAATACTGTGAGGTAATATAAAGTCATTCACCCTACAGGAGTCCAAATAGAGCTACACAACAGTTTTCTCAAACAATCATAATTTTGTCAAAGTATCACACCCAATTCTTTGAGAGAATCTAATTTTCAGAAAATTATCTTGATCGAGTATGCTCCTCACTCTTCACTCCTTTTTAACTAAATCATGTTGTGAGACCTCTCCCACCCTCCCTCGTAGGATTTGTACCACATGATCCAGCCTATGATTACTCCAGTATTCCTGTTACCCTTTAATGTATAGTGAAATTACACAAACAATTTAGCCATTTCATGAAGTTGTCACATTTTCTCTGGAAATTACAAGTGAATAATATCAGAGAAGGTATAGGAGAAAACAAATCTTTAAGGAATCTGATGTTAGAAAATTATTTCAAATATACTATATTTAGAAGATGTCTATTCAAATTATTTTTTTATCCAGCTGGCTGGTGGATGGATTATGATATAAACTCATAGATCATCACTTCAAATGCAGAACCATCCCCCCCTGCACCTCCAATATATATACTCGGCAATTATGTATTTTCCTTATAATTAATACCTGGATCATGTCTAAGTGCATTAGAAATTGCAATTCTTTCTCCTTTTCATCTGGGTTCCTAGCATTAGCATGCAGATCTTCGACTCCTCATTTTCCTTATCAAATATCAATTTAGTCTGTTCACAGCTCCTTCAGTTTGATTGTACACCGTATTTGCATCCTAGTGAGGAGATTTGATCCCCTAGCTGTGACACATAGCAATCGATTTTTACAGCTCTCTTTCTCATTGGAAAATAGCCCAATTCTCTGCTAAAATAAAACTTCTACTGCACAAAGTTTTCTTCCTTGCTCACTTTCCAAAGTCCCAGAAGTCATCCATTGTACTTTTTATAAAAACCTTGACATAATCCATTTTAAAAACCACATGAAAAGTGTAGAATTATTAAAGGTAAGTAAGTAATGGTTTGAAGCAAAAGACAGGACTAGCTGAGCCTCAAATGTAAATATTTAAATAGGGGCTCTAACTCATATTCATTACACAGTTAGATTGAATGCAGAACATCTGAACAGAAATATGTGCACTCTAATTGGAATATACCAGAACTACATTGCTTTCTCATGCCTAAGCATTGTGCCAAGTAAGTAGAAGACACTGCCTCCTTTTCTGCCTTTATTTTGGTTAGTAGAAATTTTTACAGTGTCCTAAATGCAAAATGGAGCAGGGTTATAGCCTTATATATGGTTCTCTTCTGGGGTTCAAAGTGCTATTGCCATGACCAAGCTCATTCCGCTTCTTGCAGCTGTGAGAAAATTGTAAAGTATTTCTCCTGCAGAAGAAAAGGAGGGAGGTGGCTGCTGAACATGCTAAACTGATGTGACATCCTCAGTATCTAGAAATGTCCTGAAAATATTTTCAGGAATGAGGTGCCAGCAAAATTGGGTCTGTTGGCCATTAAGTGTTTATAATTGATGAAGGTCAGCAAAATTGCATGATTTCAGTGAAGGAAGAGTAAAACTCAACATATATATTAATAGTGTTCAAAAGTTATAGAATATTTAAAATCCATTAGCTAAAATCCAGATAATTTTAACAGGAATAAACTGTAAGCACATACTTTTAAGAGCATTTGTGCTTTCAAGCTGTCTTAATGTTGCAAAATTTAAAAAAGCTGTAATTGTTGGGGGGAACAGTGATGATACACTGCAGATTGTGTGTTGTCAATTGTTCCTGAAGGCAAAGTTGTTTCATAAAGTTTAGCATCTTTTGGACTTCCACCCACCCAGCACCACCCCTCCCCCCACAAATGCCAGGAACATCAAAGCAAGATATTGTAAAGGTGACAGATGTGATGCTATATTAATTGCTAGAAAATTGTGTTAAGAATATACAAATCTTTATAAGATGCAGCTGTCTCTTCTTTATGTTGTTAAATTTTTGTATGAATTGTTAGGATAGGATAATAAGCACTTACTAATTTAAAATCTAATCTGAACACAATATCTTGATCCCAAAAGCTAGGTGTATTTCCTTTAATTTCCTTTAATTTTTGTTCCAAAATTCTTGAAATGAGAGCCGTATATTATGATGTGTTGAACATCTGATCACAGCAGATTACCTGCTGCTAACAGAAGCAGAAAACAGGGGTTGTTTTTCTGTTTTGGGGGCTTTTCAAGACGTGTTTTGTTCTTAGGGGCAAGAATGAATCAGATTTGAAAAAGGGCACTCATCTTTTCTTTTAATTATACCCATGCTGCACATCTCCATTTCCCCTCCCCCGCATCTTAGGAATACCCACGATGATATGAATAGTCATTATGCAGCACAAAAATTTCTGCAAAGGACCAGAATCACTCACAGCCACACAGTTCTATTCCCAGCACTGGACAGCAGGGTGAGTGCAAGCATTTGGCATGTAAACAAGACCTCTCTGTTTATACACATGTTGTAAGTATTAGGTGCTAGTGAGTTGTTTCTAGCAGAAGTAAAACATCCGGATACTGTTATATGTGGGGGGAAAAGGGTTGATGGTTTATTTGGAATTAATGTTCACCCTTTCTTCTCATCTATACAAGAGAATGCAAATCTTCTGTAGCCTGATACAGGTTGCTAAGACTGTTTCAAAGTTGTAAGAAAGATAATACAACTTCACAAATGCAAGAAGAGACAGCCAAGAAGGTTCATTGACAAGACACACCTGAGTTAGGCTTCGTATTGTGTAGCACAGACATACATTCCTATGCATGGGCAGAACACAAACGCTGCCTCTGAAATGTGTGGACAAATTTGAACACCCAGCGGAACTTTGAAAGTATCACCTCTGTCTTAAAAAAGGCAGTTGAGTGAGACCATAAAATAATTCCTCAGACACTTTGAACACAAATTAACTAAAACATCCAGCACTTGCGCTCTGTCTTGTCTGATGTGGCTTGTACTGGCCACTGTGAAAGAAAGGTTGTTGAGTGATCAAGAAAGACACTGAGCACCTTCTCTTAAGAAACTGAGAAAATGGTCCTTTTTAGTAACTGAATTAATCACCAAAATTTTATCAGTTGGAATATCTCTAGAGTCAGACAGAAAACAAAAGCCAAGAAAGAAATAACAAAGAGATTTTTAAAATTCTTAGGAAGTAAAGCTACTATCTAGTAGGTTCTGTTGGCCTAGAATGCAGTGTCAAAATATGTTTCTATTGTAATTATTATCTACATTCATCTACATAACTTATAATTTGAAAAGGCTATAAAAAGAAACACAGTCAAAAAGATTGCTTGCCTTTTCACCGTCATTTTATTTGGATGAAGCTATCCTGTTTTTACTACATTTTAAGTGACCCTTTTTTGCTAACTTGTCAGGTTGGTCACAACTATTAACATTTTAGAATAATCATCTCTGTGACTTCAGTGGCTTTTTATTGCTAAAACACAGGTAAAATGCTGTCATCTTCAACACAGAAAAGGCCATCCACCTACCAAAGAAACATCTGCTGAGAATGTCCAGACGAAACTGTACAGTAGCTCCAACAGCAGCCAGCACGTTCAGAATAAAACCAGGCAAGACAGCTGGAAACCAGCCAGGTGGCAGTCCTAATTTACACATAAGCAACAGCTCTTACTTTTAATAAACGCACATAGCTCCGTGGCACTGTGCCAAGATACATTAGCTGAAAGCCCACATAGCCTTTTTTTCAGTGCTAACTCTCTTTCTTCATGTCTGCTGCCTTCCAAAAAGCATATGCAGTGTCCATCAGCTTGACAGACGCGCTCCTGTTCCGTAAGCAGAGCGGCCCAATGTGTTCCAGAGCATTCCCAGCGGGATCACCCAGCTTCTCCACACTGTAATGATGGCTTTCACAGTACTGCAGTGCTTCACTGCTCTCTGAGGGAACAACCATTCAGGAACTAGTGCTTAGACAACTTCTAATTTTATGTTCAAGAAAGATGTAGGATTGTCGCTAAAATGGATATTACTGCCCAAGGTCATCACAGACTAAATAAGCCAAAGAAAGTGGCACAAATAATACAATAATATCATATGCAAATCTGTGACTTGGATTTCTCCTGGCGTTTATAAGAGTTTTATGTGATTTCTATTGCCTTCTAGTATTCTGCTCAGATGCATTTTCACCTTCATTTGTCTGCTGTTTTCTCCTATTGCTGTTCCCAAAAATTCCACAGCAATGGAGAAAAAAGCAAATAAATAATTTTATGAGCAACTATTCCATTGGAAAATAATTTTCAAAATAATTTTCTTGATATTAGCAAAATCCTATTAGAAAGACTCAGAAGCATAATGGTGTAACAGTACAGCAGATGGTAGTTCATACTTTGCAAAGGTGCCCTTCTTATACAGGTATACCTTCTTAAGGTACCCTATTTATACAGACAAGCAGAAATTTAGATTAGGAAAATAATGACAATTTGTTCTTTCTCTGGCAGGAAATAGTAATGAAACAATTTGCCAAGAGACAATTACATGGCTAATGGTAAGTGTCTTCTTGTCTGAGAAGAGATAAGAAAACAAGACATACATTTTATGCATTTTTTCTAAGCATTCTTCACATTCCTCTACCTGTTGCTGACAGTGGCTTTAGTAGCTGACCAGCATTCCTTTAAGGAGCAAACAGATGGCTGGCATTTAAAAATCTCCCCCCTTCTGTGTTTGGATCACGACCAGGTTCAGTGCTGACACCATGAGTTATACATTGAGTGGAAAGAACACAATGGTCAACAGGATAAGAGAAACAGAAACAATTTTTTCTAATAATACCACTTCTCTGTCTTTTCTGACTGTTCTTAAGTAGTCACAGTGTTTGACACCAGAAGTTGCTACGTGATGATAGTAAGCTTAGGTTTTGCTATCACTAAAGAGGCATGGCTCTGGGAAATGTCCCTTACATTGGTCTTGCTTTCTTGGAGGATCAAAAAATATGAGAGTATGCCACGCTAAACTCACATATGTGACTAACCTAATCATTATCTCTACTTTTACTCACAGGGCAAAACACTGCCATTCATTCATCATTCCTGTGCACCTGGTTATTGACACCAAGAAATAGCACTTGTATGTAGTAAAAGCATGTGTATGATTTATCAATGACATTGTAATCAGTGGAAAGAGAGTGGGGATGCACACATTTAATTTGGCTAAAATTACACATTTAAATGCTACTTCAAGACATGACCACTGTCCCCACCTTCCTCTTTTAATCTAGCTGAGCTGAAGTCTACACTTACAGGGGAGTACTGGTGTTCGGATCTCCTGGATCAAAATATTCAACTCACACCTCAGTTTGTCCTTTTGAGGATGCTGTAATGATTAAAGATAGATATTTATTATTATTTATTGCAAAGTAAGCAACTACTTCTGTCGTCCCTTTGGACAGCAATGATGGGCTGGTACCAAAGATGTGGGGAACATTAATTTCTCTAGCATTTCTAATTTGTTTGTCATGTATATTGAGCAGCCACAGAGATCAGACCAGACACTTTCTCTTGTCCCTCTGCAGAGGTGCTAGACTGAAGGACCCCTAATATTGTGCATATTTTCCATATGGGCTGCTTATTACTCTTCTGAAAGCAAAAGACACACTTCTTTTATCTGCTTTCCTGTTTTTTCCTTCTGTTTTTGTTTCTTGTGTCCCCTCATTCTTCTGTTCTGGGGTGAACTGAACTCTGTATGGACTGTTTTGAGATTTCAAGCCTCTTCAGGCAATTAACCTAAAGCCAGATTCTAAGGCTGCAATACATTTCAAATTAAACAAGAATTTTACACAAGAGAGACCAACTCCATCTACCTACAGCCTTGGTTCTAGATAAGACATTTATTCCATTGGTACAAGCCAGCTTGTGTCCAGAGAGTGTTACATTTGCTGATATTGTGATTATGCATAAAGTAAAAAACCATCTGTGATAGATTTGTATTGATGAGCATAAACTGTAAATATGTTATGAGCATAAACTGTAGCATTTTTTTAGGTTGAGTGAAGATGTGATAGATAAAAAAATACATTATTTTAACACTTGGACTCACCAAGAAATGTTTTCAGGTATCTGATTGATGACCTTTATGAATCAAAGATGTACATAAAGATACATAAAATTAAATGGATCAATTATAATTTTTAATGTGGCTCCTTTTAAAAATACACATAGCTGTGTGTCTACCTATGTGACAATTATAGTTAGGAAATCATCCTCTCTTCTGGCTTTTCTGGCATGATACTTTTTGCATACCAAAGTTCAGATGAATAGGTAAACAAAACATCTTAAAATTCTTCATACTCTATTGAATAAGATGTACTAACATGACAAATATGCTGACACTCATATTAGTATGATTATTTGCCAATGCAATGACTTTTAATTGCTGAATTGGTTCACATCAATTTGAAACAGAAAAGATTGTTAAAAGATTTTAGCATCATGAATGTTTTACAATACAGCCTTGGGCTCACTTCTCTTGTCCTTATTCAGACTGCAATCAAAATAGCTTAAATAAGTTATTATTAAATCAGACCCCAAATATTTGTAAATTTAATGAGAAAAAGTGAATAAAAATTCTTGAGCCCATAAAATATAGACTAGCTATGCAAGTAGTACTAATGACTTTACAAAAAGCCTTTCCATCTCCCAAGTAAATATATAATTAGGCAGTTTTTTATTTACTCAGGAGATAAGAACAAGTTGAAGAAAGTGTTAAGGCTCTTTGGTAACTTAGACAAACTTTTTTGTCTACAGCCTGTTACTCTGGAAATACCTTTTTATGTAGGAATAGGCACTACATAACAGCAATGGCAGATGCACTGGTATGTGCTTCAAAAGGTAACCTGAAAGGTTTTTTGATCTGCCAAAATCTCACCTAAACTTGATATGCCCTGATTTAATTATCTGCTATACCTGTGATCTATGGTTCTGTTTCTTGTTCACAGGCTACTACTTTCCAAGACAGGTAGATAATACAGACTAACATGGCTTCTGAGAATGTTGACATCTTGATGGAGAAAGGATGCAAATATTTTTGGCCTCAGCATGATGTCTTCAAACAGTATGACCATCTCCCTTTCTCTGGATGGCTTTCATAGCATATTCAGGCACTCCATTACTTGGCAACATTCCAAATCCAATTAGTTCCTCAATAACACGTTCTACACTTACCCATCAATATTGTATCTGGTGACTTCCCAAGGACAATAAAAACTGTTAGCAAGGTAATTAGTGTTTATTAGGAAATATTTAACAGTACTCAAGTGTTCCAAGAAGTGAAAAAGGAGAGCATAGATTCTCTTGAGATTGAAACACAAAAATGTACATTAGGGTGCAAAACACAGAAGAGAATTAAAATGCTTAAGCATGTTGTTTATTAGTAGATGTTTTCAGTGTTTAAAACAAAGACAGGAATTAAAAATAACAATAGTAAAAGAGAAAAAAATTATAAAATTAGGATAGTTTTTTTCTTGTTACTACTAAATGTTTCTAAAGATAATTTATGTTTCTAATTCACAAATTATAATTGGAAATCTGCAGTTTTTTGATTCAGTAGACTGTAACTGCAAATGCAGCTGTTGAAAACCAGATAGTTTATTCTATTGCTGTGCTTTCCTGGCTGTGACCAGATGCAACCAGCTGTTAGCCAGTTGCTTCTCTCTGCTCATCTCCTGGCAACATGGTGATCAACAAGCACTAAAAAATGCTTGCAGCTAACTAGAAATAGGAAATAGTTTAGACATTTGCCTCCCATCCAACGATCCAGTGATGCAGTATTTATTTAAAATCATTAATCTCTTCATAGATCTATTTTAGTATGAATAAATTTGTATTTAAAGTTATTTTATGCTTAATAATAAGCTTAATCATGTGTTCAGCTATGCATCTGTAAAATCAAAACACAGGCAAAAGACAAAGACAGCATGTTTTGGTGTATGTGCTGGTCTTGCAGAAAATGCTTTACGATATGACCAAAACCACTCAAGGTACTGATTACATTCCCATAGGTAATTGAATACTTGTTCTTCTGCCCTTTCCCAAATGGCACACAAATGAGTTTCCCTGGCCCATATTTAATAGGCAGGCCATTTAAACACTGGGTTATTATGGGCTCCTCCTAAGTTTTTCAATGCCATAGTAGAACCTCAGAACTTTATAAAAATGGTATAGAATTTATCTCACACCCCTTCTGTGAACAGTAATTATCATTCCCTCTTTCTATGGAAGAATGCCAAAACAATAAAAACACCATTAATTCTGGATGCCCAATTTGTTACCTAGTACAAGTACACACTCCAGTTAGATCTGTAGTACTTAGATTTTTTTTTTTAAGTCTAGGCACAAAACCACTGGGGCTACTTGAAAATAAAGAAGATGAAATTCCTCCCTAACTTTGAAAATATATTTAAACGTGACTGTCCAAGCAGGAGGAAGACTGATATAAAATTAATTTTTTACAGGGCATTTTCTTATCTACTTCATCTTGAGATCTTTTTCTTCTAGCAATATTCTGCCTCTTTTGACTGTCTGATCATTTTATAAAATGTAAACTGTTCAGAATTATTTTGGAGGAGGACATCCTTTCTCTGGGTAAGACTAGAACTCTAGAGTAAAAACTGGATGTGTTGCCATCAAGATAGACCATAACATAAACAGGCAACAGCTAAACTCAGAATGCAGTCATTTTGAATTGTGAAGTTTCCTTGTAAATTTGATGCTTCTTTAAAATGGATTTTTGGGCATAACAAGAGAACAAATTCTCAATTATCATTCAACACTGACCTTAACATAGTTTATCACTTGGAGGAGCTGAAATAGCTACAAATAAAAGATGTGCATGACAATGGAATGATAGATTCTGGACCAACTGTGGAACTGCAAAGGTAATTCCATATGGCCCCACTTCAGTTCACACTTCATGGTGAGGTTACTTGCTTTTGAAAATTAAACTCAGCTATCAACCCAAACCATCTGTATTTAGTCATGTTATTACTGATTCATGAAAGAATAATGAACAGAAGGCCTTTTCTACAGAAATTACAAATATGGATTTCAGAGAAAGAAACTTGTGTTGTCTTTCAAGCCAAAACTAGCTTGACTAGCAATGATGAAGTTTGACTGTTTGCAGCACTTCATGATTTCAAACCAACCAAAAAGCATAGCAAATCCCTCCTTCCTGAACAAGCTCATTCGGAAGCTTGCCAAACCCCACGAATGTTCATCTGTGTGAGACTAGGAAAGCACACCTGGCATTTGCTGGATTCATACCAAGATCCAGATCCATACCTTAATGGTCTACTAAAAATGCACAGGAAGCAGACAGTTCTCATTTTGTATCTCTTTACAGCTTAACTTGGCTAACCATAAAATCTCATTGAGAAGAAATAGTATGCTCCCTGTGCAAGAGGCTTCTGGTCTCCTCTGTAATGACATACCCAGCCACAATGGTAGGGAAAACTCTAATTGCTAGAATCACATCTTTTTCTGCTTGTCCTAGAACTTTTAATACAATATCAATTGAACAAATTCTGTGTCAGCAACAAGTGGATAAAGAACAGCTGTAACCTTTCCTCTATTAACGTGTGACTTCCTCATTATTATGTTGCCAGGTAAAGAGAAGACTGAACCTCAAGAAGACAAGAGGTATAATGGTAAAAAGCATTTAATTCAGTGAAAGACATTTCAAAAATTTTTAGCTAAGATAGAGGGACTTTACTGATAATTTGCATGTTCAATTAACCATTAAACCTGCAGCATGAGTAATGCTTGCTAACATCTCAGATTAGACAAGATAATATTTTTTCAGATTATTATGAGTATCTCAATAATTGCATTTCTTGTCATAAAACCAGTCATCTTAGGAGGTTTGTTGTGGTTTTGTTTGGTTAGTTGGCTGGTTTGGATATTTCTTTAAGTTGGTTTTTCTTTTCTTCTTTTTTTTTTTTTTTTAAAGATCATAGGCATCTAAAAGTCTAGAAGCAGCAATTGAGACGTGGCAATGCTTGTGCCACATCTGTATCACTAGTAGTTGCTTTCATGTAGACTCTACTTTCAAAACTCATTTGCAATAAGAAAGGGATCTGCATGGCTCTCCAGACTGGTTCCTACATAATAATCTTCTCATTCCTACAAAATACCTTATAAAGTCATAGATTCTTTTTTAATACAAGGCAATCTATATTCTTGGATTGCATTTCCTGGGTGTAATTAATACTTTGGATTCGGAGTGGGGTTAGCAAATATACTCTTAAACATTAAATTCTCACAAAAAGGACAACACATTTTTCCATAGGAAATTGCATTCTGTTAGAATTTGAACATGAACATGATCAAGCTCCTTTAGTACAGTATTCTTATTACCATTTTTTAAGATGTCTTCTATAGTATAAAAATAAACCACACTATGTATGAAAAAATAAAAATAGCCTTAAATCTTACCAAAACAAGACATTTAATTGTACATTAATTTTATCAATGTAGAATTTAATTTTCCAAACCCACTCAAAAGACATCTCAGAGACTGAAAAAGTTGTATCTCAGAACTTTACTTATCACAATATTACAAACTTTCACAGGTTTATGGAATTTCACAGTACTTTGTAATCTGATTGAAATTCACGCTTCTGACAACTTGTCCCTACTTAAAAAATCTTAACATTGGTTTCTCAATCTCCCAGTTATGACAAAAAACTAAGAAAGTGACCCCAAAGAATGAAATCAGTGGGTAAACAAAAAGTAACCTGAAGTATATTTTAATAATTTTAGAATATCTCAGGACTATGTTGGGACTTGATTCATATTTAAATGGCTGGCACTACCAACAGTGATAGTCCTTTGCATAGCAGTTAGGCTAGCTGCTTTCATCTCCATCCCATTTTCCAATGCCAAAGTACAATGTTACTTTTCTGCATCTGGCATTTTTAAGCCTCATTGCTGAAGTAATTATTTGTTTTCTAAAGCAAGTGCTTTTTCTAAAGATTCAGAAAGTACATTATTAATTTCCTAACTGCTTAGTATTCTCCTAAAGAAAGACTTCTATATGTTTGCAAATACTGACACAAGAAAAGACCCCGAAACATGATAATGATCGCTAATAAAATATGAAAGCAAAGCTTTCCTGTTGCTTTGCATACATAGTAATAAAACTACTTCCTTAGCAGGATATAAAGTTAACATCTCTTTCGAAATTACTTCAGCACTTGTGCTCATAAATGGTATGGTTTTAAGCCTAAAGCAACATAAACATTATTTTATGGCACAGTATGCCCTTAGTATGGAAATACTGTGCACTATTCAAGAAAGAGGCTCTGTAAAACCCTTTTGAAGGCTATGGTCCCACTTGATTGATGACTTAGGAGATCACAGTGAGCGTTGTCACATTCAAAAAGTCAGGGCTGATAAGCCTGCAGGACACAGATTTAATCCTCAGAAGGAAGAATAAAAAGCTATCAGGGAGATACTGAAATGCAAAAGGCAAGAAGCAGCTGGCTTTAAATTAATACCTATTTAAATGGTGTGGATGGAAACAGTCCAACTTTTAAGGTGATTTAGAAGAATTCTATTTTTACCATATCACTAATTACTGAATTTTGTGAATTACTTCTCTACTTTTTAAAAATCCATTAGGCATATCTATTTAAGAAAAAAGCAACCACAGATGAGCTCTTCAGCACACTGTATTTCAGGGTGGGATGCCACCATTAAGAAGCTCATAAGCTATAAAGCTCTACAAGGTACTTGTGAAAAAGAGGTAGTGCTCTAATAGAGAAGGAATTTCAATTTGAATGTATTGAGAGTGCAGCTCAACTAGAGTGCTGTTGTTAATGATTGCAGAGTCACCCCAGAGTAAAGGAACTGTATGCCCTCCTGAAGTGCCTTTCTTACCCTTCCTCTAAAGGGATGAAGGAGGCAGGGTACCAGTTGTATAGGATGCATAAGAATGGCCACAATAAATTGGTTTCTAACTTTAGCTTCAAACTATTCAAGTGTCAGTTAATGTAGCATAACTCACATGGCTGTTCTAGAAATGAAACAACCACAGTCATTCTTCAAAGGAACCTCAGTGATATCCTCTCACATTTGCACTCCTTTGGTTGGGATTGCTCACCTAAGCACACTGTTCTGCCAAAACGCACCAATGGTTTGCATGCACATTCTTTCAATATTCGAAGTGATGGCTCTTCACCAGAGAACATGCTGCATAAGACAATCTCCAAATAATTACTACTTCTTTGAATGGCAGTAATTTTTAGAAATTCCATTTGATATTAACATCACATTCCAGTATTGCATTTTACAGACACACTGAAGTTTAGGAGAGTGCTGGAGAGTCACCTGAATACAGTGAAAGTGAGACAGAAGGAATGAGTAACTTGATCAAGACTACATAACCAAGCCCTGGCAAAATTTACAGGAAAGGCCAAATATCCTAATATAAGGTTTAAACATTAGAGCATGAACTTACACTGACTCTCATAAAAACGCAAAAAAAAACCTAACCCCAGAAAACAAAAAACCCAAAAAACTTACAGACACAATAATTAAAGAAAAAAATATTTTTAGAATAAAGATAAGCGTTTTCTTTTCCAGTGACAGAACACAGAATCCTTTTAACTAATTTGTTGAGGAAATATGCCACAGTGGAATTTAGTATGACTGATTAAACTATGTTAATACATTTTCCAGCTTTGGGTCCCCAGGCCCATTGCCCCATCTATGACCTTTCTAGCTCAGGAACTATTTTACTTGTTCTACAAACAAGCCAAAGGATATCACGATTGAACAGAAATTATTTGAAGTGCAAGCACAAAACAAAGAGCACATGACATTCTATATTTGTGTGCATTTGCTGAATACACTATATATATGCGACAGTGTTTCTGCCACTATATAAAGGCACAATGAAAAGTGAGTTTTAAAAAACTGATCCCTCTCATTTTGAGTAGGTAAAATCTGTAAGTGAATCCCACACATATCACAGTCCCAGTATTCTTTTCTAATAAGGTGTTCCCATGGAAAGTTGCTGTGTAAAGGAAAACAGCAGTTGGGAAATTCATTTAGCTTTATAACTCACTTGTATGGAAGACACTGTGTGTTATTTCTCACTGTTGTTTCTCCTCGTATATATCTCACTAGCACAAAACCACACACACATGACCCAGGTAATGCGTACACATTCTGCTTGGTAGTGTATTCATGACTTTTCTTGGAACTGTTACTAATGGTTTGCCCAAGATCTGTTTGTTGGTGGGTGATGGGCTGAACATCTGATCCTGAAAGTATCAGCAATCCTCCAAGCCATGCCTTTCTTCTTCAGGCTGACAGTTGTAAACTCCAATTTAGAGTGTACAGCACAAAAATAATAGCAATGGATTGGAAAATTAGTCTATGCATCTGCACCATGAATATTTTTACTAGATCCAAGCCTCAGCTACTAACCCAGAAAAACACTGAGCACATAAGATAGTTAAACTCATGAATGAGAGCAGGACAAAGCAACCTTTGGATATGCGTGTAGTGATAAAATTCTTCTCAAAAAAATAATATTATTCCAATGGAAGCCTGCCCAATCTCCCTCAACTTTATTATTACTAATATAGTATATTAGTAATAATATACACCAAGAAAGATGTATTTCTCTTTTCAGTGTCCTATTAGATCATCCCTTTGTCATCCCTTGCTCACTTCGTCCTGCCTTTCAATCACAAAAATTTTGTGAAGCTGTAGCACCACAGCAAGAAGGCTGAAAGCTGCCTTTGGTGTCCAACAAAACTTAGAAAATGGAACGGTCATACCACCATCTCTCGAACCCCTGTGGGAGCAGTTGTGTCAATTACTAAAACCTAGAGGAAATTAATCCCATTCTTGTTTTAGGGTCCCTTTAAGGCTAGAGCAGAGCGAGCTGACTCAGTGTAAATAAGCCTCATTAAGTTTAATGCTGATGATGTCTGGACAGTGTTAGTGTAAGGAAGGTTTTGCCTGCCCTTTCACTTCTATTTCTACTGCAGCACCTTCTGTTTCCTTCCTGAGACTAAGGCAATTTTTAGCTATTTATGGGCAAACAGTGCAACTTTAACCTACACTGGGAAGCAAGGAGCATGAAATAGGTGCTGTCCCATCCTTTCTCATTCTAATTGTTAAAAGTAAATTATTTTGAAGGGAGGAAAAATCTGCTTCTTTTTTTTCCATCACAATATTTACATGACATCACACAAACTGTTCTGGAAAAAAAGTGTAGAATTTCTACTGTGAAGTGTCTGTGGTAACAAGAGGGGGTTTTCACTCAAAGTGTAAATGCTGGTAGTATCAACATCTGGAAGACTGCAGCCTTAGGCACCATTACAAGAAGCAAGAGATTTGGACAGGATATATTCAATCTTGCTTTAATGGTATGATGCTCTGCCAAGATAATATTCTAAGCTTTGACATATTTTATGTTGAAAAATATCATCAGGTGCAAACGAAATTCCTCTTCACTAAGGAGAGTTTTCTAGCAGTGTATTTGATGACATAATTATTATGTGACTACATATTTCATTAACAACTTTCCTGACTGGAATAAACAAGCAACAAACATTCTTCTGATGACAATCTCATACACCAGTGGCATTAAATAACAACAAAAGTAGAGGACTCAGATTCTCACTAATGGCTTTACAAGAGAATTATTTTCCATTGGTATGCTGAACTTTAAATCCATTGCTCCTAATTAAAGAAAGTCAGCCACTGAAAAGCCTCTTACTCCAAGCCTCTCGGCCTTCAGCCTTCCTAAGATTCTCAAGACCTCACAACATTCCAAAATCTTCATTTTTGCCACGCCTCACTTCCCACTTTGATTAAAATAAAAACAGTTGTGGCCTCTTGCTGTGATTGCTATGATGTTATGTGTGGCACCTTTCTTCAAAATTGTCATTATGCACATTCCTATAGACTGTTCAAAACTTGCTGACACTGTTTAGGATCTTCTGTCCATTTTTGTCCTCTTGGTTCAGCTGCAGCTTTGAAATGACTCCAGAAAACAGCTAGATGTGAGGATGTACTCCCTTTTTACCCTGCATGAGGCTCTAATGGCAGAAATAAAAAAGTCATGTCAGGGAAAAGTGAATTATAATATAGCTTTAAATGTTTGCCTTATGAGCCTTTAGTCACCAAGCAGACATTTCTATGAAGATAGAAAAGGAGGATGTGAAATTCAAGTAGAATTACAGGGAGCATGCAGCTCACCCAATGCCAAAATCTCCAAAGGCAACACGTAGTCACAAGGGTTACCCAGGTACTGCAGTTCACAAGGGTTACCCAGTTCTGCAGTGCCTAACTACTAGACATTCTCAAATTAGGATGTATGCTGCTTAACACTTCTACTTAGGGGCAATCATGTACTTCCAAAGAGACCTGAAACCATTTTTCTTAGAGCTTTGGAGCTCTCTGTCCCAGATAGTTTATAGCACAGGAGATACTCCAAGTACATAATATTGTGATGCTTGTGAAAAAGGTTCTTAGATGGTTTAAGTCAGTAGAAGTTTACCAAAACCAACCACCTGAAAGTTAACTACAAAGATGTGAATTAAAATTTTAGAATCATGTTCAGGTAGAAATGTTTTACAATAAATCCATCAGAAACATTAATAAATCTCTTTTTTTTCTTGGACTAATTTAGTCCAAGAATTTTATTGGACATTTCACTGACAAGCACATTCCCCCGCCCCCATTCTTAGCAGCAGCTGTTCCTGAGATGTCATTCCAAAACCTGCTTTTCAACAACTCAGACATTTTCATGGGTCATCTTTGCCTCCATAAACCACATGCACCACAGACGTAAAAAATCATACCTTTTCTATCTAATTCAGTTGTACTTTTTCACTGTAGCATTAACATACCACAAGTATTTCCCAGAAGTATTTGTCATTATAGCACAGGGCTCAATTCATTCACTAAAGGAAAGATTTGCAGAGCTCCTGGAAGTGGCCAGCTTCAGATAACGAGACCATTGGATTAAATATAGGTTTAGACTTCTTTTTTTAATCTTTCCCTTTATCTCTATCCAAATCCTCACTCCTTTTTGGCTGCTGTCACTACAGCACTTCAGATTCTGGCACAGAACTAGTAAAGGAGGTATTTCAAGAGATGGTAAATCAAGTTATTCAATGCTTTCCCTGGCTTCCTTTCTCAGAGGTTAAATATGTTTTCAAACCAGTAAAAGAAGCAAACGTTCTTTCAAGTCTCACATCTCACAAGGCAAGACAAGCAGAAGGGGGTTTTCCAATATTAACCGCTAATGACATGCAAACCTTAGAAGAGCTTTTTTCCTTCTCTGAGCCACAGGATATGCACAAAGGGTTACTCATTATCTTTTCATGTCATCTCCAAAATGACAGATACAGGGCTATCAGCATAATGGGACATGGAATGTACACATACATCACGTTTCATTATTCACCTTTACTTCTAACTCAGATTCCTAAGCAAGCTCCAGGAAAAAATGCCAGCACTTACGTGCATATGAGAACTCTCTTTATGTTAATTTCATGAGAACAAGCTTGCACAAATAACACAGTCTAAATATGTAATTACTTTCTGTATATAATAATATTCCAGTTCCAAAGCGGATGAAACATTTATTTTTGTAAATATATTGAAAAGCCTTGTACTCATATTACAACCATCAAGCAAATATCTGCAACAGCACAACTAACAAAACCAAGCAGAAATGTCATTGCATCTCAGAAGGAGCTGCAGAAACTGAGTGGACATTTTTATAGCCTTGTTAAGCAGTGACACATCTTTCTCTATAATTATCCTGACCTCAGTTCAAAACCAAAAGTAATGCAATCAAAATAATATAGCAAAATATGTATGCAACCATCCCGATAACTGATCAAGCCAGACTAAGCTGTTTGTCAAAATACTGATCTCCACTTCAGCATTTCACTCTGCATGCCAAATGTACCTTTCATTTTTTACAGCAGTTGCTGACCAATGCTCAGCACATGACAGTGTCATGGTTGACACTGAGAATTGTCAAACATAACAATTCTCCATGATAATCAGCTTCAACTGCTGTTTAGATGCTTCATTAACTACTTGTGAGGGTTAACGCAGGATATGTTGCATTAACAGAAAAAAGTAGTATCAACACTACAAATATCTAGTTTACTAGGTTACTAATACAAATTAGTCTTAAGGAAAGCTAATGAAAGTGGTGCTTTAGCCAAACAAAAGCAACCACAAGCAATACAGACCAGCAGGCAACATCTCTATAGTAGGATGTAAGATTAAATTATATAATGAGCATTATTCATGCGGCATTATTCATCTTACCCTCAAGCAGACATCTAAAGAAAGTCAAATGGATTATGGCAAGTGTTCTCCACTGACTAGAAAAGCAGCCTATAATGACTACCACAGATATACATTTGCACTGCAGCCATTCCTTAAGGTGAAATAAATTCCTCTGTCTCATTCCAACATTCATCTTTACTTTCTACATCACAAACCAACTCCACCTTCACTGCAGATATTGTTCCCCCATCATACTAGTGGAAACATACTACAAAAAAAAAAAAACTAGTCATTTTTCACTGGCTTAGTTACCAACATACAATTTTCCTGAAGTTCTCGAAACGCTTCACAGAGGTACTAACCACCACTACCCACTTTTACAAGTGAGGAAAAATGAAAGTTAACATGAAAATTGACATGAGCTTGAGTATGATCGGCTACAGCTCCAAAGGTTAAACTAAAACTAGAATCAAAACCCCAGGACACACTCTTTCATCCTATCTTAGTTTTATGATCATCTACCACGAGTCCAACTCTACTGCATATTGTTCAACAAAGTCATAGACCTGAAAGATGATTATAAATATTAATAAGAGAAACAAAATAGACAGTGAATGATATTAAATAGTTCTTTTAACAGCTTAAGACAAATACTCTTCCTGTTTACATAGGTTGCATCCACACAGCATGCTCGAACATAATGCAGTTGCCTGGCTGGCACTGGTTAAGTGTCAGAATGATACACTACAGAAGTTTCAAAATTTTGCTGAGCCCAGGTTATTAGCCTTGTGAAGGGGGAAAACTTACTACCCTGAGCAGTGGGTCAAGCAAATACAGTTTATATACCTTCGGTACTTGAGGTATCAACAGATTTATCACCCTAGTTCAGCCTAGGTGAACTGGGGATGGTCTTCATGCTCTGCTGTCCCCATGCAGACATATCCTAAATTCTCTGTAGAAGTAAATAACTAATATAATACTGACATCATCCTTTAAAAAATATTATAGACAAAGATTCAACTTTTTTTTTTTAATTTCTGAAAAAGATAAACACTTTTAAAATTTACTATGGGTAAGTTGGAGTAGAAAACCACACCTGTGCACACAGGCATGCACATGTGTGTACATCAACACATACACAGACATGCTTCTGCATAAATACAGCAGCATAAATACTCTTCTCCCACTGATGTTTACCTATATTCACTTTACTGGTACTTCTTGTAAGTACATTAAACTACCAAAGTGTGGTCTTTTTAATTGCTTAGAAACAAAACATTTCAGTAGTATTTTCTCCAGAGGAATTGAAAACCGAGTCCTCAACACCATGACACACTGCAAGGATGATGCCTTCCAACCTTGTATCTGTCCTGCTGGCCTGCCAAGAACAAGTCTTCACCAGCATCTGAAACCCTGGCACACAAATGTGATTTTCTGCACAGATTAATGATCTAGCTGCCTGCACCCCGAATACAAGTCAGAGAAGCAGGAATGCCAGCACAATGCTAGTATGTTTGAGTCAATGATCTTGCCAAAATGTAATGTATTTAGCACTCTGAAAGTGATGCAATGAAAACTCTTCTTAGAAGAGCTCTTCTTGGGTAATTTCAGAATAGAAAAAAAAAATCATAAGTTTTCAAAATTATTTTCATCCTTTAATATAAATTTCATCTCTTTTGAAATAATGTACATTTCTGTATTCCTCTGCTAATGTGACCCATCTATTCTAAACTTTGATATTAGACCGAATTACATTTGTGGATATCAAGAACATTTCAGTTCTGTTAAGTAGAAATTGTTTTCAGCAGTGAAATTATGTCACTGGAAAACAAATATCTTCATTACCAGAAAGCCTCAATATCGTAATAGCTCATAAATATTAGATTACAGATGAAAAAACATTTAACATGGGATGTCTGATCACATGAACATAGCTTTGCACTACCAAAGCAGGATTACAGTTCTGGTTGTTTCATTAACAGGAAAACAAGGAAGTCTCTCCTAGACAATGATCAAAAGAGAAATTAACATCCAAAAAGTATAACAGTAAAAACAGCATTATATATATGTTTTTCAGTTTTCTCAGCTGTAAGTCAAACAGCAATGTTTTTAAACTCTTTTAATTAAGGGGTGCTAGGACATTCTGACTTTGCTTCTTCTGCATTGACATTTCAAATTACCTAAATTGAATGTATGTTATAAAATAATTAATTTTGTTAAAAGCAAAGGCAAACCAAGTGAGAAGTTTTAAAGGATTTTTTAAAATTATGCTTTATAATATCATTCAACCAAAACTCCATGTAACCTTTTCTTCTCTCAGTCATACCTTCTTTGGGGTAGCTACAAGACTAACATGCTGTCCTGTCTTGTACTCTTTTTTTTCAGCTTCACCTCAGTTTGCCACATGCAGTCTGTAGCCTGTTAAATCATTTTACAAAGTTATGTACAATGATCAGAACAAGACTCTTCTTTCAGCCTCCTATTGATCATGGCTCCCTTCAAAGCAATTTTGGCTTACAAGCTGTGGTTCATACAAAACCCCCTGACATTTGCCTGGAAAACATATATATATATATATCAAACATATGAATAGATCACAGAAGTTCCTGAAACAAATGCAAACCTGGCTCTGTTGAATCTGGTTTGTAATCTGTAGTAATCATTTGTAGTAATCATTGTTTCACCAGGAGGCAAACACCTTTATCAAGGCTGGGGTATCCATGATTTGTCAAGGAAACAGCAGGGAAGTTTCACAGAAGCCCATGGAAATTAGCTGAAGGGAAATAAAGGACACAGTCAGTTCTCTCTTGGGAGATTATGAAAGACATGCAGAAAAGGAGGAAATGGTAAGACACCCAAAGATCATGGCATAGCCCTTCATACATGTCTGCTTGCAGCCAGAGATACATCAATAATTTCTGACATAAATAAACAAAACTGACCTGCTGATTTACTAAAGCGGGGATGGTAATAGTAATAAAACCATCAAAACTCCATAAAGGCCTTTAATGTGTCTGAAGATATTTTCATTACTGCAATAAGTGTTAAGTGTTTCCTTTGCTGTTAACAGTTCTTAGAGCAAAGCTTTGAAGAATGTCACACAGGTTATCAGTAAAGGCTCTATATGTTGCATATAAAATAACAACCAACTAAACAATCCAGAAAACTACTTTTAAGTTGTGGCCCAGGACTAAAGCTGGAATCACAAAGGACAGATCTGTCACTGGTCTCATCTGGCACAATCCCACTGGAAGGAAGCCATCTCAATTGACCCCAGCTGAGAGTTTAGTTTGATGCATCCCCTTATTCACTCTTAAATCCATATTTTCCTTTTTTTCCCCTTTTATGTTCTAGTCACCAACACCATTCTGGCCAGTCACTAATAGTCCTTAAAGGCTAATCTTCTTGTTAGCTTGCATTTGAAAATTAATCTCAGATGTAGGAAATTAAAGCTTTCCTCTCAAACATAAAGCAGATTTCAATTGAAAACTAAAGAATTCACATTTCAAGCCACTCTCCAAGGATGTCTTTCTCTATTGGTAACATTTGGACATGTTTGAAAGGAGCTAATGAGGACAGGTTTATGTGACTGGTTATAATTTTACCTTCCCAACTGCACATTTCACATTTGTCTCAGTGAATTATCTGGTAAAATATCTCATTATAATGAATAGTTTAAAAAGCTTTGCAACCAGAGAAACATTTTGAGCTAAAGTTTCAAAACCAGTCAGGAAAGTGAGCTTGCATAAAAATGCACAATTGGCTAACTACTCAAAAAAAGATAAAATATTTAAGCACATATAAACATAAAATGTTGCAATGCTTCAAACAACTAAATGATTGAATATGTGACATGAAGCAGAGATAGCTAGGTAAAAAAGAAACTCGGAGAATTAAACTCATTGAGAACAAGTCTTCCTGACAAAGACTGGCTTTTCCACAGATCATTGTGAGGAGAAAATCTTGCTTGATGAATCTCTCAGACCTCACCAGCCCTCTTCCCGCCTGCCTATTACCTGCAGCAGGTCAAGAGAAGCAGGAAACTGCCCTTCAGTATAGTTCCCTCCATGCCTATAAACTGCAAAATATGAGTCTTCTAGGCTTTACTAAATTAATTTTCCCTAGCTTTAACAGGCAGTGAAGCGGATATTGACTGAAGAGGCCCAAACCCATGACTTTCACAGAAAAACTGAAGACCTGTAATAAGATTATTTATAAAGACATGTAATCCTGCAGGAGGTCTGACATATTTGCTGTGGCTGAAGGACACAGTAAAAATCTACATCACTGATACCCTCAGAATTACTGGTAGATGACAATCAATGTTTCTTTGCAGCATGGTAATACAGATCAGTGTCTCAGTGTGCTGAACACATATTATATTCACCATAATTTAAAAAAAAGTGGAAAAGCAGCAACTGTAGTGCACTACTTTTGCTAACTTTTTTCAGAAGTTAACAAATTATTCTAACAAAAACCAAGTTTATCATTGCATTGGGCTAGAGTATACCTAGTCTGCCATTACCAGATTTGTGGACAACACCAAGTTGGATGTGAGTGTTTATCTGCTGGAGGGTAGAAAGGCTCTGCAGAGGGACCTGGACAGGCTGGATCAATGGGTCAAGACACATGGCACGAGGTTCGAACAGACCAAGTGCCAAGTCATGGGCTTTGGTCACAACAAACCCTGCAGTGCTACAGACTGGGGACAGAGGGGCTGGAAAGTGGCCAAGAGGAAAAGGACATGGGAGAGTTGGTCTACAACAACTGAACATGAGCCAGAGTGTGCCCAGGTGGTCAGGAAGGCCAGTGGCATCCTGGCCTGTACCAGAATAGTGTGGCCAGCAGGACACACTACTAGCCTGGAGAAAAGGAGGCTCAGAGAAGACCTTATGGCTCTCTATTACTGCCTGAAGGGAGGTTGTAGACAGGCAGACATCAGCTTCTTCTCCCAGGCAACTGGCAAAAAGAAGACATAGTCTTAAGATGTGCCAGGGGAGGTTGGACATTAGGAAGAAATTCTTTATGAAAAGGGTGATTAAATATTAGAATGGACTGCCCAGGAGGAGGTGGCAGAGCCACCATCCCTTGAGATGTTTGAATTAAGATTGGATGTGGCACTCAGTGCCATGGTCTGGTTGATGTGGTGGTGTTTGGTCAGGTTGAACTTGATAATCTCAGAGGTCTCCTCCAAACTAACTGATTCTGTGATTCTAGATAAACACTTTTTAGTGAAATATGTCACTTAGTGGTCTTACCTGCAACTTTTCAAAGTTATTTTTTTTTTTACTTTGCTTTAGAATACAACAGTAAAATAACCAATGCTTAGATGTTTATATAGCCATATAGAGGGTTTGAAAATCTGTTGCAAGCAGGATGTTTTCCTGAGAAACTGCTATAAGCTTCTGTCAAATATAAAATATATTTTTCTAGGCCTTCTGGTTTTAATGAAAACCTTCCAATGCTCCCTGAGCAGCTAGAAAGGAAAGGAAGCCGAGGGAGAAGACTAGTACACAAACACAGGTCTGACCAATTGTTTTTGAAGAATCCAAATATACACAGAAGGAAAAAAACTCTTTTCACCACCTTTTGAAAGATGGTTTGTGATATATCTAGGAAAACTTAAAGGTGGAGCATTAAGACACCTTTATCACTAGATAAATCCAGTATCTGTGCTGTTTTCAGCAGCCACAGTACTATTCTATTATCAGACTACTTCTTGTGAATCATACAGCTTCAAAATTAGTTCTAATCAAATAGACTTGGTCCTCTGATTACTAGGTACTCCATAACATGCTTCTGGATGCACAGGTGAGATTGGCTAGAGACCTCTGTGGTGACTGCAAGTGAAACAATTGACAGTTTTCAATGTCTTGGTCATGTGAAACCTTATACAAGCATTAGGTATTGTGGCTACTAATTGAGAGCTTTTATGTCACAAGAACATCTGTATTCTTTGCAGGTCTTTGTGGCACTATATTGTGGCACTGCACTATATTCTTATCTTAATGGACAATGCTGATGCACTCTGCAAAAACCTGTGGGAAAGCAACTGCGATCTCAGACTGTTACAATCAGCTTAGCAGGGAAATCTGCTTCAGTTTCCAAAAGTGACACTGAGCAGTCCCTAAGCCTGTCTCACCTGGATGTGGGTAAATCAGCAAGAGAAATAGTTTAAATTACATACCCTCAGCAACTACACAGCAGGGAGCAGCACAACTCCCTAGCAAGTTTACTGAATGTGTGCAGGAATAAATTTGCTGCTCTAAATATGGCAGCTTTTGTAACTGTTAACTTTAATACTTACCTCCAAATACTTAACCCACCTGAAAATTTTACTACTGCTCTCTATCAGGAAGTGTATTAGGTCTTTTTTAAGAAAAAAAATATAAAAAGGTCTATGAGTGTTCATAACTACATCTTTTCTAGTCGTACCGAGAGTTTCACATGTAGCTTCTGCTGGTTGACACAGAACAGGGATAAATTGTCCCAGTGCTGTCACACTTTTGCCAAGTGCACTCAGAACACTGGGGTATTGGCCACTTTCCCCATGCCCTGATTAACACGATATGCAAGAGAATACATACATTACTTCTGAAAAGAAAGCAGAAATGCACTGAAGTTTGGGTGCCTCTGAGGAAGACAACTGCATACATATCTAATAATACTATAATTTCCTTTGATCTTCTAGAGTTGCAGACTGTGAGGGTGAATGAGAGGTGTGTGTGGCCAGAGAAATTTGCTTCACACAGCATTTCTTAATGAATCAATGACAAGAAATGGGAAGATGTACAGTAGCCCTGACCATAACTTTCCTGTGTATTATGTATATCGGAGCTCTCAGCACAAGGCTTTCCCAGGGTACTTGCTAGGCTACAATGAAGACCACTGGATCCACTAAAGATTCTTACCACTGTGTAAGTAATAGCATCCTTTAGACTTTTACATACTTTTTTACACTTCTCTATTTTTTCCAGATAACAAGTTCTTACAGTGCCTAAACATAATTGCTACACAACTGATTTTTATTGGGACCCACTTCTACTATCAGCACATCTTAATCCCCAAGTTTTTTTCCAGTGAAATAACATAATAATAAATGTACAGTAACTACTAGTAATTTCTGATTTTCATTTGCCTTGAGGCTTCTTGATATATGCCTTTTCAGGGACAGAATAAATCAGAGAAAGAAATGTAAACATTGATAAAAGAGCCCAAGGTAAATGTCAGTCAAAACACCACAAGGATTTGTCCAGTCCTTCCAAAGTTTTCCACCTCTTTCTCAACTGTAGAAGATAAAGCAATAGATCTGGGGTTTTAACAAGGCTTTTTACCTAGAGTTACTCCTCATAGACAGTAATGTTTCTCAGTCTAGTGTTTTCCATTTCGTTTGTGGGGGGTTTTGTTTTTTGTTGGTTTGATGCTTTTTGCCAATGAAAGTTACTTTAAAAGATAGGTTTTATTAATGTTCTCATTCAGGGCGCTACAAAAGATATCACATGCCACAATAGAGCTTTCCTAGAAGTTGATGGTTTTGTGACGGTAAATGATGTGATGGTAATCCCATGCACGTACATATGAAAAAATAAAAAAAAAAGGGAAAATTTAAAAACGCTGTTGAGGAAATCTAGATGAAAATTGCAATGAATTAACAGTAAATAAGATAGCAGCCCATATCCTTTCTGGATGGACATAACAATATTTGCATATATAAAAATGCTAGAGGCAAGATAAAAACCAAAAGTAATTAAAGGAGAAAATCATATATAATTGTTTAAATTCACAAAGGTCATCAACTGATGAGAATTAATAAATTGTTTACAAGTTCTGTGACCCACATGCTTACTGTTCATGTCTCCTCACAAGCTTCAACCTGTTTAAGGTTACTGAAATGTGAGGGGGGAAAAAAAAGACCACTTTTTTTTTGGACAGCCAAATCATCCAAATAGACATTCATAAATCTTTGTGCTTTCATAAGACTTCATAACTTCAAAGTACTGAGTGCACATTTGCTAATCAATGAATTCCCCTATCTTGAATCTGAAGCGCCTTAGAGGAATGGGAGGCCAAACCACCACAGTTCAGGCAAACCTGGCCTCAAATACGTCGCCAGCTTGATGCCACAGGGGCTGGCAGCGACCTCGACAGCAGCAGGTCGGGCGCTGCTCCGCTTTATGGTGCCGGCCCTGCACAGCTCCCTCCAGCCAAGCTGTGACTCGGAGCAGGGTAGCTGAAGGTCACCTTCAGCACCCCCGCTTGAATCCCGTGCGCTGGGAAGCTGCGGGACAGAGGGTTCACCTTCCAGGTGCCTTTTCTGCTCTCAGGCAGACCAGTCGAAGGCTGCTGGGCTCAGCCAGAGGCGGGCAGGGCCGAGCCGGGCGAGCTCGCTGCCCGGCGGGGGCCGCGGCAGGGCAGGTGCCGCCCTCGGGGAGCCGCCCGCAGCCAGCGCGGCCCGCGGCTGCCGCGCAGCCCGGCACCACCGAGCCCCGCGCACCGCGCCTCCCCGACGGCTCTCAAGGCCGCCTCAGGGCGCTGAATGGCGCCAAAACCTCCACGTTTTGGCCAGTGAAGCGCGACATGGATGCGAGGAGTGATCACCACATGGGAGAAGCAGGACTTTGCTGCCCAAAACTGCCAGAGGGGACGGACCGAAGGGACACACAGCACAACCCTGCCTCATATGGGGTTTATTCCGCTCTCTCGCGAGCAGCCTCCCCCTCTTCAGTCGCTTCCATCGACGCCCAGCTCGCTCTCCCACCACCATGCCCACCATGCTTGAACAGCCCGGGCTCGCCCCCACTGAGGCAGGACGGGAGGCGGCCCCGCCGCCACCGCACACAAAGCGGCCGCCCGCCGCCACCGGCCTGCTGCGAGCGACGCCCCAGTCCCCGCCTCAACCTGCAGCCTATGAGCAGGGAGGCACCGCCCCGAGCGGCGGTGGGATCGGGGTCGCAGCCGTGCCCGGCGCCGCGCACCGCCGAGGAGAGCGCCACGCTCCCGTGCCGCGCCGTGCCGCGCCGCGGCCGCGCCGGGGGAAGGCGGCGAGAGAGCGGTGGGTGCTGCCGCCGGGCAATGCGCGGGGGCGCCGGGAGCGCCGCCGCTGCGCCGCGCGGCCGCAAGGTGTCGCCGTTGGCAGCGGAACGGGGGCGCGGCGGGCGCGGTGCCGGTGCGGAGTGCTGAGCGCGGGGCCGCCCGCACGGGGCCCTGCCGGCAGCGCGGCGGCGTGAGAGCGCCGCTGGCCTGCGGGGACGCGATCGCTGCCGATCGTGTGCAGAGCCCGGCGTCGGAGCGACTCCCTCGCCCGGCCACTTCCCTTAGCCCTTGATTGTTTATTTTCAACTACCCCGGGGGGTTGCGCGCGAGGTCGCAGCGGCGGGAGGTGGGGAGGAACCGCTCCGGAGGCGACGTTCTTCGGGGCCCGCGTGGTAGGGAGAGGGGCGGCACAGGGGCCGGGGACGGCCCCGCGACACCCGAACGCCCCCCCGGAGCATAAAGAGCGAACGGGGCTTTTGGCGCCAAACGCGCGGCCCCGCCCTGCGCGCGTGGAGCGGGGGCGGGGCCGGCGCTCCCGCCATTCTCCCGCTGTTTCCCAGTGCTCCCTCCCAAGCGTGTCAGGTTTTGGTTTTTTTTGCTTGTTTCTTTTTGGTTTGGTTTTTTTTTTTTTTTAACGCCTTTTTCTGGGGGTTAATAATATCCAGCCGCTGCAAAGGCAGGCAGTGACAGTCATCTGTCTGCGAGCAGAGGGTGGATGCGGAGGCCGGGGCGGCCGCGGGGGCCGGCGGGCGGGCGCGGAAAGTGCTACAGACACCGTCAGCTGCTTTTTTTTTTTTCCTCTCCCCTTTCCCCCGCCACTCCTCCCCCCTCGCACACCCACCACCATCACCACGGAGGTAAGAAGAGGAAGCTGCAGGTTCTGGGCTGCAGGACAAAATCCCAGTCAAATAAATCGAATTCCCCATCGCGTTTGAGTTGCCGAACTGGGAAGGATGGGGCGGGAAAGGGAGCGCAGGGGCAGAGCGGAGGCTGAATGGGGGTCTCACTGAGCAGAAGAAAATCCTGGAGGATATTTGTGTTTTGGTTTGGAGCTGTCGCATTGAGATCGCTAGTGTTTTGTAGGTGCCTCTTTACTGCTTTGCATTTTAAAGAGTTTAATGTATTTCCCGAGTAGAAAAATGCACAGTCCTGAAGGCGCTCAGGGGGCGGGGCGGGAGCGCAGCTGAACCGAGCCGGGCGCGTTTCTCGGCGTTTCATCATAAGGCTTTTCATGGATTTTTTTTTCACCCCTTTTTGGTCTCCGTCTCAGCGTCAGCTGTTGTGAACCCAGCAGAACAATTTCCTTAAGCGTTACCTTAACCGAGCTGAAGGGAGACGCTGACTGGATTTTTTTGGACTTCAAACCTTTTCCTTTTTTTTTTCTTTTTTTTTTTTTTTTTAATGTCTGATGCAACGGAGCTCTCGGCAAAGGAATGGGGCTGTGGTTGACTGGCCGTGGGTAGTGAGTGGGGGGTCCGGCCGAGGTAAGGGCAGCAGCGCGCACTCGCCGGAGGTGGGAGAGCTGGTGTGTTTGCAGGAGGTTTGAGTGCATGAAGTGGCCGAATGTGTGGAGTTGCTGTCCCTGCAACCTCGTTGTTGTAGGAAAAAGGGGGGGAAAACTTCCCGTGCCTTCTTGGCAAATCTGGAGGCTTTGTTGGCGGCGCCGGGGTGGTTTTAATGCATTTTTATGCGTGAGGTTATTACATAAGGTTGATAATTTCTGTTGCTGCTGGATTTCCCCTCCTCCCCCTCCCCCCTCGTGTTGTGTGCGGATTTCGCTGGCTCGCTTTGAGTGAATGAACTGGCGATTTGCGAAGTTGCAAAGAGCCCCTCCGCCCCCTTTTTTTTTTCTTTTTTTTTTTTGCATCCTTCTCCTCTCCCCTTTGCACTGCTCCGCAGTGACAAAAGGAGTAAACTTCCTCTACTTTTGCTGGCATATTAAGAAGCCTTTCTGGAGAGATTACGGTATCAAAGCCATGCATCTGTCTGCAGTTACTGTGCTGTTTTGAGCGTTTGAAGCGGTTTGGGGAGAGCAGGCGAGGGCTATGTACACAGGCTGTGCATCCCCGCTGGACTGTGCAGGCTGCGTTTGTGTCCCCACGGAGCGGCGGGGCAGGCTCTGCACGGGGGAGCACTACCTGAGCGCTTTGATTTCAGTATCTTGAGTCGGGAGGAGAAAGGTGTGTGAGATGCGTTTTTTTGTTTTTTTTTTGTTGGTTTGTTTTTTTTTTCTCAACTTTCTTAAGATTCCTTCTTGCTTGCTATTTATGATGGGATTATTATTTTTTCCTTCCGTTAAGAGGAAGGAAGTCACGTTCATCTCTGTTTGTTCGTATTTTTAATTGTGGTTTTGTTGTTTTTTTTTTTTTTTTTTTTTTTTTTAATTTCAGGTCGTGGGAGAACCTCTCTTCTTCCCCTTGGTGGAAATACCGATAAAACCTGTGTTTGAAACTATTGCTTGACCAGCAAAAAGAGACCTATAATGCCAGGAATGGTCAGTAAAAACCCAGATCTCGAGTTTGACTCCCTGCAGCCTTGTTTCTACCCGGACGAAGATGACTTTTATTTGTGCGGGCCGGACTCCGCTCCCCCGGGCGAGGACATCTGGAAAAAGTTTGAGCTGCTGCCCACCCCTCCTCTGTCTCCCAGCCGGGCCGGGCTCCAGGAGCACCCTCCGGGGGGGGGCCCGGTGCCGTGGGGAGCAGCGGCTCTGTGGGGCTGCCGCCCCACCGACCCCGTGGACTGGGCATCGGAGCTGCTCCTGCTGCCGCCCGAGGCCGACCTGTGGGGCGGCGTGGACGGAGGGGACTTCTTCGAGACGGGCTCCGGCGTGACGAGCAATCTCAACTCCATCATCATCCAGGACTGCATGTGGAGCGGCTTCTCCGCGCGCGAGAAGCTGGAGCGGGCGGTCAGCGAGAAGCTGCAGAGCAAGGCGCCCGCCGCGCCGCCGGGGGCCGCGGGCAGCCCCGCCGGCGGCCGCACGGAGCTGGGCGGCGCCGTGCCCGAGTGCGTGGACCCGGCCGTGGTCTTCCCCTTCCCCGTCAACAAGCGGGAGGCGCCGGCGGCTGGCGGAGGGGCTGCGCGGGGCGGCCGCCCGCCGCGCCCCGCCGGGGACAGCCGGGCGAGCAGCAGCAGCAGCACCTCCGGGGACGACATGCTCAGCGACTCGGGTAAGCGCTCCGGCCGCGCGGTGCGGGGGTGGGGACGGGCTGGCGGCTGCGGCCCCCCG
>QUSF01000002.1:8425924-8451168 GCA_003676055.1 Chloebia gouldiae | reverse complement strand
CCCGCGGGGGCGGTGGGCACGGCCCGGGGCGGCCCCCGCCCGCCCCTCGCCCTGTGCGGGCTGCGGCGGCCTCGGAGCCTTCTCCGGACAGCAGCTCCGGCCCGGGGGGGCTGCGTGGTGCTGGGGACCCTCCGGCGCCCTGATAGTCTCCTGCCCCCGGGGGGGGGCGGCCGTGCAGCTGCCACCGCCACCCTGGGCATAGATTTATGGGGGATTTATGTTATGTGCGCGTTCCCTTAGGCGCCATGCGGGCAGGTTGGAGCTAGGCTAGTGAACCTTTAGAGCAGCGCTTGTATTGACAGAGCGCAAAATGCCCCAAACATCCTCTCTGTGTGTACGCAGAGAAGTACACACTTGGGCTGAACCGCGATTTGGCGTGTGTGGATGAGCTGGTCCCTACGACCACCGCCACAAACTTGGTGATCCGTCCCGGGTTTCAGAGCCTGCTGTCCCTTTAATGTCTGGTTTGACAGCTTTGGGTGAGGAAGCACTTCCAACAGCTGTCTTCTTGGCAGTGCACCAAGCGCCGGCTTAAAGGGTCCCCGGCTGGAGCAGCTTCACCTTCTGCCTCAGAACAAACCCAGCGATTGTTTCGTTTTCCGGCTGCTTTTCTACCAAGCAGGGGTTGTGTTGTGGCTCTGTACTTGCCTTTTGTGCCACAACTCGACGATTTCATTCAAACTACATACATTCTGTCTAAAAATACTTTTCTTCCTTTGTGATTGTGTGGGTGGTAGCCCCATTTTGACTGAAAATTAGATGTGTTTAAAAAAATCCCATCTCATCAAACTTACCAAGCTTTCAGAAATCCCTGTTCTTTGCTAACTTAATGTGTATTACATGCTTTTGCAGATCTGTACCTGAGTGCAGTGGTGGGTGCACCCTGGTTTTCCCATCAGTTATGTTATTATTGCTTTTACTGGATATATATTTTGTCAATAAATACTGATACTTGTAATCAAGGTATTTTCAGGGAGAATAATGCCTGTTTTATTTTCTGTCCCTTATTACTAGAAGATGATGAAGATGAGGAGGAAGAGGATGAAGAAGAAGAAATAGATGTTGTTACAGTGGAGAAAAGACGCTCTTCTACCAACAAGTCTGTTACCACCCTTACTATTACAGTGCGTCCTAAAAATACCACTTTTTCATCAGTCAGGACACAGCAGAATGGACTGATATTAAAGCGTTGTGCCCCAATTCACCAGCAGCATAATTATGCCGCTCCTTCTCCATTCGTGGAGACTGAAGAGTCTCCACCGCAGAAAAAGTTAAAAGTCGAGGTGCCCCGTCCAGTAAAACCCACGATCCAACCAAAGCTTAAGAGTTCAAGTCCTCGAAACTCTGATTCAGAGGACAGTGAACGTCGACGCAACCATAATATCCTGGAGCGTCAACGACGTAATGATCTACGGTCAAGTTTCCTCACATTAAGGGACCATGTTCCAGAACTGGTTCAAAATGAGAAAGCTGCAAAAGTTGTGATCTTGAAAAAAGCCACTGAATATGTTCATTCTCTTCAGGCAGAGGAGCAGAAGTTACTGCTAGAAAAGGAAAAATTGCAAGCCAGACAAGAACAATTACTAAAGAAAATAGATTACAAGCGGATTTGCTAAACTTTTTTTTTTGTTTTGGTGTTTTTTTCTGGCTGAGCAGGACAGTCATTGCCACTTTGCACATTTTTGATTCTTTATAAAAAAGTTGTGTTTTTTGACGTTAAGAATGTTGGTTTAATTTCAATCCAGTTCCTGAAGTAATGGACAGACTATATTATCCGGGTACGGAGCAAATGGATTTTCTTGCAAGGAGTTTATTGCAAGACTACCAAACAACAATGGACTGCCTTTGTTTTTTCTTAAGAACTGTAGATGGTGGGGATTTTTTTTTTTTTAAAGTGTTGTGAGCATTTGGAGCTGCTGATGACATCTAGTTGAGTTTTAAAATGTTCATTCCTATGTTTTATGGTGCTTATGTTCTAACAGATGTTACTTTAGGGGCTGGCATTTTGTACCCCTGTGGGAATTTCTGTAAATACCATCTACACACTTGCCTTTTGTACACGTCTTGGGTTATGAGAGGTGGCTTTTGCTGCCAGTATTAGACTGGAAGTTCATACCTAAGTACTGTAATACCTCAATGTTTGAGGAGCATGTTTTTGTATACAAATATATTGTTAATCTCTGTTATGTACTGTACTAATTCTTACATTGCCTGTATACTTTAGTATGATGCTGATACATAACTAAATTTGATACTTATATTTTCGTATGAAAATGAGTTGTGAAAGTTTTGAGTAGATATTACTTTATCACTTTTATGAACTAAGAAACTTTTGTAAAGAAATTTACTATATATGCCTTTTCCTAGCCTGTTTCTTCCAGTTAATGTATTTGTTAATGTTTGGTGCATAGAACTGGGTAACGGCAAAGTTCTGTGTTTAATTTCTTCCAATGATGTACATTTAGTGCTGCGTCTTATAGCACTTTGAAATACCTCATGTTTATGAAAATAAATAGCAATTACATGATGTGCCATTTACTATTTTTCTTTTAAATAAAATCTTTAACTGCAATATTGATGAAAGAAAAAAAGCATGGTCCCATACCCTTGGCACTTAAGTCTTGGCACTTGGCACTCTCAGACTGTAGGTGACACTACAAAGGTCAGCTGGACAGGACATTTCCATTTCTGGTTTAATAATTATAGTAAGAACTATGTTCCTGTTGTTTCATACTGGTGTTGTCAGGATCATCACAGGGGAACAGATGTACCACACTTAATGGAATTACTCCTGTGTCTTGCAAGGAATTCTCAAATATCTACTGTACCAGAGAATTGTGAGGGATCAGAAAGATGGCTAGCAAACTTCTTCTAAGGGACTGGCCTCTGTGGCACACAGGTGATGTAAATGATGGAGATAGACTTGCCAAGGCATAGAAAATTAAATACTTGTAGTAAACAAAGAGCTTAACTTGGCTGCAGTTCTTTGCATTAGGAAAGCCTCAAAGCTGTCCATCGTTGCACTGGAGAATTAATGTTTTGTTTGTAGTTGAAGGTCCCATTTGTTACTGCATTAGTTAGTAAAATTGAAAATACTAGGGAAGATGCAGAGCCATGAAATCTGCATCAGATGAAGATGGACCTTGGTTGTCTTGAGAGCTGACATTTGGTGTGACAGGAATAAGACACTCAGCTCTATGAAATCTGTTTGGTCATTGTAGTAAAGACTGTGAGACCAGTTGTTCTATTTTCTAGTCTCTACAGGTATTTTGATGTTGTCTTTCCTCACACTGAATCTGAAAAAAAAAAAGAAGATAGGAATTAAGACCAAATGGCCAGTAAGTACTTTCTGGATCCACTTGCAAGAAGCTCACCTGTCACATCTACCCCTGCTTCAGCCATAAAAGAAGTAGCTTGTCTGCTGATGTAGGTACAGAAATCTTCTATTTCCTATGAGGTAACAGGAAGAGCAGCATGGGAGCAAAACAGCCCCCACTTAATGGATGTGCCATATGTCTATCCCTATGGATTGCTGATACACTCATAACCTGTGTGCTTTTGGGCCCCAGGTACCATGACCACCAAGAACTGTAGATAGATCAGCACAGTAAATCCAGATCTTCAATAGGCATAACACAGGATTCAGCTAGCCTACACAAGCATTTGAAGAACTGGCCTGAATAGAGTTAAGATCTAAATTCAGACCCAACCACAGTTGTTCCACATATAGAATCTTTGTTTTGATTCCCTTGACATGCTTCTTCCACTTTCCAGTTACAGTGATAAAACAGTAGACAGAGACAACTGGTGTGAACAATTAGACCGTACATTTAATTTTACTAGTTAAAACAATTTTAGCCCCCTTTTAGCAATTTCTGTTGAACTCCTGTTGCACTGTTTTCAAACAAGGTATGTGTCAAATGAGTATTCTTGAAGAAGGAAAGTTCCTTCCCATTACCCTTCCCCTTTCCCTTCTTCCCTTTCACTCTCATGGAGAACTTTGGTACAAATCCTCCACTCAGAGTGAACTCTGGGTCAGATCAGGTTGCTCAGGGTCATAAAACCAAGGCTTGAATATCTTAAAGGATTGAGATTCCACAGCCTCTTTGGGCAGCACATGTTTTTTGCCTACCATGACTGATAGAAATTTTTGTACTATCTGGAATTTTTCTTGTTGCAATCCTTGTCCATTGCCTCCTGTCTTTTTGTGTTTAACCTCCTGGAAGAGTCTGGTTGCACCTTGTCTGTAGCCTCTTAGTAAGGAGTTGAAGACAGCAATTCTTTCTCTTCTTGAAACAACCCAGTTCTGTCTTCTCTTGTGGTAACCAAGCATTTAGAGTATAAAAAGGTATCAAATACTCAGATTGGTTTGGATATTCAACACAAATCCCATCTGAAAGCATGTATTTCTCTCTACGTAATGTGGGATATTTGGTCTGATTCTTTAGAATTTAGTGATAAACGTCCAGCTGATGTCCATGAAGACAGAATCTGGTGCCATAATGCTCCCATATACTGGACTGTTTGCATGCTTCTCTGTGCTGTACTAGTGGTACTTTGGCACTGTCTATTTTTTTCCTTTTTTTTTTTTTAAAGGAGGAGTGGATAGGTTTCATATTGTTGCTGTAGGGAGTAAATTGTCAAGGTCAAATATTACTGGTAAAAAAAAATCTCAGTTGTAGGATGTTAATAAAGTTACAGTTGTTAACTAGAAGATTTCTTTTTTAGTTACATGATGAAAAGAATTGAGAGTTGAAGGAAAGACAGCTTTTGAAAATAAGTAAACAACTGATTGTGTAATATTTTCTGTAGAATCAGTACAGTAGCCAGAATTCTACATAGAGAAGGACATAGAATCATAGCTGCAGCCATAACAAAAGATCCCTTTGCAAGTGTATCTAGAGTGGGGAGTCCATAAGGACTTAGTCAAATAATGAATTGAGACATTATTGCTTTTTTTTTTTTTTTTAATACATACCTACATTTGCATAACAAATGCAAACATATCTGTCTGGAGAATCATATGTGGCAAGTACCTAATAGCTGCTTATTACAAAGCAGATATTGCTGATTCCTGAAAGGAGAACTGAATTCAGTTGATCTCAGTCTTATTTGATCTACTACAAAAATTGCCAAGTTCTTTATCTTGCAAAACAGAATTTGCTGATGGTGGTTTTCTCCAAAATCACATATCCCACAGGATGCTCTCCTTCCCTCCTGTTTATTTTCTTTAAAATACCACTAAGAACACAAGGGACTTGTAACACTAAAATGAAATTATTCCTCCATAAATTAGTAGAAGTGAAACACCAGTGGGAGACCTTAAAAAGGTGAAATGTGTTAATGGTGTCATTACCACTTGGTCACCTGTTGCCATGAGTGCTAAGGAAAGTGCATTTCTCAAACCCTGAGCTGCTGTTATAGCAACTTATCACCAGGTCTTGGCAGGAGTCCTTGAGAGATCATGAAATATATAATTTACAGTTTGCTTCTGGGAAGTGTACTGATAAACCAAGCTAGAATAAAATTACTTCAAATGGACGACATTCTTAAGCTTGAATTTCCTGATATTTTGGCTGGTCTAAATCAGAAGATGTAATTTTTTTAAAAAATCTTAATTTTGTGATAATTAATTAATTTTTAATGTACAATTGCCAAATGCTACATGATCTATACCTGGGTTACTTTCTTCTCCTTGTGTCCACTTCCCATTTCCCTTTTCCCTTCCCCGTCTTTTTCTCAGGAACACAAAGCCATCAAACTTAAAAGGATTTGAGGTGTCACAGCAATGCTTTTAAATTAAGCAGGGATTTCAATAGAAACAGGAGATACACAACACTTCCAGAAATCTCAGAGGAAACCAGTTGTGCAAAATGTGGAAAGGAGGCTGATTGTAGAACCAACATGGTGAGTTTTGCCTCTGCACTTCTGGCTGCTTCTGGAGCACTGACAAGCCTGAATTCAGAGCCCTTGGTCTGTTCCAAGACAAGCTTTCACTTCTGCTGGACAACCTGTCCAATTTCCTGCCCCACAGTAGTTTTTTGCTGCCTATCTACTTTTACTGACCCTGCAATGAAGCTTGGCCACCGTAAACCAGACATTTTGCTGCTAGGCTGTATGACATGATAATTCCTGTTGCCTCCAGATCTTTGATTCTCATCCAGCTTTGTGCCCTTACTGGCCAGATCCTTCTCTTGATGAGATTTTTATATTTTTGCACAACATTCAACTCGGAGAAGATAAATGAATTCTTGATCTCTGAACCATGGAGGTTCCTTGTATGTGTGCTGGATGAATAGATTAACATACATGCTGTGTGCACACAAGGGATTCTGTAAATGTTGATCCATGAGCCTTGCTAAATAAAGCCTAGTGTATATTTTAACTTTAAGTGTAACTTACTCAAGTTACAAGGCTGTCCACTTGGCCCTTTGAAGAAAAAGCAAACAAAGCCATTTTGTTTCCTGTATTTATGATCACAGTATGACACACCTAAATAATGCAGAAATTAAAAATAAGCATCTACAATGTAATCATAAATAAGTGTAAGTATTTCTTTAACTCCATGGTGAAATGGATGGGTGTGTAGACTTATCAGACTTAAAATTTATCAAACTTATAACTGAATTATGACCTTTTTATTATTGATAGCTGAATTGTTACATTTTGTATACATGATCATTGTTAGGCTCCATATATGCTATTATGGCTGCTCTGTTTGTGAGCTATGTAATTTGCCATCATATAGTGTTGCCATCTGACATAATTTAGATAAGTGGAGACATTTTCATTTTATGGTAAAATAAGATTATTTAATTTTTCTTATTCTGTGCTCCCAAATTCCCAATGTCATTTGTATGCTTTAAGTGTTTACTGCTTTCCATCTGCTTCCTGTCTTCTATACTGCACGCATTTAGGGAAAGAAACTGTCTTCTATCTATCTGTCTGAAGCGGAGTTAGATTGTCTCTGTGAGTGGCTGTATCAATCATAAAACTATAACAAGAGTCCTGTTTTCTAACAGCTACGTATAGCTTAGTTTTATATTCAGGGTAGGATGAGTCATGCAGTCTACATCTGTCTAGTTTCACCTTCTAATCTACAAGCTTTACAAGCATTACAGAGTTTTAAGCAACTAGCTGCTTAGCTTCCTAATTCTCCTTATGTAGTCAGCAGAGAGACGCAGGCTCTGCCCAGAGCACAGTGCAGAGCATCTGCATTGGGCTTTACCTGGAACAGGCCCAAGCACTGCTCTGGACCTTGAGGGAAGAGTGATTACGGCATGCAAGGGGTGATTACAGGAACTGTGTTAAGGGCTGCTTTATTGCTGCTGGGTAACCAGGTTACTTGATCTCTAGCTGATCTTACTTACCATATGAAATTTAAAGCAATGATTTGGAGAAAACTGCAGGCTAATAGATACTTAGAATAAAACAGTGCATGAATGCAGGATACATACTTAATCAGGATAGTTGTTTTATTTGCAATTAAAGAAAATATTTCAATGGCACTTATCTCCATTTCACTTCCTAACACCATCAAAAATAAACACATAGTGTTTTAGTGTTCAATGATTTCACTTCCTCACAGAACAAATCAGTGTAATTAGAATATTATTTGGATGGATATTTTTAGTATCTGTATACAAATAGATTTTTCTTCTGCAATACATGGCAATTACATTTAGGCAAAATCTTGCTTCTTCATTTTGATATAGACTTAATAAAAAGTACATTGTGTTTAATATTGTAATCAATTTAATTCCAACATCTAATTAATATTGCAATTCGTAGTGTAGGAGATGAGGGAACTATCTAATATCATACACACAGTCAATGTTCTCTAGCACCTAGGAATACTCAGAAAACATTTTTAAAACCTCTTAGAAAATTTCTTCTTTTAAATTCCTGAGATCAATGTTAAAATATCCCCAAAATATTGTTATGAATTTGCTTTTTAATCTAGAAAATATTTGTGTCATATAAAATTGTCATTAGATTTGGCACTCTATTATTTTTGAAGCAATTTGCCACTTTATTTCTTTTGAAGCACATGTTCAGAAAGGAACAATATCACAGAAAGGAAATTGCACTGTTTCAGTGCTCAGACACCCTCAGAATTTGGTCCTATAGAGCTAGAAGATAATATTTACATTACTAAATCATGTGCTGAAATGAGAGTGGTGACATGTAATAACCTCTCCCTGGAAGTGATATTTTTATTTTTAAAGACATAATTAGAGGCTCATGCTTGATATTTCTCCTCTATAGGAAATTTGGAGCATGTGTGGTTGATCCCCTTAGAACTGCATGTACTCTCAATGAAGAGTTAGATAATTCTTTGTAAAAGAAAATCTAACTTAGTTTTATCTCAAAACCTGGTCATCAAAAATGTACTGTAACCTGTGGTTCTGATGGCTTCTTATTTCTCATTTTCTCCTACAATCATTAGTTTTGGTCATGGTTCCAAGGCAACACTTGTCACATCCTCAACAATTATGATTACAAATATTTCTCTAAAAGTTTTGCTTCAGGCCAGACAAGCCTGGGTAGACCACAATCCCAATGTATTATTTCTCAGGTGTACAAGATAATGTTGGTTGTGAAATGTTGTGTTGTGAAGCCATACCTTTATGAACATTTCCTTCAAATGTGCTCCTAATGAAACTATGTAATGATTCCAATAATTTCAATAATTTTTGTTATCTTCAGCCTTTAAACAGTCTTATGCTGATCTGATTCATTACTTGACTTTTCTTTTGCTTTCTTTGGCTAAGTAGCCCTACAGGAGGCAAGGGGGATTCATCTAACCAAATATAATCTCCTTTACTCAATAAAGAAAATAGGTCTTTTTAGTGCACAATTAATTTTAATGTTAAGTGGCTATTTAAAATGTCAAAAAATTAATCTCACCCTGGAAGTGCTCATTTTGGTGTGGATTATGGAGAAGTCTTGAACGACCAGACACAGGAACCAACATTGCCCATGTCTAATGTGGGGTTTGGTTTAAGATTCCTAAATCTGGATGTCTGTAGATATCTAACTGAAAGTTTAACATCTAGGTGCTGTTATAGTCAGTGAAGTCTGGATAATGATTCAGTGTGGATGTCTGTTTTAGGGTGAATTGGATTAATTCTTGAGGTTCAGTTCTCTGTACTGATCAACTCTCCAATGGCTATAAAAGGCACTCCAGGTACAGAGTGAACATATAAACACCTATACATTAAAACTTAATTTCAGTGCCTTAAACTACAAGCTGAGTCCAAATTCTCATGTCTTTCTTTCACTTACACATTTTAAAAGTTTTGCTTGAATTATTCAAGTAATCTTAAACCCAGTTCTGTCTAGTTCATCTTTTCTGCAACACCGAATATCCTTTTTGCTTTGGTTGTCTGTTATAGTATCTCTGTATCGTTAGCATCTTTGGATTTCTTTCACCCTCTCACAAGCCCTGTTTATCACCAATACATAGCAATATTCATCATTGCCAGAAAATTGCTTGCATTACTGATAAAATTCCCTAAAACATCTCTCACGTTACCATATTGCATGGTGGGCAGGACCTTATTTTCTCCTTCTCACACCTACACAAAGCTTATTTACAGGGAATGTTGATCCATTTCAGATGGCGATATACTGACAACATTTTATATTAAATTCAATGATAGCACATATCACTTTTTTTTTCTTTAATTAAAAAAACCAAACAAACTTGACAGGAGAAAAAAAAAAAGAAAGTAGATAAACAGTTAGAAAAATCACTAGTAACTTTTATATGTATGTTTTTATTGGATCTCTGATAGTTTGAACTATTTCAGTGTTTCTCTTTTCTTGTTTCAACAACCTTACTCCTGTAGTTTTATATTTATTTTCTACTTTAAAAAAATTGCTTTTCACAGCTTCTGTGGTCTTCAATAACTATTCCATATTGCCCTATGCCTATTCCTCCTTTCATTCAAACACTCCAATGAGTCACACCTTTTTTCAAGCTTTACAGTCTCACATCTACTAGTCGTAATTATATCTCAATGTAATTTTTTACTTTAACTCTAAAATACAGGTTCCCATTCTGTGAACACTTGCTGGATGGCTTTAAGTCTGTTGACTTCAGTCAACAGGAGTTTATAAATTAAGAAGTCCAGACCTTCCAAGACCTTTAAATTAAAATTGTAGGTATGCCAAGTTAAATCGTGCTGTATTTTATATTCTTTCCCATTCACTACCAACTTAGGAACAGTTAAGTTACCATGAACTCCTTTGATATAGAAAATCATACATTTCTTTTCTGCTTCTGATGTTGACAATATGCAATAAGCTGGAAGCTTCAGTTATGTAAGCATGAGTGAAAATAAGTATCTATTAGCAGTAATGAAGAGTAAGGCATTTGGCCATCTATCCTACCAGAAAGGTTTAAAATTCACATTTAAAAACCCCATGAAAATGATTTTTTTCTGTTAATAAGAAATAGTAGTAAAAAAACCCCAAATATTGGATGGCCAGTTTATTTCTTATTAGAACTCCTTAATTTTGAAATTTCAGGAATCAGTCTAGTAGCAAGTGCCGGAGCAAATAAATGCTTTCTATACTGATCTGTGCCACTCTACAGCTGTGTAAGAATGCCTTTGGTCTAGAGCATGTGCATTATCACTTCCGCTCCAGACAGGAGATCCCAGCTCACTTCACAAGTAAAGTCCTTTCTTTTTCTTTCATTGGCTGGGGAATAATGGCCCAAGGGATTTTATTTGTGCATTTGTTCTGGTTGCTCAGAAAACCAAGTGCTCTAAAGCAGGGTAGCACCTTGGGAGTCAATGGCATTAGGACAGATTATGTCAGCTGAGGAGCTGGAGTTGAAATACATTGAGAAACTTGATTACAGCTGTGCCATTTTATATCTGAGGAAGTGTTAGAAGTCCTTCAATGTTTTATTTTGACTGCAAGTAGATAAGATTTTTAAGGCCTTAAACCACCTTAGTCAATATCTTAGTTTTAAAAATTGTTATTAAATATCTTTGCCCAAAGTATTTTTATCTTTGATATCGCAAAAATGTCACCTACATTTTAGCAAATATGTTTCTATGTTTCATGTGTTTTGCAATTGTTTAGTTAGACATGTTAGTCAGTTGGTTCGCTCCACGTCCCCCTATCCTTCCCCCTCACGGCTGGTTTCTCCCACGGTGTTTACCCCGAAGTTTCCCGCCGCTTGCCTGTCCCTCCGCCTGCCAATCTCCTGCTCCTCCCCAGTTATCCTCAGATCCTTCTGCCAATCTGACTTGTACAGCCCACCTCCTATGTCAATCTGCATTCATCCTCACAGTGTTTTCAAGAATGTCCCCTGCCAGTTGCCCTGTACCCTACAGGTCCCGAGTCCCTCCCTTGTTTAGTCCCCATTGGCTGTTAGGAGCTCTACACTCCTCCCCAAGTTTTCCCTCATTGCTTATTCTTAGTGCACTCCCATGTACACCCACACCCTTTATAAATAGCTGCCCAGCATTAGTTAGATTGACTCTTGTTCCTGGTCCCCGACAGGAAGGAAGTTTTCTTGGCACACCATATAAGTCTTCTCTCCTTATTTCTTTCCTTTGGGATTCCTCATCGTTCCTACAGGCAGCTTTGCCCATGCAGTTGCCCACACCACTACCAGCTGGTCTTACCAAAGACTCTGGAGGGGCCACTCTCGTGGCTCTCCCCAGCCACCAAAAGAGATTTGCTAGCTGGTGTCATGCCATCTCCATGGCCGCAACCTGAGAGCGACATATGCACTGTGATTAAAGGGTATAATCTCTAAAGAGAGTTTTATAATAATTTTAATTACCCTGGACTTAATAAAAAGACTTAAGGGATTTAATAAAAGGGCATTAAGAGATTGCCAAAGGGTTAAATATATATATTTTTATAAGAAAAATTGTAAAGCTTTTGTGACTTTGAGGTGGGAAGGTGGAAAGACTTAGTGGGAAAAGAGGAGGAGGTGAGCAAAAGTCAAGATGAGGATTAGTGTCAATTAAACTTCCCTTTGAACCTCCTAACTTGCATATGCAGAACCTGACAGCGCTGAAAATATTTGCAATTTCCTGGGCCACACAGACCAGAGAGGTTGCTGTACAGCTCAATGACCCATTGAAAGGTGGGGGGAAGAAAGGTATAAACTCAGCCAATTTATTCTAGCTCAGTGCTAAGACATTTTAGCTCTAATCCAGGGGAGAAGATTTGAGTGAATGAGGAAATTTTGATAGACAGTACATTCATTTCTCAGGCCCCAAATATTTTGTTTGGTTTTGATCTACCTTAGATCAAAACTAAACAAATTCTCTGCTCTAATCCTCATCCTCTTCTCTTAAGTTTCAGGTTAGCATAGAATCCAGTGTTTTTCTAGTCTTCCAGGGTATAATAAATGTAATAAGAGATGAGAAGATCAAAGTGAACCAACAACCTCCAGACAGGAAATTCTATAGCTCTTACAAAACAAGGCAAAATCCAACATGCAAGCACCTAGAACATTGCCTCACTTCACTTATACTGAATTAAACCTCAAGCCTTATCCAGAGAGAGATAATGTGGTGATTTAAATGTAGATACCTGAACATAAACCAGCACAAGTTCTCTTGAAGGTTTTGTTGGCTGGAAATAAAATGAGTTGCTTAGATTTTCCAGTTGGGGTTAGCACACATTTATAATGTGTTTTCCATTTCCTAACACTACAGTCTTTCAGTGCTGGGATAAATCTTTTCTCCTGGTTGCAGGCATTCCTGTAAGCCTCGGGGATAGACATTCTGCACAAGGAAGCACAGAGGAGTGCCTTGGGGCTTACAAAGTCTGTTTTCCTCTGTATGGAATTCTGCATAGGAACAGACTTCTTGAACAATTTTATACAACCATGTACACAATCCACATCTAGTAACCCTTTTCCCTCCATCCCCAGAGACTATACCTCTCATGTGGAGAGAAAACTACGTGTCAGCATTCAGAAATGCAAGAGAAGCATTTGCCCACCTTTATCAATGAAAGTACCACTAAAGCTTCAGATAAATGTGGCAATGTAACATTATTAAAAAAAAAAAACAACAAAACCACCATCTGTTCATCTATACCTGTGCATATCTCTGATTTCTTACTTCCCACCTTTTTATTTGTGAGTGAAAGCTACAGAAATTTGGCCAGAGGCACTCAGCTATATTCTGTAAAATGCACCAGTATGTTCTTTAAGTCTACACTAAAAAATTATAAGTTTGAGAAAGACATTTTCTCTAGCATGAAGGCATAAGGAGAGCTGAAAAAGTGTGTATGTTTAGCTCATGCTCTGTTCATTGATCAAAGCATAATTGTTTCCTTATTTTTTTGAGATATGCTAAAAATGCAAAGCAATAGCAATTTTAAAATTATTTTTGGCAAGCAGTGACTTGAGATAGCAAGAAAAATAGAACAGCAGAAAAACTTGTATATTTTAGATAACTGGTATGGTCAACTAGTTATATAAAATGGAATTTTGAGAATTTTGAGCAGGTCCATGCAACCACACTAGCTTTGTTATGAATTCCATGAGGTTGTAATTCAAACAAACACTACCAAGCAAAACATATGTATTATTCTGTTAATGAATGAAACCTAGAGGGTTTTAATGCTTCTGTGGAAATAAACTGATTCACTGCAGACTAATTCAAGACATTTCTACTCTTGGCAGAAACAAACATGCAAACAAATAAATTCCTAGGCATCTAACCTGCAAAACAAAGCAGTTTGTTTGTTTTCTTGCTTGCTTGTTTTTTATGCGAGGAGCTTCTCATAAATAGTAAAGCCAGATTTTGATTTTTCCTTTTCCTTTGGCTAAGAGTTAACAGTCTTTACAGTGGAAATATAACATGAATTGTAAACCTTCTGAGGAAGGAACTGTGTTTCCCTTTATTGTGGACAACAGTCAGCTCTACTTATTTTGCATGTCTCTGAAAAGGTCCTCCAGGTCTGTATAAATTGCAAAAACACATTAAAAATTCAGTCATATCCACATATGGACAGGTTAAAGCAGTGAGGGCCATATGCACTGTTAGCATTTCATACTGGCTATCTCCAGTCCCCTTGTCCGTCTTGGCTGCTGACTGAAGACAGGGCTGTGGCACAGCAGTGCCCATCTAACTGTTGGCTGGTGTGGTGCCACCCTCCGTGGCAGTCAGGAGTCAGATTGGTTTAAATTGCTGTGCAACCACAGCTTAAATTATCCTACCTGGGTTAGGTAACTCAGGTTGAGAACACACCTTCCTTTGTGGTGTGTTTCAGCATGACTTTCATGTTAGTTTTATGTTTCCTACTAAAACAGAGATTGGTATGGAAAGTGAATGAATTCAGAGGAACATTACTAAGTTCCAGCAGAGATTTAGCCTTTGGCTACAACAGGCACAGCCCTAAGTCCTGAGAAAATTCCATTTACTCCCTGTGACTCATTTCTGCATACCTTGCCCAGGCAAAGCTTCCACTTAAGAGGATATTTCTAAAAAGGGCCAGACTAGCAGTTACACAGGATATAGCCGTCAGATTGTCAGATCCAGTAAAGTCATTTGGCTTTGGGGGTGAGTCAGGGGGTACTACACAGTGTTTTCATTGCATAGGCAGTGGAAAATATCCCTTGTAACAGTATTAGGGTTAAAAAAAAAAGGTGTGCAAAAATGCATGGGACTTGTTTCTAAGGTTTTTCACCATTCTTGTCCTGTTTTGTATAAAGCATTTTAAGCCCATGCTGTATGTTAAATACCTAGGCAGTACTATGAACTTAAATTTCATTTCATTACATTTAAGCACATGCATAAATGATTTGCTGGACCAAGTCCAGAATGCTTGCTGAATCAAACTGAAATACAGCTATGTCTGTTCTTCCTCCTTAAACAAACAAGTACTAAATGAAATACAATAAAATAACATTCCCAGAGAAATCCTTTGCCACAGAAAGAACTGCTGCATTGTTGTGTCAGTAATTTGCCTAATGTTTAGTATCTGCACTGTTCATACAAGTGTAATGCAGCAGTTGTTAGGTAAACATTATAATTTTATCCTCCTGTTACACTGGGCATAGTTTTGTAGAGGAAGAAAGTAAAATGTAAAAGGAAAGGAAAGAAGTAAGAAAACAAAAGCTGGAAATGTCATTCCAAATTGCTTGAGTCAAGCTAATGAATGATATTGCAGTCTTAACAGCAGCAGTGGAATCTTGAAAAAAATCTGGATTCACTTCCTTCAGTGCACAATGTGCAATCCAGGACATGCTAAGCAAGACTCAGCTCACAGAGGTACAGATGCTTCATCAGGGCTAGTGAGTTAATGTCTATTTCTAGCATAAACTGTAAAATGAGAATAATGCTTCTTATTTGACACTACAAGAGAAATGTGTTGATTTTTTTCAAACTTGCTGAAAAAATCCCACTTCCTTTTCTAAACAGAACCTAGTGAGTATATTTGGGTTTTTTTTGTGCTTTGTTGCTAGGAGCAATACATGTAAAGTACTGATAAATGAACCAAGGTAAGAGAGGAGAAAGACTGTAGAAGGAATAACATTTGCAGGATAACAAAAATAATACCAAGTACCCGTGAACCATCCGGTGAGACAGCAAGAATATTTTCTACTTTACTGGACTGTGAATAAGGACCTAAATTGCAGTGAGCTCTTTCTTTGAGGAAGGCAGTTTTACTTTTTTTCTCCACCTAATGGACAATGCAGTGCAGGGTTTACCAAATTTTTTTTATGTATGCATGACCTCACCCAAGCAGAGCAACACTTTTAGGGCCTTTCACATTAGGCTCTAGTAAATCTGTGACGTTCCACTGTCTGCATGGTAGTTGTAAGTATTTTTCCATGCAAAAGCTTCCTTGCTATTTCAGACTGCCAAATGCTCCATATGTTCTGCTCCCTGCTGCACTAAGGCAGACAGGTAAGGTAAAAGGACCAAGTGACTTGTGCAGAGCTATTTCAGTATAACATCATATCAAAGCTTCAAAGTAGAAGCTTTTTCTTCCCAATCCTGATGCTCAAACTTTCCCTCCTTCTATGTTGTTTTCCTACCCTATTTTATTTCAAGGAAACAAAATAGCTTTAAAAACCTTCCTCAGACTATGACCCATCCTGAATTTTCTGCACTACACTTGTGAGTTTTCCAGTAGTCTCTTGAACTGCTCAGCAGAGATGTGAAGCCCAAATGTAATTCCATGGACTCAGCCCTGGATACAACAGTCTTCTTGTCTAGGTGCACAGAGTATGATTGGGCCTTGACAGAGTGGTCTGGTTTACACATTTTCAGAAATGTAAAATTTTTTTGTTTGCTTTGAAATTCTTCATCCTATTTCTTTTTTCATTCGCTTGGTATTGTTGTTACTGTAATATAAATAATTAGGCCTGCAGAAATTAAGAATGTAATTAGAAAAATTAAACAGGGAAAGACCAACTGAGCCTGTCCCAGTTCCTACCGAAGGCCTATTGATTTAGGCTTTGAATCTGTCAGATTATGAATGAACAAGCACAGGAAAGAGGCCCAGGGCACTGGTGGTGACAGTGGCCTGTGATTGTCCCCACAGTTACATGGGCAGCATGTATCCTGGCAGGGCTTTGATGGGGACAATGGTCTGGGACAGCTGGGGGTTAGCAGGGCATGGAGAGCACTCCCAGGAAGGAGGCTGGATGTGGCCACCCTGTGCTGCAAGGTAAGGGGACGTAGCTGCATCACTGCAACCAGCTGTGCATAACCACATGTGAAGCACCATGCCAGGCTAGTTTTTGACTTATATCCAGAGATGGCCCACTGAAATTACTGTAATAAATATTACCAATAATTTTCATGCCCTAATGGACAAAGGGGCATTCAATTTCAGTTTTTAAGATACTTTTACAGCAACAAGACCCACCCAAATTTAGAAGTCTTCTAACAGAGTTTTTGTTTTTATAACAAGTAACTTAATTAATTGCAGCCCATACTCATACATGGTGCCAAGAAGAGTTTTTCCAAGGTCAAAGGACGTTTCCTGCAGTCCTGGCATTTGGACATTTATTAGTTCCAACCGACATACAGAGCCAGGTATGAAATCCAGCATCCAGTTTTGCCTTTCAGTTCTGTCTCTCATCCCTACACTGCTCTGGAACTGTCTTCCTCATACCTTTTGGTTCTTCTATGCAACGAGAATGCAGGCAGAGAAGGCTGTAACAGCTTACCTACTTCTTTTCTTTTTTCTTAGAATTAGGTCCGGGATACAATATGCACATATAGGGAATGAATTACTTGTTCAATTCAATTGAAAGATTCTGTGTGGTGATATGGTATGTGTATGGTATGTCTTATTTAGAACCTCTTTTTGGACATACTGAACTTTCTTCAGAACATTCCACAGAACTTCACTATATTTTATAAATCATGATCATAATAAATATGCATTGCACATATATTATATCAAACTCCAAGGCTCTAGCTCTCATTTGGATCTCCATAAGACCACAATTACATATTGGTAATATGTAATACATATTACCAATAGAGATGACATACCTGGCACTTGGAGATATTTTTCTTAATTACCTCCCCACCATGCCTTAGGATATGCTCATGTCATTTTGTATACATACATACACACACTCCTGCAGAAAAGGCAATTCTATATGGTCCTTTATCATCAGACAAGGACATTTGTACTTCCTGACACACAATTCCTTTAGAGACACTTAGTAAGTCAATATAACTTTACAAGGGCACAGATTTCTGCTGGGGAATCGATTCCCAAGAGGTTTTGAGGAAAGCGTGAATGTTTCTTGGTTGTGTAATAAGAACCAATTGCTCCTAAAAGTTGTGAGATATTCAACAGAGACCTTGTACAAGAACACATTGTACATTGGTGCCAAAGGCATAATTTTGCATGGTGAAAGAGCTATGTTGTAGGAATCTTCTTTCTGAAGATTCTGTAGCTGATAGGGGTCAGAAGATTTGACTGTATTCCAAGGAAGCATTGGTTTTCCCTATAAAGTTTCCCCAAAGTCCAGACTTGGTGTCTGAATGACAAGTGGAGTTTGTCACCAGGGTAAAATGGCATAGGAAAATATTTCAGCTTGGTGGGAAAATGCTTCAGTAAATTAGTATTGGACTTAATAGGAGAGGATGGGGTTTTTTATTTGCGTAGAGAGATTGCTGCTGTATTTTTTCAAGTTTATTACTGTGTCCACTCCTCTTATAAAGATTTCCTTGTTTGTGCACAGCTGTAGAGGTCTTACAAGGTGGGGAAATCCTTTCAGCTGAACATGTGAGAAAGACTGCCTTTGCTTTTCCAGGTGAGCAACCACAGGAGAGCGTCGAGAGAGTTTCGAGGTGTGTTGTATCCATGCCTTCTTTTTTTGGCAGCCTGTGGGCAGACTGGTTACATTTGAGAGCAGAATCAAGCTGTAGGGTATAAAACTGAGAGGCATAAAATAGAGGACTGCTCTCAGATCGGGATGGAACCCCCTCCATCTCCCAGAGTGATGAAGTACAAACTGGAATCTCCGACATACAGACCCAGGGAAGTGTTGGAAACACTATCTCTGGAAGGGCTCAAAATATGTGTGTCACTTGAGGACGTGGTTTAGTGGTGAGCACATTGGTGATGGGTCAACAGTCGGATTTGATGCTCCCAGAGGTCTTCTCAACCATAAAGATCCTACGGTTCTGTGGTGATGAAGCTCTAAAATTGTGTCAGGAGAGACTCAACAAACGCCCATTTACATCCAGCTTCCATGTTTTTAAGAGAAACCTTTACTGCCGAGCCCGCCCCTCTGCGTGGGAAGGCAGGACCAAAACGGAGCCCACACACCTGGAGAGGGCGGGTCGTGCCCGGACGGGTGCTGCGGGCTAGAACACATTTTGTGTGCCTTTTTGCCTGTTTCAGGGTGTACCTTTCCTGTGGGGGGAGGTGAGGGGGCGGGCAGGAGCGCTCGCCGCCGGCCGCCGTTCGCAGCCCATTGTGGCGCCGTTGCCGCGGCGACGGGAGCAGCTGCCGGCGGCGGCGCCGTGGCACGGCCGCGGCCGTGTTTGCCAACAGCAGGAGCGCGGCCCCGGCCGCAGCCTGCCCGGGGCCCGCCGCCGTCGGCAGCGCTCCCCCGGGAAGCCCCCCGGACACGCCGAGCGATCCCTGCCCTTCCCCGCTGCTGGCACCCGGGGCCGCCCCGCGCGGTCCCGCTGCCCCGGCGGCGCTCGCTGCGCGCCCTCCCGGGCGGGTTGCGTCTCTCGCAGATTTACGGCAGATCTGCTGCTGCCGCTGACCTTTCTTCCTCCGTGCGGGGTAATGAATGTTGCTGTTTAAACGCTCTGCCTCCACAGGCCCTGTGCTTCAGGTTTTCAAAGGGTAGCAGAGTACCCAGGGGAAGCCCTTTGTTGCCCGGCCGTGAAACCTGAATATGGGCTCTCCTCTTGGAAGCTTGAAAGGCCGAAAAGAACAGCTGGCAATAGATTTATAGAGTGTAACTTCGCCTAAATCATGTCACAGAGATAGAAAATATGGAAAACATGGCAATCAGTATTATGCCATGGAGTAAAACGCAGGCCAGCTTCCATCCAGAAACAGCAAGTGGACAAAATACCAGAGATGTTTCCTGATAGACAGCATGTAATAACTTCAATTAAAATTCTCTAAATACTGGAATGTTACTGAAAATGCCTTGGAATTTTTAAATATACATGACCACTTTAGGATCAATATGTTCCTTATTCCTTTATATATATATATATATATATATATATATATTCCATCACAATTCTAGTTTAAAATGGATATATTAACACCTAATTATCAGTACCACATCATGGAGCTAGTCCCTAGAAAGCCTACTTTTCAGAAATAGTATGTTGTAAATGGGTCAAAAATATAAAATAAGGAATTATACAGTTAAATACATATCCTATTGAATTTCAGTCTTCAGTAATATGTCTCATGAAAAATTCATATTCATATTATTAATCCCATTTCTCTATTCCTAAACTAATAGAGAAGTATAGTAATTTTTTTGTAACTAATCAGTTATACCAAGAAACATTCCAAGAAAGAATCAAAAGGTTGCACTAACATTTTAAAAAAGTTTTAAAGTTTCAAGTAAAAAGTTATTCAACATTTCTGAAACGTGACAAGAATAATAATAAGAAATAGAAAACTGAAAACCTGGATTAATTTCTACTCTCTGTTCTGTATCACCATTCCTCTCTCTCTTATTGCAGGGAAATATGTATTGGTTTAGTTGTGGATGTGAATTTGAATGTAGAATTCAAAGGGCACTTGTTTATCACCTTAGTCTGGTGGTATACCCAGTTCTACTCAGAGGCCAGACAGCCCATTAGACAAGATGTTACACACTATTACTAATACAGTAAGTCAATTAAAATTTGCTTGACTACAACAAACTCACTGTACAGAAATACCTCAACAGGCTCCAAGTGCGGGAAGATTTTGATGACACTAAGAAGGCTGTATTATTCCACTAAAAATCCATGTCCAGTCTTTATTTTGCAATGCAGTAGAATAAAGCCATGTGTGTAGATTCTGCAAATGGGGTCATAAATACTTAGGAGATCAATTACATCAGTTTTAACAGAAGGTTGATTTTCTATGATTTCTCAAAAATCACACAATAGTTTTAGAATAATTGAATTAAGTTGGAAAGAACATTTAAGATCAATGAGACCAAGCATTAACTCAGCATTGCCAAGTCCATCACCAGACCACCAAGTGCCACATCGATACCATATTTTAAATACCTCCAGGGATGGTGACTCAGCCACTTCCCTGGGCTAGCTGTTCCCCATGCTTGACGAGGCTTTCTTTTCTTTAAGAAATTTTCCTGAAGCTTCCCTTGGCACATTTTGAGACTGTTTCCTCTCATACTATTGCTTGTTGCCTGGAAGAAGTAATTGACCCTCACCTCCTTTCAGGTGACTGTGGACAGTGATAGGAAATTTTCCCTGATCCTCATTTTCTCCAGGCTAAAGACCCTCAATTGCCTCAGCTGCTCCTCATAAGAATTATGCTCAAGACCCTTCACCAGCTCCATTGACCTTCTCTGGACTTGCTCCAGCTCCTCAATGTCTTTCTTTTCATGAAGGGCCTAAACTGAACACAGAGTTTGAGGCTCAGCCTCACCAATGGTGAGTGCAGGGATATGATCCCTTTCCTAATCCTGCTGGCCATGATATTTCTAACAGAAATAGTTAATTAAAATTTGTGTATGTTTAGGTATTCAGAAGACAAAAACAGAAGCAAAAATACAGCAAAAGAAAACAACCAGTTTCATGCCCAAGAGAGTTCATGATCTTATAAAATTTCAATTATTTTAACAGCAGGACTATTAGTGGACAAGGGAAGATGTTATCTGTTCAGTATCTTAAGAAATTTCTGCAATACTTCTAAGAAATGCCACAGAAGAAAAATAGACACTTTTAAGAAAATGAGGCCTTAGTCTGAAATTTTCTTGTTTTGCTTACTTTTTGTTCTTTTGTTTAATACACTTTCATCGCAGAAGAAAGTGAACAAGTAGTGATGGACATATATGGTAAAGGAACTGCCTGGAAACTCTCAATATAATGCGCATGCCAGGAATATTGTCAGGCTCTCACTGACAGAGGCTTTGATTCAGGGCATTTACAACCTGTAATACAGAGGAACTGTCATTTAACAACTTAAAAAAATTGGTGTTGAACTGCTAATGTACAAGCAAATGAAGAAGCGGATAAAATTTCAGTCAGGTGACAAAGGTGACAAAACTCAGAAAACATCTGCCAAATTGAAAAAAAATTGAAATTGCTTGCTTTTGTTTTTTCTGCTTTTGTTTTTTCTTTTTAGTTAAAACCTTTGAATGCTCAGATTTAAAGTTTTAATCAACATAAAGAAAAGGGAAAAGTTGTTTTATTTATATATTGTATTTTAGCTTTTCTGTAGTTCTGGGTTTTTTTTTAATTGAACATTGACATTTTCAATAAAAATTCTTGTTTCAGTAAAAACAATTCATATTTTCCTACTCATCATCTTGTGTGAATGTCACCAGCAGGCCTGGAACCTGTGTATGTATTCATTAGCCAAATGTGAAGCCAGGCTGGCTGCTGCTAACACAGTGTCTCTGATGCTAGCATATTGCCTATTGCTTGCTCTGTTTCTGATGTATGCACTTGACATCTCAGCTAGCATAGTGCAACAGGAGTTGTTCTAGCTGCCTTTGCCAGATCCCTTCTGATTGTGCTTTGCCACTGTCCCCTTATATTCTTTGTCCTCATCTCTCCCATAGCAAAGCTTCTTGAAGAGCCGGAGGAGCTTGAAGAGTTAAAGTTCCTTGTGAAGCAAAGAGGGGCATGGCCATGTACTGGGGTACTATGCATAGCCTTTCAACTTTTCTGTTGGCCATTTTAGAGAAAGATTTTCACAAAGAAAATCTTTGTGAGTTGTATTTAGCATCGAATAGAAACAACTTTTATAATTCCACTGTAAACTTTACTTCATTTTTCAAGGAAACATTTAACTGTAGGATGAACTTGAGAAACTGCTGTGGAAAATTTTTCTTCAGCAGCTGAAATCCACACTTTCATTGTATTAGCAATTATTTGTGATGAAAGAGGAAATCTGCATGTAGCATCTCTTAAAATCATCAAGAAATGGGCTTTTGAATAAACATTAATCTCGTTAGATTAAAATATGAAAACTCCATATTTCCTCTTCTTAATTATTTCCTTCTCATCAAAACTAAAAGAGTGAAGAAAACAAGAATTCATTTTAACATTATTAATAAATGCCTAAAATTTTAATTTTCAAATTTTCTATGCTAAATGTAACTGGATTATTAAAATAAGAAAATAAAGTGAACAAAAGTGTATAAGAAGAGTTTTCATTAAAAAATTAAAGATTTAATATAACGCAAGACTGAATTTGGGAGGGAAGGGGATTCTCTTTTGTTTTTTCTGACAGGAAAATGTATACCTGGCACTCTGTTCACAAATTGAATACTGTACAGAATCCATTTCACCCTTTTTCTACTTTGGATTGTGTGCTGGAACTGGTCTCTCCAGTAGAGATTTGGATTCCCAAAATGAAGTGAGTTCTATGAACTGTGTGAGTGACTTTGTGCAAGTGTCAGTACTGGAGTGGGGTTTGAGGCCAAATTTGCCATCCCTCTGCATTGCTTGTTTACAGAAACTCTTTCAGTTCAATTGTGGAACAATTCAGCTAACACTCCTGGCAGGCTGGTGGACTTCCACCACTCTGAACCCCTTTTTCCTGGCCACACTTCTTTCTGTTTCTGGGACTGTCTGTGATTTGATACAGCCATGGTCATGGTGTTTTAGACATCTCTGTAAGCAAGTGTTCATAAAACTTCTCCTATGCACTTTTGACTTTCTTGAGGGGGAAGACAAGATGCAGATTGTGGGACTATGGGGCATGTTTTCATAGATATGGTGGTTTAATCTTAGGCAATTCTAGATAAAAAGTGAAAAGGAACAGTATGGGCTCTGTCATACTAACAAGAATAGAAAATGTTAAGTTTCTTGGTGTGGTTGGAGAGAATCCTGGAAGAGTAAAGAAAACAGGAATGCTCTCCTAGACTGTTACCAGCTTTCACTCCCCTTCTTCTGCCATTTTCCTAGCCAGAAGCCCAAGTTTCATAAGCAGCGTTCTCTATTAAAGCTTAGAGCAACAACTCTCTCTGGCTACTAGCACTAATGTGGAAATCGTGCCATGGTATCTTCATGGCTACTCTTAACTGTAGAAGATGGGCCAAAATTGTTCATGAAATATAATCAGGCTTCCTCCACTTATTATCCTGCTATATCCGTGAGACTGGAGACCCCCATGAACAAAATACATAATAACATCTCAGCTAAGGCTGAGATAATACAAATATATATATATAAATACAATATACATACAATACAATATATATACAATATAAATATACAACTGCATAATAACATCTCACCTAAGGCTGTCAGGATATTACCATTCTGAATGAATTTCAGCACCCAACCAAAGTCCATATACAGAGTCAGGAAAACTAGTTCCAAACTGGACTGATTTAGCCATGAGCTAATTAGATCTTTAACTTGGTAAAGAAGGAAACTTCTATAGCTTCAGATACTAACTTGCATTTGGATATAAAAATGCTTCCACAGTGAAGTGAAAGAAACTTGGAACTATTAAACAGAGTGGTGCTGAGAAAAAACAATAGCTTGATTAAAAAAAAATATTAAATAAAATATTATTCCAAACAGAAACCAATATAATCTGTAAAACTGGATACATTGTACTTTTTGTGTTAATAGAAAGAAACCAGCATGGGGGAAAAGCTTTCATGGTAATTTGTGAAAACATGTGGGTTATCTAACCTTGAAGCAGAACCTTTTAAAATCTCCTCTTTAAAGCTGCTCCTTATAGCAAATACTCCTTTCTGAAAATAAGACAAAGCAAACAAAAAAGACAAAAAAAAGACAAGAGATGGGTTCATAATGTTATTGTTTTGAATGGAGCCTAGACCTGCATAGCTACTTTTTAACAATACCAGAGTAAACAATTAACACATTAAATATTTTCAATATGCATTTGGAGCTAGAACAGTTGATCTGTGCTGCGTAGAAGAGTTGTAAAGTGAACTTTTTCAACAGTCATTAGAAAACAAATTGCTGCTGTTTTTTTGTTCTATGCTAGAGAATAAACTGGAGAATGAAAATTTTTTCCCCCTTTCTTGTCTCTGATAGGTATTTTGCATTTTGGGTATCAGCTTTAGTGGTCTAGGAAGAATGCTATAAGTCCCTCCAAAATTCTGTCTTTGTAGATGCTGGATAGTCATGTAGTAATTTACCCTTGGAAAGCATAATAATAGAGTGAGGCTGCTGCTGGAGCAGAGCAGGCACAAGATGTGATCCCCGATTCACATTCTGTTTTGTGTCCTTGCTCTAGAAAGGCTTATCTGCAATGGGCTCTTCTCCCACACCTGCAGCAGCTCCAGGAGACAAGCTGATGCAGCAGCATGGCAGCCAAAGAGGCTTTAGCTCCATGCATCTTCTCTGCCACCACAACAACAGGGCACGCAGACATTAGTATACTCCAATCTTGTCAGACAGTTGTGGAACAGAGCTTTTTGGGCCTTGATGTGCCTTTTATGGTCACATGGCACAACCACTACCAAGATCTGGGCTTATAAAATTGAGTATCCTTGCATGGACCTTCTTAAAGGCTTGTGTAATTTCTATTCTATTCTATTCTATTCTATTCTATTCTATTCTATTCTATTC
>QUSF01000002.1:8378288-8425914 GCA_003676055.1 Chloebia gouldiae | reverse complement strand
TCTATTCTATTCTATTCTATTCTATTCTATTCTATTCTATTCTATTCATCCTATCATTTTTCACACCATGGCAATCAGTGGTGTCTATTGCTTATTTTACTATAACATTTTTCCTTCACAAAGCAAAAAGAGACATATTCATTCCCTGTCCTCCCTCAAAATCTCATCTTGTGAAAAAGTGAAAGGAATAGAAAAAACTGTCTAAGGTTGTTTCCACAAGACTGCAAGAGCCCTGGAAATGACTGAGCTCACAAATTCACCTTGTGAGAGACTTCACATTTAGTCTTGACACATGGATGAAGGTATATTTGATTAACAGCAACAAAAGCAATTAAAGTATGCATTATAATGTGATCTAGTATTATTTTTAATTTGGAACATAGACTGCTTCTGTGAAGCCAATTTTTCTCCCCTTCCCTTTGCACTGCACTACTAAAACCACCAAATGTGGAGTATTATGTTGATTTGGGGTAGATTTTTTTTTTTGGGGGGGGGATTTTCTTTTTTTGTGCTTCTAGAATAGACCTTCCTACAGAAACTTCTGAAGGACTAATTCTCCCTTGAAGTCAAGCATTTGAAACCCTCTTGTAAGCGTAACAGGTGAGCCAACGCTTGTAAGCCCTGGGTCTTTTAAGAGAAGCTTCTTCTTCAGTGTTTGAGTCACTGGTGAATAGCTCACTGCAGCTCTGTTTATATAGACATATGGTGAGAAGAACACTAATACAGTTGTCTGTGCACAACTGTAACAAACAATCTGCTTATTGTGTATTTTTTTAGGCAACACTTCATGCTGTCTAACAGGTGGCCCAAAGTTACAATAGGCACACTGTCGGGGTAGAACAAACCCCATTTACACAAGAGCCTTGACTGGAGATAGTGACTAAGACAGCCTGCAAAATCAACCTTAGAACATGATTGTTTAAAACACTGTAAATGCCACAAGCCTCCAATGAATATGAGCCCTGCCTTTTACACCCTCCTGTTGCCCTCAATCTATCTCAAGGCCAGAAGAGTTAATTCCTCCCAATGAACGACTGTCAAGGAATATTTAAAAATCTCTCACATATTATAAGTCTCAAATTTATGTATATAATGCCTTATCGTGATGCATTATGTATCATAATGATTTGTGCAAAAATGGAAGTTATTTTCATTTTAACTTGTATTGCAGGTTTTCAGTTTGTTAGGAACATGGTTTCAACTGTAATATGAGTTTGTAAATGTTGTACACTAGCCTATTTCAGAGCATATTGAGGCACAGGGTTTGTCCATGTTCACTGCAAAGGAGATAAGGTAAATAATACACCTTTTTCTCTAAAGATATATTTGTACTATGTTGCTCATTTCATTCTCTTTTGTGATCTTCTCCTCAGAAATTTCCTCCCCATTCACTGGTTTTTGTTGCTAAAATTTTCTTCTTTGGATATACAGTCCTGGAACATAATCATTTCACTACTTCTGTAGGAATTTGATGTTTATGGTTGTAGTTTGTCTTATTTTTAAAACATATTATGTTTATTTTTATTTTTTATTCTGTGTAATTTCCCTTTGAAGAGGGAGTGCAGTGGCTACCTGCCACAACCTCAGGCAGATGGGCTGAGCTGGCTGGCACTGCCTGTGTGAGGCCGGGTGGCAGAGATGTCCTCTCCAGGGGAACGGCGTCTGCCACCCTGGTGGTGCTGAGTGCTGCGGCGTGGGTTGTGCAGCTTCAGTAGCTCTGCGTGCTGAGAGGAGGTGAAGAGATGAGAGAAGGACACTTGTCTGCGAGCCCAGAGTCTTTATTTCCCCAGGTGGAGCAAGAACAAAGGTGCTTTCTGAGTGGGTGCAGGAACAAATGCCAAAGAAATCAAAGACTACAGCAACTTAAAAAGGGGGTGGGCAGACAGGGGTGCAAACCTGTCTCACCCAATGGGGATAAACCAGAGAGGGATGACACCAATTACAACAACCTGTGATAACTGTAGTCAGGGGGCAAAGAGAAAAGCTAAACTGGGGTGATTGATACAGAACTTTCTTGAAGAAACTGGGGTTGGTTACAGGACTGACAACCAAAAGGGTATGAACAAACTCAGATTGATGGCACCAAATAAGGAGAAAACAGGGAGAGGTGAGAAGATTGGCAGATAACTGGGGAGCCAAGTGGCAGGAACTTTTGGGGCAAACAACTTGGATCAAACCAACTGTGAGGGGACAAATGGAGGTGCATAAAGGATAACTAACATTGATAAAACCAGTTGACTAAATCAAACCACACTGCAACAAGAGAGATTGTCAGGACAGGATTTCTTTGAAGTTTCTTTAGTTCTGGTTTTGATGCAGTATTTGATTCAGCTATCATTGCTTTTATAGAAGTGGGTCAAGACCCCTGTGAAAATCAAAAATGGAAGTGGGATGGTAAATGGACAGTCCTATCAACCCTGTAAAGCTGGCACAAATATCTGCATAGTAAAGTGGGCAGTAATTTATGTAACGTGCAGAAAAGTACCAATATTCCTAGACTTTGCTATGTCTCAATTATACATATACATATGCATATACATATATACCTATACAGTTATATGTATGTTCCAAGAAAATCTTCTAGGGTGTTCTGGCAGCCCATAATGAGACATAGGCACCCCTAGAAGGGAATTCACCTCATACCAAGGCATGCCCTCTCTCCTTTGACAAAAAGGAGTTCCAAGTTGATTAATGCCTACCTTCTAGTGGCTGCAGTAAAATGAGACCAATGCCGCCCATTTCAAATGGGTGTCCGAAAATAATAAATATTTTTTGGCCAGTGGGACTAGTAAAGGGATTATTCTCCTGTACTTGCCAGTCGTGACACTTCACCTGAAATCCTGGGTTGAGTTTTGAGTCCCTCAGTACAAGAAGGACATTGAGGAGCTATAGTATATGTCCAGAGAAGGGCAGTGGAGCTGGGGAAGGGTCTGGGGCACAAGTCTGATGGGGAGCAGCTGAGGGAGCTGGGGGTGTTTAGCCTGGAAAAAAGGAGGCTCAGGGGAGGCCTTATCATTCTTTAAAACTGCCTGAAAGGAGGCTGTAGCCTGGTGGGGTTCAGGCTCTTTACCCAGGTAGCAAGTAATAGGACAAGAAGAAATAGTGTCAGCATGTGTCAGAAGAGATTAAGATTGCATATTACAAAAAAATTATACATGGAAGGAGTTGTCAAGCACTGGGAAAGGCTGCCCAGGGAAGTGGTTGTCACTATCCCTAGACTTAGTTAAGAGATGTGTAGATACGGCACATGGGGACATGGTTTACTGGTGGACTTGGCAGTGGTAGGTTAATGGTTGGACTTGATGAAGTTAAAACTTCTTTCCTCCCCATGTGATTCCATAAGCATATTTGTCTTAAGCATATGATGTCCTCCCTCAAAAGGTGTTTTCCTTCAATTTTGCAAGGTGCTAAGTGCTTTCTGAATTGCATGACTTGAGCAAGACTTGATCATGATGACTTTCAGGACTTTTTCCTTGAAGGAATGAAGCATTTTTATAACTGGGATAAAAAATTATTCAATCAAGATTTGGATGTGTTTCACCCTTCTGGGGATATACTGGCTGTCATCTTATGATGATCAGTTTCAAAGGCTACTTGCTGAAAGTATTCCCATTTTTTTTTTCCTTCACCTTCTTCATCCCACTCCCATCCCTTTTGCAAAATGTGGGAGAACTTTGATGCACACCCATGTTTTCTCATCAGACAATATCTGGATGGGGTTACATAGAGCCTGAACCAAACCTCACAAAGTCAGTGGAAAAATTCCAGTGGTTTCAGTGGTATTTGAGTGAAGCTGTTACTATGCTAATTCATAAGGATTTATGTTTAATTTAAAAGAAGAGTCACCTTACACATCCTGTGTGGAGCACTTGAAATAATTTGCTGGGAAAGTCTGAAGTAACCTAACTGGATTGAACAGCATTGTACACATGCACATCTTGCAGAGTTAGAGCACAGGACCAGCTAAAACTTCATTAATGGTTGTGTTTTGAACTCCTTAAAGAGTACAGATAATCTAAGAGTAGAATTCCTCAGTCAAACCCAAGGGACAAGACTTCATTTGCCTTCTTATACTGACTCGTTTTTTTGAGATGTTCACCACAAAGGGTGTTTGGGATGGTGCATTGAAATGAAAAACAAAACCATAAAAATGAATATTCTCACATTAAGTGTTTGTTTGGATGACTGAAAAAGTGCATTTCCTAGAACCTGGGCAGACTTTCTAAACACCACTATGGTTGCATGGAGTAAGATCTAAAGTTCATCAAGTCTAGGATCCTGTCTTTAACAATAGCCAATATCAGATAAAGATAAAAAGACACTCTGCCACAATATTATGTCTTTTTCCAGCCTCTATCAGGTTAAGATTGTCTTCCAAGTCTGAAATCAAATGGCTCATCCACTACATAGATAGATAGATTGATAGATAGATAGATAGATATGGATATACTGAGTTACCTAAAACGATTATATTCAGACTCCTCTGGTTACAACTGTTCTCTAATGCATAAAATATTGTTCTTTGATTTCCTTACATCATGAAAGAGAAGAAAATCAATTCATATACAGATCAATACTTATTCCATTTGTGTTGGTTATATTTATTCTAAATTACAGATGCCAGAGCCATTATAGAAGCTAAGTAATTTATTCTGACAAGCATTCCCTGGCACAACTTTGATCAAGGCCAATCAACAGTCAAATCCCAGGAAAAGTTCATGAATCTAAAGAGGCCAGGGACCTCTCCTAAAATGCAATTTGGATGTGACTATCTTGTTTTGGACATTAGAAAAGTTTAATGGCATAATCCTAACCAGACCACACCAGTTGACCTCTGGGCCAAGGAATGAGCCTTGCCAAGGTTTAACTTATCAGGAGGGATGTTCCCAGTCATTTCCTGCATCAGCATGTGCTGTAATCTGAGTTTGCATGATCTGAAAAAATGTTTCCTTGGCTTCAGAGTATAACTATTACAAGAATCACAACTGAGAGTTTTGAATTTTTTTATTTCATCTGGTACTATTATAACTTTTTTTTCCTTCCCAGGAATAGTAAAAATACAATCATGGTAAAAAGATGACGAGTTTATTTAGGACAGTTTATGTAATTTTTCATATTTTCAGTTAACAAATAAGGTTACTTTCCTTTGTAATGGCCTATTTAATGCAATCTAATTATCTAGGTACAACGGTATCTTTTACGCAGAATTATTAGTTTACTGATTTAAACCTCAATCCAACCTTTAAAAACTAATTTCTCTAATAGCAGCAACTTTCCATGTTTAAATGAGAAAAATGAATGTGCTTTTCAGTATGGCCTTGTGTATTTCAGTACAGACTGAAGACTGAAGGGGCAAGACTGCAAAGCTGACAGATCTCCACTGGTGACTGTTCCAGCCTTTGCCTATGCACAGCCAAGAGTGTTTAGCTCAGGTGCCTCTACAAGATGATACACAAAGGAGATGAGAGAGGTAAGCAGGGAGAAAGCAGAGCCTTTGGACGGGTCTGTATGGGACATCAAACACTGTGCATGCTTACAAATGGTAATTTTAATGAGTGCCATGTGGTTTTGGTACCTTGCAAAATGATACCTTTCCTTCTGTAATTACAAGTTACAAAACCCATGGATTCATCAGCTAATCAAAGAAGAGGAGAAAGCAGTTATGCAGCAGAACTGGAGGCATCTTATGAGTGATGTCAACCAACATATTGAACAGTTTCCCGAGAGAACGGGCAGGATTTCAGTTTCTGTATTGTTGGATAAAGAAAAAATTTGAAGTCAATGTGACATTTTAGCACTCACTGAATGCCCTTGAGATTGCTCTGAATTTGCACCTTACTTGCACTTACAGTTTAAATGCTTGGTAAACTCAAGTAAGTGCCAAGGTACCCTGTTATCCACTGGAGAGAAGCAGATGCCTTTTGGGCCTTCCAAATGAGAATGTCTGCCTGCTATTTTATTAACTTCTAGAGCATCACACTCAGATAACAATGGTGAGCACTGGTCCTTAGTGAATACAGTTCTGTGCTCTGTAAAATCACTTCAGCCTCTTACCACTGAAAAGAAAGTAAATGGAAACAGAAATAAAACTCTTCTTCCTTTCAGTCCTGCTGTAATTTCTGACAGCTGCGTAAGGCAGCTGTTATTGGGAAGAGGAATTAATGCTAAACTCAGAAATTTCAGATGGTGTAAGCTCAATGTCTTTGCCGTATGTTTGAGGAAGAATGATGCACCTGAGGCACTTCTGAGTGCAGGCATCTGCTTTACAGTATGTTGCATTCATAATAACTCAGTCTAGCAGGGGTCACAAACTCCTCAATTTCTGCTAGTGCACTAAGGCTGTCATTTTTAAATTTCTTCAACTAAAATTCTTTTAAATGTGACACCAGAAGGCCTTTTCTAAATATCTGTGTGTGCCTCTATGTGTATGTGTGTATATATATCTCTACATGTATGTATACTTACTTAGTCTTCTATTTACTAGTTCTAAGATAGAACCAAAAAAACTTATTCCCAAAGAATAATTATAAGTAATTCTATGAATTAAAGAAAGTCAGTGTCAGCAGTTACTGTCCTGTCTGCCCTGGAGGGGATTCTCTCTTTAAGAATGAGCTGAGGTGCAATAAAGCCAGCACTTTCCTTCTGCAGGATGTATAGTTTCCTTTTATATATTTACACTAGCACCTCATGTTCTTAAAATAAATGTTGCGTATCAAAATACATGCTTTAATTTAGCTTCTGGAAAATGTTTTCTTGCCTGTACATGCAAAATCAAAGTAATCTCTCAAGTTCTCTACAATATATTGCTCTGTAGCAGGAAGGCTGAATCTCGGTATCTCTCTTCTTTTAGTGTAACTCAAAAATACCTACATTTTTTTCCTCACTTCTCAGCCTTTCCTATAATTAACATAGCTGGAATATTTCCCCAGTGTTTTCAAGACTATGTCATCTTCCATAGTCAGACAGAAATTTTGAAAGACAAATTAGCAGATTTAACCTGTACTTTGGGGAGGGATGGATGTAGCAGAGGGATGGGTGCTGTGCTGTGCCCGGCTCTCGGCAGCCCCGGGACGGAGGTTCCCTCTGGCTGTCCCGCGGTGGCCGCGGGCAGACCCCGAGCGGCCGCCCCGAGTCTCTGCCCAGGCTGGTGCGGGTGGCGGGGATCGCTGCGGGCTGGGGAGCGCAGCAGGGCACAGAGCAGGGGAAACCGAGGCACGGGAATGAGGGAGGGACACTTGTCTGACTCTCCAAATGTTTAATCTCAAAGTGGGGCAGAGCAAGTGACACAGCTGAACCTGAAGGGGCGACTTCTAAAGGGTCGGGGGAACATGGGTAGGACACAACCTTTGGGCAATAGGGGAGGGGTGAAGGGTGAGGGCTCCCCAAGAGAAGCCAACATGGGGAGCAAGCAAACCCTACAACCCAATTCTGCTTCAAGGGAGGGATGAGAGACAGGGAACACTCCAGAACCAAAGGAGTGTGCTGTCTTTGACAGACAGGGGTAAGACAAGGGAACAAGAGAGGTATACAGGTGGATTGACATGTGGATTCACATACATTTTGGCAGGGAAAACTGTGGTAAACAACTCAGGACTGAATCATTAGAGAAGCCAAATGGGGTACAGAGAATGAAGCATTACAAACTTATAACAAGGAATATTAAAACACTACAGAAGAACAAACTAAAATAACAGAGTACCGCACGGTGCGGTGACTCCATCCCAGCATTTGCTAGGCTACCTGTGTCTTCAGAAAGGTAACAGGAAATGTACAACAACAACATTAACCACATTAATCATGAGTAACATATATATGTAACAAGGTTAAGTGAGTTCTTGGGTTGGGGTTTGAAGCATCTGCACAGCCATTGTGTGTGCCGTACAGGAGTGTGCTCTGTACTGCCTAATCCTGGTAGCTACTGGACTTCCCTGTCCTTTCCAAGGGTCAGCCCAGTTCAGAGTTACTGTGTGTACCCCAAGTGGCTTTTGCAAGGGCAGACTTTACCTGTATTCCATGAATTGTTCCTACTCTTTTTGGGAAAGAATGCCATTATTCTTTTCCTTTTTTGAGTACATCATCATCGGTCTATGTTTCACTCTGCCTCTGCTTTCCTTCAAGTCTTTTTCTCTCTTTGCATATTCTGGTACATCTTGAGGTATGGTGATTTTTTTTCTTGTTGTTTAGTTGGTTTGGTTTTTATGGTGTGGAATTTTTTGAATGTGTATGTGTTTTCTTTAGTAATTTTTATTATTTTTGTTACTTAATATTTTGATTCTTTTATTTTCCTTCCTCATTTCTCTGCCTCCTATTTTTTCTCCTCTTCCTGTTTCCTACTTTATGTACTTTGCTCCCTTTCCATCTATTTTTCCTATATCTTTGCTCTAAAAAGGCCACCTAAGGTTGCCCTGCTGTGGTACAGCCTCCCTGACATACCTTGGAGTGGAACAATGTTTTCCCTGTGCTCTGAGGTTTGTGGTTCAAACACTCTCTTTTTTGCCTACCAAATGGGGTGAGAACCAGCTCTATCCTTAGCAGACTATTTGTCCCTTGAGTATTATGCTTCTGTGTGATCTTCTGAGAAGTCTAATACTGGATGTTGTCTAAGAGAATGATAGCATTTATTAAAAATGGTCTAAAAGGCAGAAGTCATGAACCACGGAAACATGCTATAAAAATGAAACACACAGAAAAAGGGCCTTTTAAGATGCTGTTTGTAGTCCTGGAAATGTGGTTACTGAAAAGGTTGATATAAGTCATAGAAACACCCATTCTTAGAAATCATAGCTGGCCTTCTACCTCAGTAGCTGACAGAGCTAGAAAGTGACCAAGAACAACTTTCCAGATCCTTATCCTTCAATTATTTCTTTCCATAGGAATCATTCTCCCTCCTATTTTACTGGACCCACCATTCCTAGCTCATACTCCTCAGTAATGTCCTCTTTTAGCATCTAGAAGTTTTATATCCACTTCATTAATTTCTTGATATCTTTAATATCTGATTTCAGGCAGAAAGTATGTCTGCCTTTAGTTAGGAAAGGTAACCCTGGCTGTGTGCATGGACTGGGGAACATGAGACTGGAGAGCAGTGCCATGGAAAGGGACCTGGGGGTCCTGGCTGATACAAAGCTGAACATGAGCCAGCAGTGCCCTGGCAGCCAGGAGGGCCATCCCTGTCCTGGGGACATCAGGGACAGCATGGCCAGCCAGGCAAGACAGGGATTGTCCTGCTCTGCTCTGCCCTGGGGCAGCCTCACCTCCAGTGCTGGGGGCAGTTTTGGGGGCCACAAAATAAGAAAGACTTGAAGGGCCTTGAGAGGAAGCCGTGTGAGGAGTGTCTGAGGTCACTTGATCTGGTCAGCCTGGAGGAGACTGAGGGCAGACCTCACTGCAGGTACAGCTCCTTGTGAGGGGAACAGGAGAGGCAGACACTGATCTCTGCTCTGTGGTGACAAGGGATGGGACTTAAGGAAATGGCCTAAAGCTGAATCTGGGGAAGTTTCAGTTGGATATTAGGAAAATATTTTTCACCCAAAGGGTGGTTGGGCACTGAAACAGGCTCCCCAGGGGAGTGGTCACAGAGTTCAAGAACTGTTTGGACAATGTCATGGTGTGATTCCTGGGATGTCCTGTGCAGGGCTAGAAGCTGGACTTGATGAACATGATGGGCTACCTCCAACTCCCCATATCCTATGACTCGAAGTAGGTGTTGTTAGCCAGCATTTCTTTTTATGCACCCAGAGCTGCAGTGATTGATTTAGTGGCTCTACACATCCCACCACCAGCTGCATTTTGATTGCTTTGTGTGTTACCTGATTGTTGGACACCTCGTGACCCTTTATAATCACAGGTGCTTTATCAATAACATAGCAGTCCTGTTAAACCTCTACAGAAGTACACAGGAACAAAAAGTATTCCAGAAACAGGAATTTAGCAGCAAGGCATCCATTTTTCACCCATGTGGAAAAGGTAAAACTGTAACCTGTGTATAAGAGGCTGAATTAATAAATAGGGTTTTTTCTGGCAATTTTAATGTAAGTTATTGCTAAACAGTCTACTCTTCCCCCTCCCCTTTTCTTTTTCAAAACATGGACTAGATTTTCCCCCCTCTCCCTCTTTTTTTTTTTTTTTTTTTTCTGTTAAATACCTTGATAGACTACTGGTAATCTACCACTAATCCTTTCTCCTCAGTACATGCATAAAGAAATAAAAGATGCCAGTTTGTGGCTTAGTTGCATTCAGGAAAACTTCCGTATTGCTGCCAAGAACTGCCATCTGCCACCTACAAGCGCAGGTGCCAGGGAGTCTCCTCTGCACACAAAGCATAATAATATAACACAAAGGACCAATGTGCACTAATAATTGCTAAACACACAGAAAGAGGGGCCAGAACATTTTTATGAAAGTTTACTTAGTCTGTGGAGATTTGCATACAGATGGCTGGGTCAGGGTGCTGTGTATGCCGCCTGGGCCACTGTCGGGTAGGGCTGCCTTCAAGCAGCCTTTATAAGCACACACGGCTTTTACTATAGCATAGTGTTGTGGAGAGACCTCATTCTGCACACACTGAATAGTCATTCAAGTAGCTTGCTTTGAAATGAGAAAAGACCTTGGATGGGGGGAAAAAAAGCAAATTCTTTTCTTTGTGAGACAGAGGAGGAGTGTTGGGAAAGAGGCCAGAGGACTTAAAGAATGTGGGTTAGCAACCAGGAATTAGAGGAAAGTTTCTGTGGAGACACACAATTAGATATGTGGCATTCACCCCTCTCCTTCTAGTGGGCAACAAGAGCAAGCACATTTCAAAGGGTTCATCATCTGCATGAAACAAGGATGGGGGAAGAAAAAGCACCCTAATTTTTAAAGTATAAAGCAAAGTGTAACTGTCTTAAAATAAAACAAACCCAAAGGTTAAGCAGCAAGAAATTTCCCTTCGACCAAGACCATGAAGACACAAACAAAATTTAGTGCATTTCCTTCGTGTATGTGTGAATCTGAAGCTGTACATATGTGTGTATATATACACATGGAGGTGCCTTCTGATATATTTATATATTTTAAAATTGAAATCATTGCTATAAGAATTAGTTTGTCAAAAAAAATGTATGGAACACCTTTCTTTCTTTCTCTAAAATATCCAGGACTTACTGACCACAAAATACATAAAGATGATACCTTGTGTAGATACTTAAGGCAGGTATCAATATTTAGTTTCCAGCATAGTAGACACCTTTACAAACATTGTATGTGAATACAGGGTGATTTTCAAAGGTGCTTATCTCTTATGGATTTTCAAGAATAACTAATTATCAATTTTGCCTTTGAAACAGTTCATCACTCTAGATGTGTGGTTCAATTTCTTCCTTGCTTTTTGCAGCCTGATGATTTCAGCACACAGAATCAGTTTCTGATTCTGAAAGAAAAGGGAATTATTTGTCTGGGCTGTCCACCTGTCTCAGTGGAAAAAAAAAAATCTAATAATTTTCTTCCTGTTCCTTACTAGAGATCCTTGAAAAAAAAAAAAAACATAAATTATTGCACATGCTATATTTCTTCATATACTTAATTTCTTATAGGACATTGCAGAAACTAGTAATATAGTTTCAAAGGATAGTGCAATTAGATCAGTGTGTCTGGAGGTGAAAATCACATAATCTTACATTTTCAAAACTCTGTATAGATTCATGACATAGAATTTAAGTACTTTGAAATCAATGGATTCAAAAACCTTACAAAATCTCGGTGAGGTAAAAATATAAAAACATGCTTTAGAGGAAAAGAGCAACAGATAGGCTTGCCCAAGGTCACAGAGGAAGTCTAAGAGAGGTAAGAACTGAATCCTAGTCCCCTGAGTACCAAGGCAATTCTGTATCCATTATCATTCATCCTACTTTGAGAGTGCTAATTGATTTTGACTGCTTAGCATGAGCTCTTTAAAGGGGCCTGGTTTTCAGGGCCGTTTGTCTCCTGCAGAATGTGGGGCTGAGGTCTGGGGCACGATGAAAAGGGCAGCAGTGGAGAGGCTTTTCCCGAGTTTTGATTAGTGCAGGGGTGGGTGCTTCCTCCCCTTGTGCTCATCTTGTGGCTGCAGAGTGTTTCCTTCAGCCTGTGCCCTGCACCAGCTTCTGCAGGCAGAGTGGAGACCTTGGGGTGTTCATTGTCTCTGCCGTGCTTTCAGTAGACTGAGATTTGCAGTTCTGCCCTTAGAACTGGTTCTGCCATGTTATAGATAAAAATTCATCCGGCCAAATTAAAAATGAAAAATATAAATTTTATTATAGCGATCGAATTCTCTCTGAGCCAGCCACAAGGAAAAGGGGATCGACGCTGGGTGCGTCACAGAGCGGGCAGCCTGGGCAGAGGGTCCCCCTGTGCCCACACACCACCCCTGGTACAATCCGGTTTTATAGAGAATATTCTGCCCGGGGCCGGGATTTCGGCAATCAGTCTTTTCTTTCCATTCAAAGTCCCACATATTCATAAAGTCTCTTTTCTCTGCGTTGGGGTGGAACAATTCGGTGTCCGGTGATGATGAATCTTCCTGATGTAGTTACTGGAACAGGGCATTCAGATGTATCCGCCCGGAGGATTTCAGCGATCCCAATCTCGAGTCCTTGCCGGGATGATCAACGCCTGGGGTTCCTGTATGGCCTCGAGAAACGACCCATCTCCGGGCGAGCCACATGCATTTGGTTGCAAATGAGGTTTTGTCAGAGACTGGCTTTTGAATATGTGGGGACAACTCCCAATGCCGGCGTGTGTGCTTCCAACAATATCAAATATTACTATATCATACTGGCGCGAATGACATTCATTACACATAACATGCCACAAGCATTGATTCCTGTAGGCTTGCAGAATTTAGCAGCAGTGGAAACTAAAGTCGTACATGAACTGCAGGGAGAGAGATTTTTCTGTCCCAAACACTTCATCTCAGATTTTGTGTGTCGTGCCAAGGATTCTCAGAGTCCATGCTTGGTTACTATGTTACCATGTCCATCCTTTGACATAAATAAATCATCTGTTATTGAAATAAAATTGCAGCTTTAAAAGGCAAAATAAACCTCAAATATTTGCATGCACTAAACCACCAATACTTTAATTTTCTTATTTGCCCAGGGTAAGAGATTTTCATTTGACCTGCTCTCCTGACATTGTGTTTTCTTAAGGCATTGTAGCTGCACTGCAAGTCATATTGTCCTTTGCCAGAGCAAACCTCCACCTCTCCCCTCAGCACAGGAATTCCCCTTTCATGACAGTTCATGTACAATTAGGGTGTAGAGGTAGATCCAGCAGACAGAGCAACCAAGTGGGAGGTCTCCAATAACTCAGCAGCAGTCTGCAGCTGCTCACCAGGTATGTTCTAGCAGCTGATTTAGGATCTAACACAGTGGATGCCAAGCTGGAGCCTTAGTTACACATTTAACTTGATCTTTTCTTTGAACATGCTTTTTCCTTTTGTGTAGAGCTACCGTATAAAACCTGGAGAGAACAAGGATGGGTACAAGAGCAGAGATCTTTTTGGGAGTCATATACTTAAGTAACAGCATGACTATGGTGGAGCACAATATTATCTCTTTTCTTAAATGTAGGATTTATAATGCATTTCATAAGCCTTCTGGGCAAATTAGGAAAAAATAATAAGTTAGCAATGGATAAAATCCAGGTTCCTAAATACCAAACACTGCAAAATTTCCATATAAATTATCCCTTCAGGAGCTGCGTTTTGCTTTGAATGCCTTCTTGGTCTATGAGGTCTGAAATTATGCCAGTCTGAGGGAGTTCCAGATATTTTCCATAAAGGTTGCTTTCCAAAATCTTTAAAAGCAATCACAGAATGTCCAAGAATGTCCTAACCACTGTCCTTCTGATCAGGAGGACAGTGGTTAGGAGGATTGTCCATGAAGAGTGTCCTCCTGGTTGCTCCCCCATAGTGGTAGGTCTGAGTTGGTTTGGACCACTGAAATTACTTTAGCAAGTATCAAAGAGCTAATGTGGCAATTATTTTAAAGCAAATGTTTATTGCAAGTAATTAAACACCATAAAAATGTTAAGATTCAATTCCCCAAGAAGTTTAATGTCATTGGTAAAATCCAGAATCATGAGCTAAACTTTGAGACTTAGAGCTCAGGAATTAAATTACTGAAATTGAAATGAAATTAAATTGAAGCTCCTATTAAATGCCTTTAAGTGAAACCTTGACCTCACTCAAAGGTGGCCACTGACAGCTATAGAATTAGAATTTTTGCTTCTGTGCTCAGTTCTCTTTCTCTAAAGCTGAAATAACATAACTTTCTTACTTCAGGACAGATGCATTCGCATTTATGAGATACTTCTATAGAGCTCTGTGCTTGCTTTCCTATCTTCTTTGGAAAAATGCCTGCTTTCTCTTTTGGCTTGATGCAGAACGGCTACACTGATTCCTAGTGTGTACATACACTTCCCGGTGCAGAGCATGTTTTGATGTCATCTGTTGATGCTGAATTTGTTACAATCTGACCAATTGTAAAACCAAATTTTCTCTGACTTGTGCTGCGTTCACAAGATATTCTAGAATTCATGGAGAGATACTCAAAGTATGGTTGCCTGCTTCTTAAAATGCAGCTAGTAGGAATGTTTAACAAAGACAGAAGAAAACTATTTCTCTCATTTTTCTTACAATCTGAGGAAACTGTGTTACAGATAAATAATTTTCTTCAACAAATTATAGGACATACCTAAAAAGCATTTAATATCTGGGTCCATATTTTTTACATTTTCACTTCTCTATGCCATGACTTGCCTCCAGACTTCATATTTTGATCTATAACCATTCTCTCAAAGAGAAATGACTTGAAAAATGCCAATTTGAATAAATTCTTTTAATAAATTGGCTCCTCCTACTGTACAGGTATTTATTTGGAAGATACTTCTGATAAGGAATCTTTAAAAAGTACCCCACACATGTCCAAAAAATAGCCACTACTTATGTGAGAGCATGTGTAAGTCTGAAACAATGGGTTGGGAGAATGAATCAGTCTTTTGAACTAAGTGTCCAGTCTGCCTCCAAATAACAAACCTGTACAGGTGGAAGGCTGGTATGTGGGGTTCTAACAGTGCAGTTTCAAGGACAGTTTGAATTCATTATTACTCTCTGATGAATCATGCCCCTTTTCTGTTATGAAAAATTTATGCTCTACTACTTTAAAATTACCAATAGGACTTGGAAAACACCTTTCTCTCTTGCAATAGGTGAGCATAGATGCAGCTGCTACAAAGTGTGCACAAGATGTGTGAGTTAACATCTGGGAAATATGAAGATACAATCATTGTCTGACTTTGGCAGATGTTCTTTTCAACTGTCTTAAAAACATAAAACTGAGTTTATCAACCGAGCAATAAAAGCATGTTAAATTTGTTTAGATTGTTGATATTTCCATGTCAAAGGGCTGATTTTTAATTAGAAAGGAAAGGATACAGAATCAACACCCTTGGACCTAGATGTTTAACTGAAGGAGAGAGGGTCATTTGGAGATGTAAAGAGGATGAGGTCATCATTCACAGAAATACTAAGAAGCTATGTGAAATTTCAGGATAACAAGTTACCAAAAACCAAGAAAGCAGTGGAGGAAGGACTGCAGAGCTTCCAGTCTTTTCCTAGGTGATATCTGGGTTTTTACATCTAAATCTGCTCCCTCTCTTCCTAGCCAATTGTCCTAATTTGAAACAACTTTCAAATAACAAAGGAGGCAATGCACTACACTGGTTACACTCAGAGGTAACTGAGTATTATTTTAAATGCCTTCATTGTACTAATTGCCCTTTGCTTTGGGAGTGAGAAGGAGAGCAGAAATTTAAACTGGGGCAATTCCTTCATGTAATAAAATTAAAACAACTGTGAAGAGGCAGAGTAACATGGAAGGTTTTTGTGGCCAGGGTCATGTTGCTTATTGCCACACTTTTAAATCCATTCACCTAAATACAGACTGAGGTACCTAAATGTAATAAGTGAAGGTTTTAAGTCTACCTTCTCATTACCTCACAGAAGGAGTAGACCACAACGTGGGTCTGCCTCTAATGCTTTGGAAGAAAAAAAGAACCACAGAAGTATGAGCTACTGATACAGAAGAACATTGCATTCATTTGTAAAAATGCCCCTTCTTAGTCCTTCTCATTCCTATTGTTATGGCACCATATTTGCAATCAAAACAATTACTTCACTTTCTCATTCAAAATTCAGAGTTAAAATAGTAAAGGAAACCTAGTTTATTGATAAAATAAGCTATGTAACTTTTTTTTTTTTTTTTTTTTTTAAGGCTGAGACAGAATTTTCTGAAGCCCTTAAGCAGCTTTTCCTTTGACTGTAGTGGACACTTGATCAGCCATTTATGTTATAAGAGGAATTAGTACCATCCTTAAGAAAACAATGCTTTCCCATAGTGGATGCACCTTCTCATCTCAAATTACAAAGAGCTTGTCATGAATTATTTTTTCTGCTTCATATAGACAAGGTCTACCTGCAAAGGTAACTAAAAGAATAACCATGGAGATGCCAATTTTATGGTAATTAAAAAAAGAAAAAAAGCAACTTTGCTAATCAGCAAACCCTTTGATCTGGTTAACCCTAAAGGTCAAACTACCCTGACCCCATCAATGTTCTTGCTCTAATGTTGCTCTGCTTGGATAATTTCTCCCATTGTTTTATTCATCCCATATTAACTTCAAAACGAAGCTGCACTGTTCCTGTGTACCTAGCAAATCTTCCTGATCTTGCATTGAGGTGAAGGCCCATTGTTTCACACCAAATCAGTTACCATTGTGCCCATTCAGCAAAATCGTTCATTTCCCCAGCCTAATGACTATATCCTATTCGAGGCTGTAAGCATTTTGTCATTCTGACCCCAAAGGCTATTTAAACCCTTTGATCTTACCTGTTATTGCCCCACTCTTCAGCTGCTGAGCTGACAAAACAGGCACTGTTTTAGCTATGAGCATAAGTGACTGCATTGCCATTTGTGATATGTGTGACTGGAAGAGTATGAATGTGTTGAAGGAATTGCCTCAAATCCTTAATTTTACAGTAATGTGTGTAGCTTGTGGGGAGCTGGATTTTTCAAACCCACTGCATGTTAGCCCCTGCTGAGAGGTTGTTGTTTCCCCTTGATGTCAAGGAGAGTTTTAGCTTTCATTCCAGTGGGAGCAGGACTGAATTAAATCCTTCAGTGCTTTCAGAAATTACAGCCTCATTTTCTCATGAGGGTTCATGCCTTTTAAGCAGTGTTTTCCAGAGGGAAGAAGGATGAGATGGGCCAGAGACAGTATCCCCAGCAGCCTCTAGGAGCCAGAAACTTTGAGGTAAAGTGGGCAGCTCTGGGCTTCTGTCCTCTTCTGTTTGTAGCCTCCACAGGTTAACTGGAAGAGTGATGGCTTAGAGCAGATTTTTCTGCTGGTAGTGGATTAAAACAAGAGAGCAAGAACCTGTTGCTTGTAGCTCTTGGATGTAAAAGGTAGGAAAAGAGTGATAAAGGACAACAAAAATCTAATAGAAGATCCTCTCCACAAGCCAAACACCATTTCTCCTTCTAGCTATTTTCTGTTGGGAAAAATTCTTCCTTTGTGGAAACATACTTTAAAAAGTGTCATTATAGGAACTAAGCAGTGCATTTCAGAATTGTCAAACACTTTTGGCTTTTAGCACAGCAGAAATTGAGCCCAAGTAAAAGTAATTCTATCGCAATAAAGTGACAGATATATGCTTCTAGCCCCAATCATATTTTTGTTTTAATAGGACAGGATGATGTTAAAAAAATTAAATCCATATTTTGGTCAGAAGAAGATTTAACTGCTAAATTTTATGTGCGGGGAGAACTGGAATATCTTGTCCAGATATCTAAAGTGCATGACTCAAAAACAAATCAAGTGACATAAAGAAGCAGAAATTGCACTTTCTGTGAAGCTCTTTGGTCGCTCATAAAAATTCATAAATTAATGCTGTCTCAATTTAAAATTAAATCTATATTTCCAGATAATAACTAATGCCACTGGAAAAAAGGAAAGCCTGAAATTATGAACCACCTTTTGCAAATTATAATGCAGGTGTTCAGAGTTTGTTGGTCTTTTTTTTCAGAAGAAATTTCAGAAATTAGTAATATAAGAGCTATCCATCTGTTTTGGGATTTTGTAAGGTGATTTGTTTCCTGATTTGTGATCAAAAGTTGTACTCACATACACTAACTTTCACAGGAAAGGGCTTTGCTCAGTTATTACACTTTTGAAAGGGAAACTTTTATAACAGATACAAATTGTAATAATAAGAAAAAGCTAATGTGACCTGTTTATGCTAGACAGTTAAATAATTAATGGCTTTTATTAGTCCCAGAAAATATTACCAAAACTGTCAGTATAACCTACCTTGCTACTATGACTAAGATGTCAAGAACTGGTAAATAAACCTACGTTTTAGACTCAAAATTTCTTTAATTCATAGGTGCTTTTATAAAATCATTAATTTATGCTGGGAGACCACACAGAGGGGTTCAGAGGATTTATGACCTGAGGGTGCTCAGTGTTCTGTTCAAAATACATTTTTAATAGAGATCAATTTTTAAATTCTTAATATTTGTTGGCCAATAATCCTGTACAACCATTTGCCTTAAAGCTTGAATTAATAATAATGAGTTCAGATCTTAACCCTTAGCTGTGTCTGCTAATAGTAAATCAGAAGGGCTTAACTAAAAACTGCTACATATTCTTCTTTATATGCTAAGTACTTCAGTAAGGAATAACAACTTGAAATACAGGGTAACTGAATAATGCATGAAGTGCCTGAGAACATGGAAGAAGTTTTTAAGTCACTTCAGTAAGAAAATAATGCTGTTCACTAAAATTGTAATTTCACTATGACCTTTGCTTCCATTTGGAAGTAGGAGCTTGACATTAATTTGTAAAATCTTCTCAATGACATTAATCTACTGTTAAATATAGAAAGGGACCAAAGCTTGTAATTTGAAAGCTCATTTGGTACTGTTTACTTATTTCACTAATAAATTACTATTGTAAATTCACATTTGCATTGTGGCATGCCCGTGTCCTCAGATGCACCTACATCTGCTATATAACCTGGAAAAGTATAGATAAACAGAACTTTCTCCAAGTGACTGTGATTTGGTTTTGTCATTAATACCTTAGTAGTGTTTGACATTTTCACACACAATAATAAATTAATATACCAATGACTGAGAGATTTTAAAGTGTCATTTGAATTTAAAAAGATGCATCTACCAAATTTGTAGGGAGGAGGTGAGATGATTGCATTGAAAGGTACTTTAAAGATGATCTGGTTACAACCTCCCTGCCATGGGGTGTTGTCCTCATTGATAACTCATAAAACAGTTTATGAAAGGTGTGAGGTTTTGAAGTGTTCTGTCCACACTTGGAAGGTCAGCATAGCCCCTGGCTGACAGGATGGTGGGAAGCTGTGATTGGATTTTGAATATAAGCCCTGGAACAAACCCCCATGACATTGACAGCCACTTATTGTCTCAAAGAAAAATGAATGCATGTATTTTGAGGGGCATAAATTAGAAAGGGTATAAAAAAGTACTGTACTGGTATATGCTCAGTATTACTTATACTTGGGAAAAGCCATAAGTTTGCATCACTCTCAACTGTGATGCTGCTAAAAGAGAGCAGAAACTATGGCTCATTTGATTATTTCAATTTAAACTAGAAAAAAGTAATATTGTATTAAAGAAGATTGGTATAATCTCCTCTAAAATGAAAACGCCTTTGTGATTTGATACTAGAAAATTTTAAAATAAAAGGTTTTGTTGCTAGGGCTGTCTTGCACAAGATAAATGCCCAGAACCTGAGAAATTTTAGAGGTATCTTCTGTAATAACAGCCCCTTACCAACTCTTTTTAAGATCTGCATTATGAATATACTTAAATTTATGCAAAAATTGAATCCATATACCATGGTTCTAAAGTGTAATGCAGTTTCCCAGATGAAGTGATTCTGTAAGACGCTGCAGAAGGAAACTGAAATATTCTGGATTCAATATCACAAATTCTGCAGGAAAGAGCAGGAGTTCTCTAGGAACTTACAGGAAGCAGTTTCTCACTCCCATTCTACCCAATAGTTAGGAAAAAATGGGGCATTGACTGAAATAATGTTAAAGAGTATAGGGTTTAGTTTGATTTGGTGTCTGGGGCCAAGTATGAGTTTATCTGATAAAAAGTAATTTTTTTGTATACATGTCCAATTAAACTTTTCTTTGTGTTTGAAAGAGACTTTGAGAGATGATTATTTGGAATTTCAGTGTTGTTGAAAATGGTGGATTTGTGTCAAGGGGCTAGGCACCCTAGAAATGTGTGGACATAATGCCTAAGTGCTGTGAAGGAACAAGCAAATAGATGGTTGGTAACAAATGTCTGGCCTAGCTATTATGTCCTAAGCAAAACCTGCATGGCAGAGCTGAGTGGAAGACAAGGTAGTGACAGAAAGTGTACAGCTAAACAATATTTCTTAGGAAGAGGGAGGAAGCAGTGGGAAATGCCAGCAGTCTGAAGCAGAAGACCTTTGAGCACATGTCTAGATTTATTCTAAATAATAAAACCATCCAACTGTTCAGGTACTGAGGTTAATCTGGGCATGGCATAGTTCTTACCCATACAGCTAAATGCTCATACCTGCCCAAAATATATTGACTATATATTGAAAATATCAAAGTTCTCTATTGGGAATGGTCCCTGGGCCATGCTGACTCCTGAAATAGCCTTGATGTTGGCTGGGACAGCTTTTAGTTGCCACAACCTGAACTAGAGAGATAATGCATGAGCAAGAATCTCTTTCCCGTGAGAGTGACTGACCACAGAAGTGGTGGAGTCTCCTTCCCTGGAGACGTGAGAACACAACCCTGAATACAGCCCTGAGGAATGTGCTCAGGGGACTCTGCTTCAGCAGGGAGGCTGGACTAGCTAGCCTTCCACTGTCCTTTCCAACCATTCCATGATTTTGTGGTGTTATGGCTGTGACATGGAGCACTGCAGATCTGCACCCTGGACTGGTTAAATTTTCTAGTGCAAGCACAGCTTGCACTGACAAGCACAGTCAGTGGCCTACAGAAAATTTTAGAAGTCTTCAGATAGGTGCTGGCCTCAAGATGGTCTTTGAAGTTTGGTGAGTGGTTTGTTAATTTGTTTCCTTGTTGCTCAAGGAAAGATAGTTCTGCACATCAGTGCTGAGAGACAGGATTGCATTAAAGAAACACTTAACATCTCCCCAGTTTCCTTTTGTTGGTGAAACACCCAACAGAACTCAGGTTTCCATTAGATATGGTGGGATGAGGGTATAATAATGATCTGTATGTATGGTTGGACAGGAGCCACGTGGAAGTGTTGTATTCTGTGATCAGACATGTCTGTGCACCGTGCCAAACTGCAGCATATTCACAAATTTTGTAATGAAATTTTCCATATAGTTGTTGTTTACTAGCTTGTTGACAGCATTATTTTGCAGATTTCTGTTCCTACTGAATATTTTATATTTCTGATTTTTTCCCTGAGAAGTCCTAACATGAATTTATCAGTCACTTACATTTTTTTAATCTCTGTAGGTTTTGTGCATCATTCCTCTATGCTAACAGGTACCTCCTAATGTGAAATGAATCATGAGTTTATCAACATGCTGTTTTCATTTTGTTTGAGAGCATTAATGAATATTTTTAAGATCAGTACTTGCCAGGTATCATTAAAAATCTTATTCCATTTGGCTGTCATTTTCTTCTTTCAGTTGCACTCATGAATCATCTTATGCATTGCACTGTTTTATTTCAAAAGCACAAGGAAATATCTTCTATTTTTTTTTTATTTCTACGTAGATGTATACTTCTGTCTCCTGTACCAAGTGAAGATTTGTATATTTATTGTTTGAAAGAGCATCAGTGAAAGATTGTTTTGTCTATTCTGAAAACCAAATTAATCATAGTGGGGAAAAAACCTATATTAACTATAAAAATATTTATAGCACCTTTTCCTAATATAAATATCTCTCGATTTTTTGTAATACTTTTGTCTCCCCTGTACACTCATGTCTGTTTTAATCTTTTAATACATTTTTTCTTTCAATAAAAATACAACTTTAAGCAAGAACATATGCAATACAAATCACTGATCCTACTGTGATTTAGAGAACAAGACATTACTCAGTGTGAAGATGTGTCACAAGATCCAGCTTTACTATCAGACTGAAATTGCTATAAGGAAAACTGCTCTAAAATATGCTGGTATCAATTACTTGCTTCCCCAAGTAAATGCACACAGACAGGTAGGCAGTGCTTGCACATGGTTATGACTGAAACATCTATGAATATTTGTCAAATTAACTTTTTTTTTAATTTAAAATATGGCTATAACATATACTTGGTACTAAAACATATAAAAGCAGTCTTTTCTATGTTGTTTAAAAGCAGGGTCCTTCCTTCCTTCCTTCCTTCCTTCCTTCCTTCCTTCCTTCCTTCCTCCCCATTCTTTCATTCATCTATTTGGTGGTCAATGGTTTGCTGGTTTTACTTTTTGTTTGAAGTAAACATCCTCATCCACAGTGATTCCATATAACTGCATAAAAACATATTTTGAAATGGAAGCATCTGACATCACTACACAGTGTTTTAACCTTAACCTTGCTCTGGCTGACTGCTATGAAAACTCTTACTGCAGTTTTTCTGACACAGCGTTACAGTGTCATAGCTTCAGGAATGGATTTTTGCCAGTGAAATGGCAAGAGTAATCTCAGTAAGGTGAAAGTGTAGAAAAATTTCATGCTTTAATGGTCAATTACAGATAATGAAGTCTTATTTCCAGATTTGTGAGTCATGTTGCAAGGTTCACGTGTACCAAGCTTTGTCACTAATTACCATTTCACTGTTTTACATAATTGCACTGAATAGTATAGGCTGGGCCTAACAGAAATAGTTTAATGGTTGAGTATCTCTTGCCATAATTAGCATCACAGGTTCTTATTTCTTTGGTGCTTGTAGGCAAAACACTGTCTGCTGGATCTGTGGTAGTCAGTGAGAATGGCCATTTCTATAGGGCCCACAATATGCTACAATGACTGAGTGTATTTAGTCAGATGGGCTTGTGAACAGGGTGCAGGTATCATGTCTTATGTGTGTACTCTGAAATAAACAACTTCAGTTCTAATTCTTGAGCTGTATGGTTACATATTGCATGGTTTCTCTATTTCAGATGTGTTTAACTGAGTCATTCTCCAGTGGTTTACAGAGTCTAGCATACCTCTCCTTTCCTTACTTATTGTCAGTGCAATATCTGAGAGCAGTGATGTTTGGTAGAGCTAAAAGGGATAAAACATTCTTCATCTAGTCATAGCCCCAAGGATATAAAAGTAGTCACTGTAACCATGACCTTTGAGGAAGAGCTGTCTTTCCTGACTTAGAAATACAAATCTGATTCACTCATTGTAGTTCAAGGAAGCTGCTGGGAGGAAAGAGATTAGGGTCTTCTGAACACTAAGAGCATACAAAAAGATCAAGGCTTGCCTAAGAGCTTTTCTAGCCAAAGAGGTGGATAAGTAGTTACCCTTGTGGTGAAAGGGACTAAGGACTGCTTATCAGGTGCTTCTCTACTTTCAAGTTGCCATTTTCAACCTCTCCATCTGAATATCTATAATAATTAGTACATAGCCTTCAGAATTTGCCCTGAACAAGACTAAAATTCTCAGCATCAGATATGGCAAATTCCTTCCAGAATCAGGTTAACTGGCTGAAAGAAATCATCTTTTGCCAGTCATATCTTGTAAATACTGTCAGGAGTGAATATAGGATTCCCTATCCCAAGACATTGTCATCTGAACACAGACATCTACTTCCCTTGTCACGCAAATTCCAGGTAATCCAAATATCACTAAGTGCACTCATAGCTTGTCCATACTGGGGTCAAGCAGACAGGATGGGATGAAGAGGAACTCAGCATGTCTTGTATGATTTGTATTTTTCTGTCCACAGTCTGAACTCTTAAGTGTGTCTGAGATCTTTGGAGACTGTAGTTCGCCAATATGTCAGGCAGCTATGAAAGTTCCTTATTGCAAAATTTGCAGCTGGGATAATGTTTTTTTCATGTTTAAAAATAGCAACCGGCCATTTTATTTCCAGAAACTTCAAAGTTTTGTCAGATCACACAGATGTGTAAGAGGGCCAGATATCAGGACTTACAGCTGTTTTATCTTGCTGCAGTGCACTTTCACAAGTGTTAGAAATTCTAGATCAGTCTAAAACCTTCTTTGCTTCTACAGGGACAAAAATGGTTTGTCTGGAAAAATTTTAAACACAGAATAAGCACATAGAATATTTCCTGAAATGTTCATACTCTCTCCATTGCATTGATAGTCAGGAGCTTCTGAGGGCAAAAATGTGGTGTGTGTGTATGTAGTGATCATCTCTGAATGCTTTTTCTTCACTCCATTTTACTCTAAAATATCATGTAAGTTATTTAACATCCCTTACACCCTATTAAAAGGAGACACAAACTTATGAAACACTTTACAAAGTATTGCATTTTGGTTGTTGGGACCCCTAGTCCTTATTTTGGAAGGAACATAACAGAAAAACTGACCTGCAACTACTCTAGACTTTCAGGTCTCCATCATCTTCCCTGTTTGGCTATCTCTTTTTCAGGTGGAAGGGCTCTAGGACACTTAATTATTCTTTTGTGTACTGTGGTTTGTCTTTTTCCTTTTCTGCCTCATGAAAAAGGTATAATTTAGGTTGGAGTGGAATCACATAAAGTACTAGGGAATGCCTCACAGTACAACATAGCACAGATAGCTGGATCAGTGTGAACACATTCAACCAGTGCTGTATTAATACACTAATGTGCTATGAAAGTCATGTCCATACCATACCAATAACAGCAAATGCAAATGGAACATTAACAGTATGACTCACAAAGGCTAATGTGATAAAGCTGTTGATTTTTCATGAGTACAGCAAAGCTGTTTGCAGCTGCTTAGCTTACCTTCAGCCTCAGCTGTTAGACTCACAGCATTTCAAGAAACTCAGCATGCAAAAATAAATGGCAAATACACCTATTTCCACCCAGATTGACAGGGATTCCTTTTCCCAGGCAACTCCAGTGCTCCCTATGTTAAAAATTAACTTGGACAATCTTGAACAAACTATTCACAAGACTCCAATATTTCTTACTTTTCTCGCAAGTTTTTGGGAAGAGACTAGATGGAGGCAGCAACACTGAGACAAGCTTTGCCAGAAGGTATGTTGTGGAGGAAGAGCTGTCTTTTTAAACCCTGCTCAGATACATGGCCTCACTGGCTGAATCTGGGGCAAATTTATTAGAATTTTATCTTTTTCCTGTACAGGAAATGTTTGTCTTGCCAGTTCCATGAAAGTTCCCAGAAGTTCTAGCTAAATGACTGCTGCACCAATTCTGTGGCTGTGGATATCAAGCCTGGTGTACCCAGGACATGTATCTTGTTGCCTAGAGATAAGAGACTCTTTCCCAGACATTGTGCAGCAGAAGTGCCCCTATTTCCCAGCTGAAAAAAGGAATCTCCAGGTGATGATCCTTGCTTGTGTCCAGTTTTCAGTGGAAAGATACATTTGTATCTCGGTTTTGAACCAGTGGGCTTACATTTGTTTTTATTGCAGCGCATGCTTGTTTTGAGAGAGTCAAATTATTTTCTCTAGGGTCAGTTAGTTTTTAAAGAAATACTTTCTTAATTCAAAGGTGAGCTATAGTCATAAAAGCCATAAAAATCATTGAAATACTATCTTATGCTATTTAACTACAGGCAAAGTATAAAAGGCAAACTTATTTAATCTTACTTGAAGAATTATGAATATCTCAGGGAAAAAAAAATCTACCCAAATACCTTTTCTATTCACAAACGTGAAAAAGAATGAAACTTACAACTTTGTCAAGTGGGCTTGATACGTTTAACACTGAAAATTCTAGGAACAATTTTATTTAGCAGGTCTGTCTCTAGAAGTGTCTTATGAATTTTCAGTCTCTGGGATTTTGGAACTGCTTTTAATTTATATGAATGAAAGAGTGAATGTGTAATGCTTTCTTTATGGAGTTAACATAACTTCTAAACTTAAATTTCCTACAAATTCTTGTGCTTAAAAATACAATTTCCTTAAATTCTTGGTATTATTGCCTGTCAAGATACTAATATCAGTGTTCACAGAAACAAAATACAAAATATGCATGAAATCACTGAAAATGTCTTTAAACTTCACATTAATTTTAAGTCTTATTTTGCCTTGAACTAAAATCCTTGAGATTAAGAAATTTAAATCACTTACTCCCTACATGCTTAAATTTAGTAACTGGCAGAGAGAGTGAACATGATTTTATCATAAATGAAAAGTTAAAATAATTTTTTTAGTTATTTCACTAGAAGCACAGTAGTACAAATTTAACATTGATTCCTGAGTATCAAACCAATCTTTTAAATAATATGTCCTTTTCCAGACAGGGAAAGCTGTATTGTGGCTGTATAGAGCAGTGGATTCTGCATGCAGTTTTAGCTGAACATTATCTTGGCTGATTGTCTAAGATTGTTATTATTACTACTGTAAGTGACCTTAGAGCATGGCAAAGGGGCCATAAAGACTGTATTGAATGTTAATGTGATGATGAGAATCCTTAGTTTTTCAGCATGGCATTTCAAGTTTCAGAATGAAAGCATAAGCCATCTCTTAATTGATGTGACAGGTCTCTGAAGTGGGAATTAGCCTGTGCTGCTCCATCTAGGTTGGTGTATTGCTGTGAATTGTTACACATGTGAACAGTAAACAAAAGACATTTTGCCAGGAAGACTGAAGTGGGATACAAGACTGCTGCAACAAGCTCCAGTCTTCCTTCTGGCAGAATCTGTGCCCCGTTTTTTCTCTAATAAATTCATTATTTTAAGGAAAAGGGAAGTTTGTCTGCACTGGTAGCTTGTCTTCATCTTCCACATATTTCTTCAAGCGCATGGTCTCAGTGTTTTCAGAACAAGCTAAGAAGGGTAGTTATTTCCTTGGTCTGTTGCTGGTGAGTGGTTTGAGGCTGTATGTTATATTCTGTGGTGGAATAAACAGTGTGGTTTCTTGATTTGATTAAGCATGAGAGCTGATAGACTAATTCATTTTGTGGTTCAGAACTGGGCTAGTCATCTTACTACTGTGATTAGCTGGATATTGTAACATGTGCCCGAGGCCATATTCTCTCAGTTACACACCTACATCTAAAATGCTACAGCACTTTAAGTTAAATTATAATTTTCAACTAGTTTGGTTAATCCATTGTGAAAAGACTCCATTTAAATTCCTGTTGCTTAGGCTAAGCTTGTAATGTTTCAAACTAAATCAGTTTGGAACAGGGTTAAGCTAGACCAAAATAAGAAATTTTTGAAAAAAGTGTTAAAATATGTTATTTTACCCAGAAAAGCTTAATAAAATCAGGGTCTGTGTTTAGGCAAAGTACCTGCCTCCTTCCTTCCCTATGTCAACATATAAATCATAATGCCTAACACATGATTTTGTAACCTCCTTGCGGGCTGCAGCCTCAACATTTTGGTGTCAGGTGTTGAGTCTCAAAGAACCATTAAACCACTGATGGTTGGAAGATTTTGCTGTAGGAACTTAGATATATTTTTCACTACTATGTCTTTCTGCAGTATCACTGTTGGCCACTGATGGGAATGGGATGCTGGGCAAGGTGAACTTTTGATTTTACATGACATGGCCACTTATACTCTGCATTGAAAACATGACCTTTGGGTTCCACTTCCTAGGGCAGAGGAGAGTATGTAGGAAGAATATTTTTCCTGAAAGGAACCCTCCCTTTACAGAAATTGTCTCAGCTCTGTTGAAATTAAAGGGGAAGAAAATCGGGGAGCACATTTCCTGAAGGGATGTGGAGGGAGTTTCAGAACCCTTATTCCACAGATGTAGCATTTCTTTCTGAGCCCACCTTATGCACCAGCAGTCCTTGCACCCCAGCATTTCTCCTGCAATACTCTGTGCTGCACACAATCCTGGGAGGAGCTCAGGACTGGGCATGGCCACGTGAGAGCAGGCACTGCATGGGGGTCATGGTGCCATCTCTCATCAGGGGTCGGTGAGTTGGTGTCCCCAGGAGCAGCTGTCTCCTGTCCTTGGCACTCTCACAGTCACAGTGAGGGATGATATGATCAATCATGGCTTTAGTGCAGAGTATCAGCCAATTCACAAGCAAAACTGGGGGTGTGGAGAGAGCTGATGACCCATAGGTTACAGGTTACTGCTCAAGGAGGGCAGCGTTATTTCTGGGACATTAGAGGGGCACTCTGAATCATGGAAAAAATAAATAGAAAAAGGTAAAGACAACACATACAATTAAACAGAAAGCAAAGTACTTTTATGTGCCTCTAGATAGCCAAATCTCAGCGCTTCTTGAAGATTTTTCACTCTGGAGAATGTGCTTGTTTCCTGGAAGTAGCAGACACACAAATAATTAGACATTCTTGAGGTTTAAGACTCTTTAAACTTTTGGGTGCCAAAATGTACCTGCCAGTTTTGTGTCCTTTTGTTGTAGGGCCCATGGATGCACACAAGCTAAGTCTATGTGAGCAAATTAAACTCTGCCAGTGCTCAGGCCTGAGCACTGGGACTTGCTAAGCTCTGCTGTCCTGTCAGCTGAACCATCACTGGCACTGGCAAAAACTCAGGAAATAGTCTGAGGATCAGCAGAGGCAGAGACCACTGCTGCTGCAGCACAGGGCTGCCAGGTCCTCCCCAGCATCTAGTGCTCAGCACCTGAGCACATCAGTGTCTGCCCACAGTTGTCTTCTTTGAGTCTTGACTCCACAGATTACTTGGCAGGGCTTCAACTTGGGTTGTTAATTAGGGGTAGGATTTAACTCCAAGCACTCCACTGAAATAGAACAGCAGTATAGTTAAATTTCTGCTTCCTCTCAACAGTTTAGCTCCTAGAAGAGAACCACAAAATCCTAGTAATCCAAAATACTTGGAGCAATAAAGAAGAAAATAAACAAGCAAAACTGCTTTATTTTTGTAGGTTAAAATATGGCACTGTTAGAAAAGGTTTTTTTAAATTATTCCATTCTCAAATTGCCTTAAAAATTATAAACTTTTAAACTGAGCATGTCATTTCATATATTGTTTATATTATAAACCTCTTTTTTCACAGATAAATAGCTATTCCTTTTAATAAGTCCTAAAAATGTATATACACATGCAGAGAAAAAATCCTAACACTCCAGCTCAGAAAAGGTGTGATAGCTGCACGTTCACAACTCTAGATTCTGGCCTGTATACGTCACTTATTTTTGTTGGTCTATGCTTCCTCTGAATTTTGATATGGTTGAAACAAATGCATCTTCTGTTAGTAAAGTATTGACAGTGAGTCTTTCTACCCAGATGTTTACATTACACTGTTCACAGAGCAATGGTATATCTGTGTTTAAATAGCCAGAGTACCAATGGCTGATCAGGGGACTTATTGTGGAATTTGTTCTAGCCTCTGGCTTGTGGCTTCATCCATTTTTAAGTTTAACTCAAGTTATCCATCTGATGCAAATGGCTCCAAGTTATGTGTTCTATAAATGCGACAGGCTGTCATCTGAACTCAAATCTTTGCTTAATGCTATAAAAGATAGCTGTATTTTACCAGCTTCTGTTATTTAAATGAGCTGAACATGTTTTACTGATCACTTGACTGAAACTAAAGCATTGTGAGTATGCGTGCTTTGTTGTCAGCTACTAGTGGAAGATCAAAGAGATGGGACTGAACACTGTCACAGACTCTAATTAATTGGCACTTATTTGCTTACATCTCAAGTAAGCCCATAAGAAGCTCCCTAAATCTGAAATAATTGGTGACTTGCCATGCTTTTTAAATAATGCCATTTTATTTTCTAATTTGTTATATATGAATGCTATTGTGATTGCCAGGAGTACTGATTCTAAATCTTCTGATCTAATAAAGTGTATTCCTGATCTTAAGAAACACTCTGCAAATGTGAACACATTTTGTGATTATATTGTCCATAAAATAAATATTCCAACAATAGCCCTCATAAGACATATCACATTCATTCTAATGTTGAAAGAGTTATACTAAACATAAATGCAGCACCTCTCTGCTGTAGCTTCAGATGCAGTCCCTTTTCAAAATTCCCAAAGCAGCAAGAGAAGCTCAGATTTTAAAACTCAGTATAAATCTGTATATGTCCTTTAGAGATTTTTCAAAAAACCTCCAGCTTTAGCCATTACCAATTAAAATTGTGGCCCATTAGCAGGAAAATAGAGATGAGTCTGGACTTTTTCATTAATACCAAAAAGCAAGTATCCCAACACAATATAGGAAGTACCACTGTGCTCAACATTAATTGTTTTCTGTATTGTTTAGTAAGACATTTCAAGGTTGAATGAGTCAAAAGATGGAACTATAGCTTCATCTTTGCTGAAGAAAGTTTTTTATATAATTATGACTAGTCAGAAAAGCAACTGTAGCCTTATTGTTTTTCTGGGTTTTATTTTGTTTTAATTTGTCACTGCATACCCACTAAGCAACTTCTTATTAAGTTTTGTGTAAAATCTGATTTGTTAAATGCAATGAAATGTCTTTGACCACCTTCCTGAAAGTAAGGTTAAGTGTGAAAATTGTGACGTTTTAAACTGTTGAAATACTTTGTATGAATGTATTTTTAAAATATGTTTGTAGAAAGACATATTCCATGTATTTTCTATCTAATTAGTCATATATTTTCAAATACAAGAAGTTTCATAGTTCATTGAATGGACATTCAAACCATAGCAACACACAAAAAGCAACAAAATTTGTGACTTATTTCCCATCAGTCCTCTTAGGTATAACTGAAAGTAATTGCCTCTTAGGCTAAAGTCTATTACTGTAAAACCCAAATAGATTAGCATAAAAAAATTAGTTCCCACAAAACTTTCTGAATACCAAAACAAATTTTCACCTACCATATTCTATTTCCTGATAGAAGAGCTGTAGATACAGCTTTGTGCAGTAACTAAGCTGGTGTGAGCTCAATGCTGTCTTGATAATAAGAAGCAAAACCTTGAGATTTATTTGGTGAAATAAATGGATGAAAGGTCTAAGGAGGCTGTGACAGCTTGTGGGACAGAGCAGAGGGCAACAAAAGAATTCAGGTGACCTGGAACTTGTTGATAACTTCATGCTGGTTGTGCTGCTGTTAGCCAGGTGTGTAAGAATGGTATGGTCATTTTTGGGATGACATTCTGTCCTCAATGGGAGGAACAAATTATTTTTCATATATTCAATGTGATAACTAGTTGCAAGTAAAGTGACCAGGAGCTTTCCAAGAGCTTCCCAAGAGTGCTCCAAGTGTATGAAAGGTAGATATGTATTCTTAACCATAACTTACACCAGGAAATGAGCTTCAGAACCTCCTCACCGTGAGTACCCGCATTCTCTTCAATCATCTTAAAACTGGTTTTGCTTTGGTGGTAGTGACATGATTTTTATAATGAAGAATAGCTGGAAAAATATGTGCTATTTCTTGGTAACACTTGAATTTTTGTCAGTTTTCATTTTACTTAGTGGCTGCATAAAAATAAACATGAGAAAAAGAATCATGGTTCTGGGACCTGTTTTACCTTATACTCACTGGAAAACAGAGAGCTTTCTGGGTCTTTGAAGGTCATGGAGTTGTTGAATTGTAGAATCATTAGGGTTGGAAAAGACCTCCAAGACAATCAAGTTCAACCTTTGACTGAACCACCACATCAACTAAACCATAGCACTAAGTGCTGCATCCAGTCATTTCTTGAACACTTCCAGGGATGGTGACTCCACCGCTTCCCTGGCCAGTCTGTTCCAATGCTTGACAACCCTTTCAGTGAAGAAATTCTTTCTGATGTTCAACCTGAACCTTTCCTGGTACAGGTTGAGGCTGTTTCTTCATGTCCTGTTGCCTGTTGCCTGGGTGGAATGACCAATCCTCACCTGGCTACAGCCTCCTTTCAGTGATGAGGTCTCCCCTGAGCCTCCTTTTCTCCAGGCTAAACACCTCCAGCTCCCTCAGCTGCTCCTCATCAGACTTGTGTTCCAGACCCCTCCCCAGCTCCACTGCTCTTCTCTGAATTTGCTTCAGCACCTTAATTCCTTTCTTATAGTGAGGGGCTCAGAACTGGACTCAGGATTTGAGATGCAGCATAACCAGTACCAAATACAGAGGGACAATCCTCCCTTACTTCTGCTGGCAACATTATTTTTGTCACAGGCCACGTCAACAGACAGTTCAGTAAAAAACTAATGGGCTGAAGTATCACCAGAGGATTTTCTTAAGCTTTCATGTTATCAGAGATTGATTGGAATTTTTTTGTCCCAAATTACAAAAACATCCACTTATCACTCTTTTTAAAAGAATTAAGTGGTTATGCATTCATAGATACATAATTTATTTAAATCTGAATTATAATTGACTGCATAATGCCATAAAGTATGGTTTTAATTACAGCTGGAAATCATCTGCCATTCATTCTGAGCCTAAACAAATATGTCTTTTGCTATAAGGTTTAATGTGACTTTGCTGTGTGTCTCTAAGTTATACCTGGGCCTGTTGCATGAAGTTGCATAGAACTATTGTGGATCACTTCAAGGTGCAGACAAAAGCTCAGGCAGGGTAACTTTTTCTTAAGAAATACATTGCAGAATTTCAGTAGAAGAAAATCAGGTCACTTCCAGTAGGAAAAGACTAGGTCACTGCCAGAAGGATCACAATACAGGGTTGTAGATAACCTTAATGGGGGAAGACAGCATCTTTACTGCAGCATCATTTCTCTAGTTCTTTGTGGTCCTCACATTTATTCCCTGTATTGAGTTTAATTTTCACCTTATGGAATCAGGCCCAGAGAATGGAAGGGAATGACCAAAGGATACATGGTTTAGTTTGCAAATCTATGCTTCATGTTAAATATTTTTTAATCAAATGTGTATTTGAATGATGTCTTCATCTTCCTCTGCTTGGAATTTTAACTGTCTGCAGAAGAAACCTCAGAAAGAACCTCTTTCCAGATAAAGTTCCTTAGGATCACTTGTTCTTCCTCTTAAGATTTATTTCTTATACAGGCACTGAAAAATAAGATGAGAAATGTGCAGAGAAAGTATTCAGCAATGAGTAATATCCTCTGGTAAATTGGGGGACTATCAGTCCTAAACAGTGATTGTCACATCTTTTTAAACACACTGATTAATGGGTGGATCTATTACTGAAAGCATGCATGCTTAATTTATTCAGAGAAGTTGAGTGTATGTCACCACTCCAAGGCCTGTTTTTCTAGCACAGCGTTTCACATTTACAATGTTATAACTACTGACAACTCAATGGAAGAAAGAGAACTAACTCATAGCACAAAGCACTAAAAATACAACATGAACTGTAAGTGATAGAAGCTGACATATAAGAAAATATCAGTGGGGTAATTTAAATCCAGTAAAAGTGAAGCTGTCAGTATTTGGATACGTATTCTTAGACTAAACATTTTCAATTGTGACACTTAGTTCCATATTCTTTTCTTCCACCCTGTTCTATGGGCAAATGTGTTATTTGGAGAACAGCATGTGGAAACACTATGGAAATGGCAATTCTGTGAAATACCATTTGAGAACTGAGACACACTTTTAAACAAGGAATGGAATTCAGGTCAAGCATCACAAATGAAATGGTTATTGTAAAAGCAGTGAGAGCTAGCCATCTGCCACAGCAGTGCTCAAAAGGGCTGAGATACAGGGTCTCTGAAAGATATTCCGTGGTGCAGTATCAGTTAGGGCCCAGAGAAGGCTCAGTTACAGACATTAATATGGCAACAGATTTTCCAAAGAGACAAACACACTACGTGGTTACAAAATGCTGTGCCTGTGTCCATGGAGTAAAGTCAAGTAAGGAGAGTAACAGCATTTTGGTGATTTTAAAAGAAGGTAATTTGTGGCTTGTAAGGGACTGATCCTCAACTATTTACTCAGTGTCTGATTATAGCTCCTTTTTTTGGCATGAATAAGATGTTCTCTGTGTTGGTGCCATGCTGAAGATTTAAATGTCCCACACATTTGATCCAGGCTGGGGCTGTGGCAACTACTGCACAGCTGATGACAACAAAGGCTAGTTTCAAGCTCATTGTCATCACCATGGTGTTACACCAGATGAATGGGTGGCATTGATTCTGATTGGCATATTCATTCACATGCATTCAAAGCTCATGAATTTTACTTAACACGTCCCTTTGCTTATTGGCTGGGATTTAATTGGAGTGATGTATTGCAGCACTGCTAGATGAAGTGGAACAGTTTCTTTTTTTTTCCTTTTTTTTTTTCCTTGGGTTTTTTTAAATTCTTTTTCTTCCAAACCTCCCAACTAGAGACACCACAGCATTAGTTTTCACAATCACCAAGGCATTTCCATGTATGGAACCTAATTCTTCGCTTTGTATTGAAATTTGCATTTAATATTTGGAGACAGAGAAATAAATATACAAAGGGAGAACTCACACAGATTTAAGTGTTGACTTTTGTTACTGAATTTGCAAATTGTTTATTTAGCATTTTCTTTACATACCAAGAAAGGAAGAGGTCTTTTTTGTGCTTGTTCTTATGATTTTTCCCAACCTTCCCATATTTAACATCTTTCTCAGCTGCCTGAAATGGAGAATCCTGACCTATCAGCTTGCAGATTGTTGATATCTTTCCAAAGAGTGAATAAATATGTGATTATGTGCATGCATCTAATGGATATACTCCTGTGTGTGTTTGAATACGCCATTGCTGTATATTAATCAGAAACATTCAGACAGAAAAAAAATAGAGAATTTTTTAGAAGAAAAACGTGTGTTTTCATTGCAGAGGTATCTATGTCGAATTTTTCCCTATTACTAGTTTTAACCTGGAAAGCAAAATGTTTAATCTGAAAATCAAATATTTATGTTAGCAAAATCAAAATAAAATACTTGGTTTGGGGTCAGATCTATCCAAGTCAAGTTATTTTAACTTGTTGAGCAAGATTAAAGAGTTTAATTTCAAGGTAGTTCTGCATAAAGTGTGGAACATATTGGCAGAAGCTAATGGGGTCAATACAGAGAGCACCCTTTGGAAGTAATTAATAGCCTCCATGGTTCATGCTCTGAGCTAGCTCTGGAGATCCCAAGGCTTTCTCCATTGTTTCAGAGCTCAGACAGCCTCATGTTATTGGGCATGGGTTATCACTGTAAATAAAGTCTGCCTCACTCTGCACGGGGTTTGGTGTTACTTCCCTTCCAACTTCACTTTACTCCATTTGTCTCGAGGAAATCACATGAGCCAGAGCATCTTTCTACAATATGTTAAGATGTTCTCTTTTCTTACAGGAGGATACATAGAAATGTTTTTTTGGGAATTGTTGGATGGATTGCAAACCCAGTCCACAGTGGTGATGTGTAGAAAAGTTTACACATCACTGCTGAGAATTATGCATGCAGTAAATGTGGTGATACACAATAATTCCATGCATATACTTAGTATTGTTACCAGCCTATATAATGAGTTAAACCAAAATCCCGTGAAAGTTTCTTAATTACTGTGGATGTAAATCTCTAAATCTGTCAGATAAGTCCTAGAGGGGATTTGATCTACAAATTATGATAGAAATGATGTGGCATTTCTTTGGCCTCAGCTTAGTTCAGCAAAGTTCTCCACACAGAATAAAATTAGTAAAGTAATTAATGAAAGAATTTAAAAGTTTCTATCAAGCACCTTTATGTATGGTTTGATGGTTCTGTATATGATTTTCTACCTCGTGTCATTATTCTGTAATTCAATATCCACTGCTTGTTGCCTTCGGGAAGCTTCCAGACTATACAATTGCGGTTTCTCTCTTTTCTTCCCAGCTATCTAATCTACTGATGTGTTCATAACATATTATAGCTATTGAAACCCAGCCCATACCATACACAGCCTGAACATCTCTAAGGCACAAGTGAGAAAAGCCACAGATAATCTAAATCAGAAATGTTTTTCCCAGATTTTTGCCATATTTCTTTTTTACTTTTTCATGGTCATGACATTTCCTAATTTATTGCTTTTTGTGTATTGAACCAAATGCTGCTGTTTGGAGATAATAAAATTAGGATTATGAACATCTGCCTTGCTATAAATGGGTCTTTAGGTTCGTGTGGCTTTTACTGTGAATAGAGTTGTATGTGTAGCATTGTCGATTCTCCTCAGAGATACACAAGCTTTTACAGAAATGCTTGTACATACCTGGGCTATTGTAAAATTTTTAAAAAAGATCTTTGACATTTGGTATCTCTGAACCAACAATCCATGATTAATTTGACAGAGGATATGTCTGAAGACTATTGTATTTTCTTTTTCTGCCATTTCAAGTAGCATTACATGGGCTGAATTGCATTTTGTGGAGACACCCTAAACTGTGCTCAAGGGTGTAGTGAGTTGTAACTGAGGGTGTGAAGCTTCACAATGAAATTTTCCTGCAAATCACACCTAGCTACCAATTCTGACCACTGGTATGAACATTGCCAGGCTACTGGCATTTGATGGGAGCCTTTCTAACCACTTTTAAGTGTTTGATTAACCTTTTTGTGGTCCAAAGAAGCCTGAAATTCGATGTAATTTTGATACTGGAATATAAGACAAACAGCTTTTCAGAGAAAGTGATAATGGGATTTCCTCAGTGCTAAAATCTTCATTTTCTCAGTTAGTTATTTTCTTCAAAATGATATACAAATTGCAATCAATCTACTCCTTTTGAGAAAGCATCTAAAGGTTAAAACTGCTAACAGAAAAGATAGATACAAGTAGTCTATGTCAGTGACAGTGCATGGAAAGCATATCTCCGTTCCAGCCGTGGGGAACCAAAGCAGATCACTGCCCATGCTGAGGTACCAGATACGATGTTTAGGCACCACAGGTACCCCGCATCGTTTTGGTTTTTTGTTTTTTTTCTTTCTTTTCTCAGCCTTGGAAACAAGAGGAAACTCCATTAATGACCTCGGGTATAGAGCCCAGGCTGCAGGGGTAAATTCCCCAGTAAATGAGGTGTCAGTGAGGTGGGATGTGGGTCTGGCTGCGATGTGGATCCAGACAGTCTGGGCTGGAGCTGGATCCGCAAGGCTCAGGGTGAGCTCTGCTCCTGCGGGGATTAGCAGCATGTTCGGCTTTCCCCTGTGCCAGAGGAGAATGCAGCTCAGCCTCAGCTTCCTCTGGAAAAATCACTGTCTCAATCCTGTTCTTCAGCTCCTTCCACGGGAAAAGCAGCCAGCACAACCACAACTGAGAAAAGCTGTCCCACTGAAAGGAGCAGGACACCCCTCTGCCGTGATGCCCACCCATAGGTGCTGCTGGCTCAGCGGTGCCCGGGGCTGTCCTGTGGCACATTTCGTGTGCCTGCACATTCCAGCCCTTCAGCAGGGCACTGCTAGCTTAGCAACAGCCCTGAGCTGTCAATACTGGTCCGCCAAACCCCACCATTAAGTATGCTGCTTACAGCTGGTCTTTACACATAATAATTACTGTCCTACCCTACCTTCTAAGCCTCTCCTACCCTCCTACTGCCTCCTTCAGAGAAGAGATGACTGCAAGCTTATAAAGGAGACTCTGCAGTCTCTATCACCAGCTTTTTTTATGAAAAGGCTTTTGTTTGGACATAGTTGTTAGTTATTACTCAAAATTTTTAACATTTCCTGTATAATGTATAACAATATTTTATTCGCTGTCATGTGTTCTCTATTAAAAGTGCATGAAAATTACCTGTTCCTCTATGTGTCATCCTTCCCTTACTTCTCTCAGTCCTGCTTCTCTGGCAGTTTAAAACCACCATATGGGTGACACAGAAGTTTCAGCTGGATAGAATGAGAAGAAATGAGCAATTTGGGCAGCAACAGATGCTGTAAGAATATAGAAAATAGCGGGGAATAACTTTCCAGATGTTGCAAGAAATCAAAAGATGGCTACTCTATTTTGCCTAGTCAGTAAGCACAGAGTCTGTCACAGCCAGCTGGACTCCTGAGAGCTGCCCTCCTCCTAGTTCCAGGCATCAAAATTGTGATTTAAAAATATAATGTCTTAAAGGTGCAAAACTTATTATCCAGCATAAACAGAACAGATGACTGTGGATACAACCATCATATAGCCAACTCACGACAACTCTATATAATGCATGTTCAAAGCATTGGCACATGTGGACTCCTGCACCTGTAGATCTCTCCATTGGGACTGGTGAAATATGCTCAGCCACCCACAGAGGTGACAGAGACAGACTGAGAAATAATTTGGACAATGAGATAACAGGTGAAGAAAGAGAATTCTGTAGTGAGTACCAAATAGATTTACCAATTAAACATGGCTTAGGAAAAAGCAGAAAATCATTGGAATGCATTAAAAATGTTTTAATGATAGCTGTCTACAGGTAAAGGAGTGCAAGGGACTAGTGCATTTGCCCATGAATTAGTGCACAGTGCCTTTTGAGATGAGCTAAGGTGCCAGAGATGTCCATGCAAGGCTGCAGGCATGGCACAGCGTCTGTGCTGATCTGTGGCTTATTGGAGTTGCAGCAGGAAGTGGATGTCCTTCCTTATGGCACTAAATGCCACATCTCACATGGAAGCAGATGGCCTCATGTAGATGTCTCCAAACCAAAGTGAACATAAATACTCTTTGAATAGTTCTGCACAAAAATTGTAAATGTTACATTTCTGTGATAAGAAATAGAAATAAAACATATTAATTCTTTTAATAAGAGAGGAATATTTCTCTTTGAAATACAGTAGCCTTTAATATATATATATACCTTATTCATGAGAGAGAAATGTGCATACTGTAAATAGTGTATGTTTAAAGTGATACTCAAAAGGATGTGTCTGTTGCTGAATATGCTTTTATACATATATATTAAAAATCATATATACATTTAGGTGTTTCTTACATTCATATGTATTTACAGCTAGAGATACACAGGTATATATATTTCTAAGGTCTAAAAACAGTGCATAAATCTCAATGTACATTACTGTAAATCACAGACATTCCAGTCTAAGAACAAATAGATGTACATTTCTACATAATAAAATATATGTGGGTACACATCCATAGCTGCACATACATGTACATACAGCCTGTCTCTGTATGAAATGAAAGGCAGTCATGGGCATCACACTAAAGCTTTGCCAGTATATATTTTTTGTCATGGATCTGTCACCTTCCTGTTTTACAGAAGACTGAGCAGCAAGAGGATTTTGAGTATAAACCTGCAGTAGCAGCTTCCACTTGACTCCAGCCTCGCTTTGTCTGTGAAGGCTGCTGGTAACAGCTAAGAGTTTGCTGGTGTGAGAGGTGAGCTTCATCTGTCATGGCTAATGTCCTGAGACAGTTGTGCCTCTTTTTGTTTCTGTGTTCCCTTGAGGACACGTTCCGGAGGCCTAGCTGTGTTTACCCTGCAATTTTTTTTTTTTTTCACAAAGTCAGTAATCATGTTTACCTTCCTTCCTCCCCCAGTGCTGTTTGCCAGCTTTGGTGTGGTGAGATGACTAAGTCAATATATATTAAGGAATACATAACAATGTTGTAATGAGAATTAGCGGTACTCTGAAAAGGCAGAGACATTGGCAGCGATGTTTTGCATTGTTTAGTCTGGGGGTAATGAAGAGCTCACAGATGACCTGATTTCATTAAAGTAGGTCAGATTTGACTGAAACGTAGTATGGCTCTCTCCTAGCAGTGCAGTGTCTTTCTCTCCTCCCCCATCACTGCCTCAGCCACACTGCCTGCCACCTCAGCATTTGAAATCTTCCAGGGAACTTACCATAGGGTTTTGTTAGCATCTTAGCCAAATATATACTACAGAACTTAATTTCTACTACTCTCTGTCCTTTCTGACAGAAAATACGTGGTGGAAAGGATGACTTCTGTCTTTACTACAGGAGAGATGATTGTGTGAGAGGGTGGCACACTTGATAAGATGGCATTTATGTATCATAGATATTTGTCACTGAAATCCAGTCTGGAGAGGATACCTTGAGTTTTACTGAGGCACCTGAGTCAGATTAAACCTACATTTATGTACAGCTTTCGTCTGATTTTCTATTTATTTGCACTGTTTTATACTCCAAGTTTAACACTGGAGTTGCTAATTGAGATTTGGCAATGTCCTAGTAGAAAAACACTTCTAAAAAGGTACTAAGAATGTCTTTACTAGCCTTTGTGTTCACAAATAAGAATGTATTACCAGATACAAGAGTTATTCACAAGTTCTGATGGGGTGGATGTGAGAAGCTGGAAGCAAATACAGAATTACGTATTGTCATCCCACAGGATGTCTGCTAAGAGAGTTTCCTTCTAACATCAGTGGGAGTAAGGTGGGATCTATAGACCAGACCTAAACAAAGACATTAGGGAAGCTATTCAGACAGTACTCAGCTTGAAAAAAAATCACTCACTTTTGGGTGGAAAAAATTATACAGGAAGATGTATAGAGCCTTTTACTGAAAGATTTTGAAAACACTGGGTTCATAAACCCAGGTTTGCTGTTCAGCTTCTAAAACCACACTGATCTTCTACCACTAAATATTGTTGTTACTTTTATTAAAGCCTTTCTACAGTTATATAATTTTCAGAGAGACACAATATCCTATGTTTAACTACTTGTCCCTCTTTAAGACTTTTCATGTCGTGACTTTCATGTCTTGACTGTTTAAGTTTTTCATATCAAAATGTCTCTGCAAAGGTGTCAGCCAAAGTATATTGCCTTCCTTTTCCAGCCATATTACATTTAAACAAAGGACTATGTAAAAGGTGAAATTTGGGAACTCCACTTCCCAACTCCCTCCTCCTCCTCCTCACTTCTCTTTTTTGCTGTTTGTTGTTGTGATTGTGCCCTTCATGACTTCTAAAGCAGGCATTTTATTCTCACATTTGCTTCATTTCACTACAGTAAAATCTTTTCATTCCTGAAATCTTTTTTCCCCTATTAGTCCTGAGACAAATAATTGATTGTGATGTTCAGAGGCAACAGGGGTGGTCAAGCAATTCCCAGAAAAGTCTGTAATCAGATTACTTGCGTAAGTAATCTGAGGACCATGAGCTTTTGAAAATCTCAAATCTGGCTACATTTTGGCTTTTAATTTTTTTCAAATTTGCTTTCCATTTACAAAGGGTATAGTAGCTTTAAACATCTTGCACCATTATAAGTAGAACCCACATGTATTCTAACATAGACATGTCTTGTTTAACAAGACTTTAGTGTCTTGTTTTCCTGTAGAAAAACAGGACCTTCTGGATCATTGAGCGCTGTCTTCTGCTCTTGCAAGCAACTGCACATCATTGGTTTTTTCATATCTATCTATCTATCTATCTATCTATCTATCTATCTATCTATCTATCTATCTATCATCTATCTATCTGCCTATCTATCTATCTATCAGGTCCTATTGACAAACTGCTTAAATTTTCTGCACTGATCCAATACACTCTTTCAGTAGAGGTCTGTTTGAACTGAAATGCTTCCCAGAAACTAGTTATATAAGGTAAAAGCTATGTTTAAAATAATCTATAAGATTTGATTAAAAAAAATCCATTATTTCACTAAAAGAACAAGAAAAGCTGTGTTTTCCTGAGAGGTTTTATTGAGTGAAGGATACTTGTTCTTGTGGTCTTTCTGTGGTGTGGAAGTCCTTGCTGCATTGGTTTGTCTGCTCTTCTGATAGGTCTGCCAATCTGTCTGTGCTCTAGGGCTGTGCCATTTGTCAGCATTTTGTCAGGGAGAGCACAGGAAACACTGGAACACATTGCCTGTGAGCTGGTGGTATGAAGAACCAGGCAACAAAAAATCAGCCTCATGCCATCTAGAACAACCTCTGATGAGCAATGCCATCAGGCTTGACCAGCTTGGGATGTTCAGTGATGGCAGTGGTAATTTTGGCCATTCTGTACCTCATTAATCCAAGTTTTGCAGCTTGTACTGCCTAGGTAACAACTTGGGTTACTTTGGGGTGAATTGTGATGTTGTTATTAACGACAGTTTTGTTGACAGCTGTATCAGTTATTTCTTTTCTAACTGAAAGATGCAAAAGATACGTGCTCACTGATTTTTCTCAATGCAGATTAACTGGAAGGATCTTCATTTTCAGCTTCAGATTCATCTTTTATAAGCTTCAACAAAGGCATAATACTTTAGTTTACCACTGCCCTCAAATCAAAGGAGGGGAGATCAAAACCCCTGCCTTGAATAGATTATGCAACTCAGTAGGACCTGATCTTGTTGTATTATTGCATCCATTACAACAGCACAGTTCAAGCAGGTGTTAGTTTCTCAATTAACCTGGGATTCAGGTATTCACAACATTTTGTCTGCCAATTACTCACATAATTACATGGCCCAGGACTGTAGAATAGAATCAACCATCATGCTAGGCATGTGTGATTACTGAAGAAAAGAGGAATTCAGAGGATGTATGAGTAAAGCAGAGCTTCAATGATCATGGACAAAAGTAGCCTTTAGTGAAGAAAGCTTATTTACTGGGCCCTTGATGATCTCTTGAATGCAGGAACTGTGCCAACAGTGTTTGTGTGACACGCAGATGCCTCACAGCTGTCTGTTGTTTTTGTATTCTTATTCAGTCAGTAGGTAAAATGAGAACTTATTTATTTAGCATTTTTTGAAGAAACTGAAAGGCATTCCAGGGACCTAATGGCACAGCCATGGATGGCAAGAAATCAAAATATCAGACTCAAGTAAACCTTAAATCCAACTTTCTCAGACCAGGATGTCAGCTGAAAAAGACAACTGCTGACATTTTGACCTGAAACATCCACTGACTTGGTCAATATGAATACCGTTTTTGTATGGCTCTGTCACTGTACTGTCAAAAATCAATCCACCATGGGCCTCCACATAAAGATCTTTTAAGGTCAAAGGCCAAAGGTCTTTCTGAGTCTTAAATGCCATGTATCTTTGTATTATTTAAAGCTGTAATGCTGAAGAAAATGTGAAATTATGGATGAATGTTGTGAAAAGTAACAACTTCATAGTCTAAAATTATATATACTTAATTATATATACTTAATGTCACTGAAGTTTAATGATAGCATCCTGAAGGAATTGTTATAAATGAAAGTTTGTTCAGCCAAATTAAAATGAAAAAAATAAAATATTTATTTTGCGATCAGATTCTATCTAGCCAGCCACAAGGAAAGAACAGTGCCGAGCCCGGGGTCAGCCCTGGGTGTGCAACAACGAGGTCAGCCTCAGCAGAGGGTTTCCTCTATGCCCACACACCTCCATCCTGGCACAAGCGGTTTTTATAGGGAAAATTCTACCTGAGGCCAAGATTTTGGCAGTCAGTCTTTTCTTCCATTCAGAGCCCATAGGTTAATGAGATTTTCTTTTTTGGTGATGAGGAAGAACAATTCAGTGTGGAGTTGTTGAATCCCTTGATGAAGTTTATGGGAATGCTGCATTCACATGGATCTGCCCGAGGATTTCCATGATATCCATCTCGGGTCGCTCATGCGATGATCAGCGCCTGGGGTCCCGTATCTCTCCAGACATGGCCCATCTCCTGGCCAGCCACATCCTTTTACTTGTAAATTGGGTTCCAACACACACCAGGTCTCGCCTGCGAGGGTGGGGGGGATTCCTAATACAAACGTGTATACTCCAACAAATATTCAATATCACATATATCATACTAGAAATGGCGCGAATTATATCTACTACACATAACAGAATCAATAGAAAGGCAATCTGTTTCTTTTCATTCACCATATAGGTCCATACTAGGGCAGCCTAAAATTCTTCCTAGCAAAATAGCAATTCATTTCAGTGGAACAAATTGTGGGGAAGGATGCTGCTCAACCCTGATGGCAAAATATGGGCCTTTATTTCATCAGGAAACTGACATGAGTGTGATATAGAGCTAATATCATTTGACAGTGGCACAAGTCTACTTCTTATTCTAAGGGAGAACGTCGGCTATTATAGCTCCCTTTTGTCATGGGAAATTTTTTATATGTGTGATAGATTTTGTAGTTTGGTGGGGGTTTTTTTTATTTTATTTTTTTTATACATGAACCTCATTAAATGTGATGCCTACTCTTAAATTTCTTCAACAGTTTTTTACTAAGCCCAAGTATTTAAACAGGGAGATTCCCAAAGGACATACATACTCAAATATTTGAATTTTTACAAAAACCTTTTGCTCCTAGTAGAATGCATAGTATATGACTAACTACTTCACTGTGGCTAAGACATAATTTTATGCCTTTCTATGTATCTATTTGTGTTTGTGTGCGTATTTATTCACATGGGTAATTTTAAAAAATCATATGTTTTGTAAATGACAAATTGAGGGAATTTTGTGATTTTCTAATACGAGAATTAATATGGCTTCTACTGAAATTCTGCACTTTATAGTACCGAGATAAAGCAATTTGGATGTATACCAGTTCTCTGGGAACTATAGCAGCAAAAGCTCAGGGACATTTGTCCCACAATGCAGCCTTTTCTCGACGTCATAGCCATACATCTTACATCAATCACAGAAATAATCTGTTTGACAGCTATGCGTTTGGAGCATTGTGATACATGAAATTCCAGATTAATACATGAACTCAGAGTTATTTGCTGTCATGAAAATAACAGTTTTAATGCAGTTTAAGTGTTATCTGTATTCAGAGATCAGGTTTAAGAAAAGCAATCAGTCCCCAAACCTACCTCTGGTGCTACTGTTTGAAATTAAGTGATCTTTTTCCAGATGACATGTAGGTTTTTTTAACATAGTACCAAGGCAGGAATTAGATGGTGACTGGAAAACATCCAGGATTATTCCTATGCTGGGACATATATTGCTGATGGAAAACTTACCCACCTCCCATCCGGTGGCACTGCTGTGAAGTACCAGTCTCCTGAAGGTTTCTTCTTGCCTTTTATTTGTTCTTGTCTATAATATCTATAATATTGCTGTCCATTGAAGGACATTTTAAGCTTCTTGGAACTTTTGCATACATTTTGGAATTTGGCCTTTTTTGTTGGGGAAGAGGTGTCAGACAAAGGAGAAGAGGAAACAGAGTGACAGCAATGAGTCATTTCACTCACATAATACACGTGGGTGAGCTGCATCTTGTTTCTGCATTCCCATTAACATAGTCTGGGAAGTATAGGCAGGAACATCACCTGTAAAACATTGCAATTAACACTCCTGAATTCATCAGGTTTGCAAAATCTCAGCTGTGACAGTGTCCATTCTGGTTTGGGATATGTGTTGCATGGACGATGTAACCCAGCTGGATAGAATCCAAAAAAAATGATAGCATGATCAGAGGATGATTCAGGAAATGTCAGACTTGAGAGAGATAGAATCATAAACTGAGAAAAGACTGGAGAGACATATTTACCTGGTGTGTGACAGGACTCTGCAGAGGGGAAAGTAATATGACAAATAGAAAGTATGGTGATAGTTTAGGCTAACCATTAAAACAATCCTGCTCTTGGAAGTTCTCACAAAGCACTGGAATAAATTGCATATTGAGGCTCTGGAGTCACTTTTAGAAGAGGCCTATATAAGGAGGTTAGATAAATAGCTCCCAGAAATGAATTAGACATGATCTGGTGTAGGGAGATGCATCAAGCAATCTCTGGAGAGGTTTTTCAGCTCTGTTCTCTCTGATTTCATCTTTAGGCAGGTACAAATCTGCCATAGTGTAGCAGATTGTTATATCTGATAGCTTTTATAAGTGCCCAACCTTCAGGGTAAGCTTTGGGTGACCAGTTCACAGCTGTCAGCACTGCAAAAGCCATAACCATAACTGGCTCTAATTAGCAGCTTACATGGCAATTTTAGCAGTTAGGACAACAACTTGACTATAAAGGATGAATGATCCTTCTGCCCCAGTGAGTGTTTCTTCAAGCTCAGCGAAACTGAGAAGTTGCAGTGAGAGAGCTGACAGTGCTGCTATCCATGATGTATCTTTTTTCCCCTGTGCTATACTGCAGAGGACATGGGTCTCTGGGACTGCATTCAGCATCTTTGACAAGCACGGCTTTCATGCACAGAATAACCTACTTGTGCTTGGTGCTCTGTGCAGAAAATCAGAGGGGTTTCAGTGGAGACGATGAAGGCAGAGGGAGGAGAGATTTACGATAAGCAGGTAGTTGGCTGCTCTTTGCCAAAGGCATGTAAATAGAACAAAATTCTGACATCAGCACGTTTTCAAACTTAGGCACTGTTGTGAGCTCTCCTTTTAGATGTATGTTTTTAGACAGGGCAGAAAGATGACCCAAGAATTCCTCTCATAAATATTTGCATCATAGGTTTCAAGAGCAGAGAAAAAGCAGTGTTACTTTCCCTCCCAAGTGTGTGTCTGTTTCTCTTGGTATTCTACTACCCCAATGGCAAAAAATACATTTTTCAGCTGCGATGAGTGCTTCCGATTTGTAATCCAGGCTAGTCTGTGTCTTTGCAAGCTGCCAGAGTTGTGAAGGATACTGGTCTTCACCAGATGCTCATATCTGGGGTCAGAAAAAGGCTGATCTTTTGAATTCTGTGTGCACTAAAGCCAGAAGGCATATGTGCTGTACCTGCCTGAGGGTCACTTGAGATTGCAAGGCTGATATATTTCTGTCTTTTCAACCAACTTCTTTGTTTCTACCACACTGGAACTGCATAAATTCACATTGGTTTCTTTGTTATATCTGTTTCATTTAAAATACACAGGAAGCCTTGTATGAAAGTGAGACATTCTGGAGCTTGGGCTCTGATACCTCCCCATAAGAAAAACCCAAGCAAACTCATGACAGAGCATTAAGGAGAGCTGTTGAGAGGACACCAGTTAGAGGACACATCAGACTAAGCCGGTCGTTTGGCGTGTTGATGCAAATGGTGACTGCTTAAAGGCAACCCAAAGAGGACCCACAAGACTTTGTAAACGTGGAAAGAGAAACAGTGCAATAGTGTGATTTATCTAAAATCACAGAGCATGTAATTTGATGAAATTAGGGGGAAAAATGAATGCTCCCCTAATTTCCACATGCATATCCATCTCTTAAAAATCAGTAGGGTAACTAAAGTGGCATGTAAGCCCTGTGGCAACTGTCAGATAAATTACACAACAGTGAAGAAATCTCCTGAAAGTAATGCAATATCCAGCTAACTGCTTTTCCTCTTTCAGAAAAAGACCTTGAGCTGCTGCATTTGATTCTACTTCAGAAATGTTACAAAATTTCTCACTGAGAAGGCAGATCTGTGTTTTTTTGCATGAATAAGCCTTTTCTTTTCTAGACAGGGCGCAAATGGAGGCATAGTGAAAATTATTAAAGGGCACTAACAAGGGAATACCAGTCTTTAGGCTAATTTTTGGGTAACTATTTCTATTTATTTTTTCATTAAACAAAGTCTGCAGTTGCACAGATTGTTGTTATGAAGTCCCTAAAGCCCTATAAAGCATGGTAATGTGAGTAAGTTTTCAGAATTTAGTAAGTCTAGTTCTGTGATTTTACTATTACCTAATGTTTCCATTCTAAGGTATTATGAAAGCACTATAAATGGCACCTTTCATGAGCCAGCCCTTCTGAGCCCAGCAGGCTGCTTCTGCAG
>QUSF01000002.1:8339992-8378188 GCA_003676055.1 Chloebia gouldiae | reverse complement strand
CACACAGACACACACAGACACACACACACACAGACACACACAGACACACAGACAGACATAGACCACAGACGAACACACACACACAGATGAAATCAGACACAGTCACAGACAGACACACACACACACACAGACACACACACAGACACACAGACAGACACACAGACAGGCACACACACACAGAGACACAGACACACACACACACACACAGACACACACAGACACACAGACACACACAGACTCACAGACACACACACAAGCACACACACACACAGACACACAGAGACACAGACACATGCACAAACACGCACACAGAGCTGCACACACATGCTGTGACTGCTCCATTATGAACGCTTTCATAAGAAAGCAGAATTGTCCCACTCGTAGCAGTTATAACTGATGGCATTCTTAATAGTGGGCATTGTTTGCAGAAAGAATCTATTGTCCAAGGTTGCATATCTGCTGACCAAAGCACAGGGAATAAGCACAGCTTTGGACACGCTGAGCCTGGCCCCAGGGAAGAGCTTAGCGGTGAGTTTGTTTGAATGTCCTGATTCAGTGGTGAGCTCCAAAGAGGAAATGCCCACCATTATGTAAGGATTGCCGTTTGTCTAAAGTTTGGAAAAACATCGTTTGCTCAGTTTTGCCGTAAAGAAGATGGGTCTTACTTAAACCTAGACAGTGTTAATGAAAAATTGTCTGAACAGAAAATGAGAGATAATAATATTACTGCATTGGAAATCCTCTAACTCACCTACAATATCTTTCTAGTAAGCCATCAACGGATAGTTTCAAACACAAAACTTTTCAAGTGAATATAAAGACTCCAAAAGAGACAGGAAACATCTTTACATTCCTATATGTTATCTGTACCTGGACAGTTTTGCTTTGACAATGATTAGGAAAAATCACATGACACTCAAATGAAAATGCCAGAAATAATGTAAAAATAACTTCAGAAAGTCACTGGAGCATTTTCTGGTTTTCTTATTTTACTGAACTCTTACTTACAGTCAATGGGCATTATTCAGTTTCCAGTGACTCAAAAAAAATAGAAAAAAGTGCATTCAGAGTAGTGCAAAATGATTTATTAAATAATGAATTATTAAAGAATTATTATTCCTTTTTCTGTTTCTGAATTATTTCAGAAGTAATTCTATGTTCTGTGAATAGCATACTCTTTCAAATTATTCATACATTGTTTATTTTGTATTTTTTTTGTTTCCAGATTTATTCTTTAGAGTGTACTTAGATCCATAGAGCCATCCATTATGAAGTCACGGGCATCTTTGCAATCATTTAACTTGACATATATATTTTCTGTTTGAAACTGAGTAGGAAATATTTTGAAAAATGTTTGATCCTGATTGAAAGCATTTGCTAGTTGTATCATTGTTAAAAAATTGTTCTTAATTTCTAGCATTAGAATTTTTAGCTCCAGTTTACAGCCACTGTATTTTATGTCTTCAATCTAAGAAATTGCAGTCAGAGTTTTACTTTGTGCCCTTATAAACTTTGCCTTCCCTCTCTGACTGAGTTTCTGGAATCTTTTGGTGCAAGGAAAGTTCCTTCTTCTCTGAAACTCTTCCGTCCTTCAAAAACCTTTGAAACAATGACACAAGAGCCAAAGAAAATACTACAGGAGAAGTTGCATGAAGGTCAAATGCTGAGATAACATGAACTTTGAAGACCTATTCAAGATGCTTTATGCATGGAAAAATTGTATTATCCCTCCTAAAAAGATTGACACAAGGCAGCTTTGATCAACATTACAATTCACACTTGACCACATTAAAATAAAATTTGCATGCAGTCCTCAAAGCTGTGTACCATGAACCTGAGCTCCTCATGACTTATTACTATCACAATGGTCACTACAACATTTAAATCTGATTATTCTGTAATAAAGATTTTAGTAGTCTTTATTACTGATTTTTTAATAAATAATTTTGTTATTTGGTCGGCAGTCAAGAACAATTACATAGAAATGGTCTGATTTTATAAAAACATTTTGAGGGATGTCTTTTCTGTTTCTGATCCATGGGTGCATGTTCTGTTAAATTTTAATGTGTCACAGTAATTTAATGTCATCTAATTAAATGTAAGGTAATTTAAAATCTAAAAGGGGAATCAGGGTTAATACAATTTTCTTCATCAGTGGGCCCATAATCCCACAAAAATATAATCCTACTTTGGCAGAAATTATTTTCTGTCATTTTCTAGATTGACATCAGTTATATTTCCTCATTTAGCTCTTTGCCTAATCCTATATCAGGTGGTATTCAATGCCTGTTTTCCTGAGTTCAGTGTCAGCCTGGCAGTTTATCATGACAACAGTCTTGCTGTCCTTTTCAAATACTTGCATAGCATTTTATTCCCTCACATTCTATAGAAAAGCATCAAAAAAGGTCTGAGGTAGCCTTATTACTGAGATGTGATTTGGTGAGGATTAAAATTCATACTTGTTTTGTAAACATTTCTTAAATTTGTATGGAAGTGTTTTATGAGAGATCTGCTTATAGAGATTCTATATAAATAAGGCAAAGATATTTGTTAAAATGTTCAAATGTTGATCTGTTTAAATTGCTGCTACTTCCTTCACCTAGGAAGAAAAACCATCAGTTAGGTTTCTATTTTTTCTCATTGAATATCCCTAAAATATGCACTTCTTAAAAATATATACTGTATTATTCACACTACCCTGATAAACCTTTATTTCTCTGGGCTCATGTTTTGCCTACAAGCAACAGGAAAAGGTACAAAAAGAACAGCAAAAGTGATCAATGATATGGAACCTCTGAAGATGAAAAATTACTCAGTTGACTGGCACTCAGCCTTGGGAACAGATGAATAAGAGGGCACATGGTGCAGGACTACAAAATCGTGTAGGAGCTGGAGAAGGTTAATAAGGAACAATCACTCTGTATCTCTTTGGCCATAAAACCCAGGCAGTATCAAAAAAAACGAATAGCTGGCAACTTAAAACAGGGACGGGATCCTTCATGTGGTGTATAATTAAGCTGGGAAACTTTGTGCTGTTGGATACTTGCAATGCTCAAAGTTTATGTGGATTTAAAAAAAGTAACAAATTCACACGGAAGCAAGTCCTTTCAGGGCTGTTAAATGCGAGGGCATTCACACCAGCTCAGGAAGTCTTTGAGCCACTGAAAACTGGATGTGTATTCCAGGGATGCATTGCCAGCGGCATGCCCTGTCCTGCCGGTGTTGCCGAGGAGCATCTGCTGCTCATTGTTGTATTTTTTTAAGCCACCAGCCTTGTCTTGACCCAGGATGGCGCAGCCCTTCCTGTCCCCACGGCAGAACATTTGCACCAATGTTAACTCTCGTGTACAGCTGCTCTGCTGTGTCATTTGCTGATGCTTATGCTCCTTGAGTAGCTGAATACCTTTTTGTAAACAAAACAAAAACAACACAAAGGCGAATAAGTGCATGACAAGCAAAAACCAACTAATCCACATGCACAAATACCTTTGCTGGCATATGAACACGGGTATTGTTCGAGCAGCTATCTCTGCAAAGATAGTGTGACCAAAAAGCTTAACTGCAAAAAAAGTAAGTATGATCAAAGATGAGCTAAACAGCTGCCATAAGCTGAAGAAAGCCTCACAAACACTGCTTTTGTGCTCTCCTAATGGCTCCAGGCCACAATAACTGCGCTGAAGTTGATGTGATTAATGCAGAACTACACCACTGTAGCATTAAGTTTTAATCCAGTACAAAGAACAGATGGGATGTTTCCTAGCTCCTGCCTCGCTGGGTGTTTTAATGCTCCCTGTGAATGAGCAGTGCGAGCGTGGCCCCCGGAGCAGCGCTGCAGGTACCGAGGTGCCCGGGTGCAGTTCCAGAGGAGGTGGCTGCAGTTTCTGATGTGGGGCTGCTCTCCGGCACATGGGCTACAAGGATGCTGCATGCAGGGATGCAGTGACTTTAGTCTGCTGCCAGACTCCCCAGCTCCGCAGCCTGGCTGAGGCGTACTTCAGGAGGCTGGATGCCTTGGGGACGATGAAGGTCATGTGAGGAAGCCTATTTCTCTCTACTGACTGCAGAGGAAGCCTCTGGTGATTAGGTTAGATATAGATATCAAATTTCTAGATGGCAGTTTATCTCATTTTAATTCCCTGGAGGACTGTTCATCTCATCTTAAAATATATACCTAAGAAAGGTCAGATGAATTGTCATGTGAAATGGCTATTTCTCTCTACTGACCACTGAGGCAGTTTAAGGTCGGTAGCTTAGGCTGAGACATCCAACTTTTATATGGTTAAAGCTGGAAATGAAGAATATCGCCCTTTTGTTTCATGTTGAGTGGATTAAATGTCATGACAGATACTCCCTTACTCAGTAATAAATGTAGTGTTGTATGTTTCACAAGTTGGCAAGACCTGCAAAGTCTTCATTTTAAATTAGATTTCACTCAAGATAATGTCAGTGAGCAATTAAACTATTTTCAGGAAATTCTATATTGCCTTAGGATCTTTATGACTTGCCATGAGAGCAAAGACAACCAAAGCTGGGACAAAAGAAACTATAAATACCAGATGTGTCTGTGTGTGTGTCACAATGAGTCACTTCCAAAGGCAGAGTCCTAAGCTGTCTGCAGAGTGTATAAAATGAGATTTCCAATGAATTTATGAGTTCTCATGAAGCATAGCCCAACATTAGGCTGTTATCTTACCATAAGAGTTAGTCAACACTCTTTGAGGTGAAATACTATTCTAGCAAAATAAAAATGTTTCCAGTTATTATGTCAATATATACTTCTAATGGAATTACTTCAAACTGCTGTCATATTAACTTATAGATTAGCAAAAAGGATTTTACAGGCCTTTTATTTTAAATCAAATTCATTACGATGTTAAATTTTATGTTTGATTTCAGGAAGGCTATTTAATAAATTAAAATAATAGGTAAAGCATTTTATTTTTGCACTTTGTTTTGTGCTTCTAAATTGTAATATTATACAACAGCACTTTAATAATTTCAAAATATTTTATTTCAGCATTATTTAATAAAGTCTGTCTACCATTTATGAACTAAAAAATTTTAGTAGTTTTGGCTTCTGAAAAATATTTTGAGATATTAACCTTCATTCTCTATCAAGTGCCAGAGTTCAGCAGGAAACTTACGTTTGCTGCAAGTCTGGGGTTTTTGGCTATTTGGAGTTTCACTGACAAACTGAATTGTCAATGGAATGTATTCATTCATTTATATCAACAGTATTGTCTCTGTCTGCTTTGTTTTCCTCTGGGTCCTTATTTTTTCATCAGCAGATTGGAAGTGAATCAGTGTCTGCTTATTTTCAAAAGGAACTGTGAAGGGAAGGGCTGTTAATTGTCTCATGAAAATATTTTTCAGGAAAACATGTTTGTTTTAAAATGCACTTTTATCCATGAATGATCTCATGCCTGAAAATTTTCATCTTTGAGGCACATTTAAATTCTCACAATGTGCAGAATGTTATTATGCAGCTAGACAAGCTATAAAATTAAAAAAAAAAGATGTCTTCATGGTTTGTCCATGATGTCTCTTCCTCTTTTGCCCATGCATTCTCATTTCCTGGATGTCAAGTAGTAATAATAATAAAAAAAAATCAATAGTAATTGAGAGACATCTCAAGATTTAACTGAAATATTTACTTCAAATGTCAAGAAGTCTGTGAACATAGAAAACTAACAGAATACCCACTGAAACAGGCAGATAAGAATTTGAACTCTGCTCATGCATTCTGACATTTTCTGATCTCTGCTTCCATGAATAAAGAAAATCATAGAATCATAGGTTTAAGAGGAACTTCAAAACTCACCTAGTCAAAAAGAAATTGTTTAAAATTCTAAAATATTTGTTTGAATTCTTGGGGTTTGTCACAGGGAGCAGGGATACAAACATAATGAATAGAAATGCATAATGAAAAGAAACCAAAGTCAACTAATCTCCAGAAAATGGGTTTGTTTGCTTTCTCACTGGTGCTTGTGTATCACAGAAATGAGTTTTTTGGAAGAGATGAAGCTATAGTACAATAAAATTTATATGAGTTATAAAAACACATTTGACCCTCTGCTGTATTATGAAAATGTTAATTGACACAGTCTGATGCAACACTGGACATCAATGAACCAGAAGGAATTTTCACAGAAGTAGATAATAAAAGGTTTTAAAAGGGACTTCTGTTAACCATTTTCCTTCTGTTGCAAAACTTGTCTAAAAACATACTCTTCTGTGTACAGTACTCTGAGTTTGGACATCTTTATTCAATAAAATGGAGGAAGAAGGGAAATTTAAAAGGTATCTCCATATCTTTTCAGTATAAAAACTTCTCAGCAAGGTGTAGTTCCTTGTAAGGTATTTCTAGACATGAAACCCTATTTGCATTTATTTGTGAATAAAGGTCAAAAATATTATGGAAAATAAGGCACAGTATAACAGGGAACTGTGGATAATAGCATCTCCATTTGTTATATACTTGAATAAAAATAATGTTTCTTTGGGCAGAGTCCTTCCTCTTTGATGATGCTTGCATCATCTGTACAATCTCACTGGATCATAGACTCAAAGAGTCATCTCTGAGGTCTCCTCCTTGGCTTGGAAGGCATCTAAAAGATCATCTCATTCAAGCCCCTGCCATGGGCAGGGACATCTTCCACTGGACCAGGCTGCTTGCCCCATGTCCCATCCTGCCTGGCCTTGAACACTCCCAGGGATGGAGCATCCTCAGCTTCTCTGGGCAGCTGTTCCAGTGCTTCACCACCCCTGCAGAAAAGAATTTCTTAATTTCTAATCTGAACCTACTCTTTTCTAGTTTAAAGCCATTAGCTGTGTCTTATTTCTGTTCTTTCGTAAAGCTGGGAAACACATTTTCCACTGCTGTGATGAATAAAACTAAGTTTCATTGGTATGACTTGAGAGATAAATAAAATTATACTTGAATTTTTTCTCTTTTGCTTAATTCACAGTTTTATTTTTTAAACCAACACAAATTCTAAACAGAAGTTGACTCCAGGATGAGCCTGGAAATGTTCAGGGAAATGCAAAACAATGTGTTACAAATGACAAAAATCTAATTTTGGTGTCTATCTCAATGTGGGATTTTTAGTTAAAAAAAAAAATTGCAAGAATCCTTTGTGGATGGGAAAAGAATGCCTGTCAAAGAGTTAACATTGACATGTGTTTAGCAGATAGCCTGGCTTTAAGCTGGCATTTCTCTTTGATAACACTGTAGTCATAATATCATTGAAAGTGCTCCATGAAATCACAGCACTGTTGGGATCCTTGACACCCATGCAGTTGTACAGACAAGCACCTGAGCCACGGGCTCTGTGCTCCTGAGATACATGGATAGCTGACCTCTCCACTTTAAAGCTTTGAGTAATGCCATCTCAGCTTTTTTCTTATACCAGTGAGGAGGCTCTTTATAAATTTATTCTTTGGAGAAAGTAGTGGTGCTAAATCATAAGAAATTCTGGTTGGGAGCTGAATGGAGGATAGCTAAATTTTAATATTTGAGTGATAAACTTTGGAAAGAAATCTACTTGAAGGTGTTAGATCAATACTAGATTCCCTTCTTGCCTTTATGTTTTAATCAAGAGCACCATACCTGGACACAGTAGGAAAGGGATTTAATTTAGGTACCTAGAGTTGAGGTTAGGTACCTTAAGTGTAAAGTATGTAAGATGATGTAAGGTGAGGTCATCCACCAGCAATGGTCCAAATATGAAGTTTAAATTCTCTGAAAAGAAAAGCCTTTCAGATTTATTCTTTGCAGTTTTTTTTCATCAAATAATGTTATGTTATCTATAGTGGTTGCAGTGGGGTAATATGACACAATTTATTTGTGTGAGTGGTCCAGCAAGGTTTGGCTAGGAAGTGGAGATTTTTCCTATTGGAAATTTCAAATTTTTCAGAACTGAATACTGGTTTCACTCCTGATTCCTAAAAACAAACTAAATTATTTAGGGTAAAGATACCTAAAATTTAAAAGCTTTTGACCAAAAATACGGTAGGAATGCAGTGGAATTCCTCTACAGGGTGTAAAATGAATTTGTGCCAACCTGAAACATTTGAAAAAATATTCAAAGATGTTGGTGTATGACTATTACTGTGTCTAACCAAAAATTCATCTATGGGATGAAAGAAACATCTTAGAATAGATATAAGACAGTGCTGCGTTATGTGTTTTAAAATGATATAAATCTACGTCTCAAATCTGTATTGAATAAATTGAGTTTGATCATGGATATTTTTAAAATGCAGAAAAGTTCTCAAACAACAATTTTAACTGAAGATAAAAGTTGGAATTTGGTTGCCTCTTGACCAAATGTCAATAGTCATCACAGTAGTCACAGTATTTACAGCCACGGTATTCATCAGTGTTTATTTAAATATCTATTTTTTGTAATATTTCCTCACAATTTCCTCATAAATACCATTAAGACAAACCGAGGAAATTGTGAGAAATATAACTGAGGGCAAGTACTGCTGTCTGTTCCTGAGGGAAATAATGTGAACTTTCATCCTAAGCCACACAAAAGCCAACAATTTAAGCACAAGGTCAACAGCATGGAAACCCATTCCCAGACTGTTTTGGTTTTCACAAGTTCAGAGATCTGAGAACAGAAGAATTTGTCATATTTGCTGTTAGGCAGACTTTTCTGGGAGATGCACCATCATTGCATGCCACTGTCATACCTTGCTGAGTTGGTAGCATTCCCTGAGGTCAGTGTTACTTTGAAGAACACCAATAAAAGAAAAGGACAGAAGGGAGAAATAATGCTAATGTTTTTCCCCCCACCTTGGAGATGTTACTGAACCCAAGTCCAAGTTGGTACTAGAGCAGTGAGCTGGCAAAGGGCACAGGATTTTTCCCAGGTGAAATGCAAAATTAATATTGGGCTTGTTAAATAACTATTAGAGTTTTTTTTTACAAGACTGAAAGGCTTAACTACAAGATCCTAGCCAGATTCTGACTTCATTACATGACAAACTCATAGAGTTCATCCTGTAGAAAGTATTATGTCCTTCCTCTCCTCAGCTGTTTTTAAAGTGTCACTGTGCCCTGGCTTGCAGCTGCCATATCCTATGAAAGAGATGGTTTAAGTGATACTTATACAAAACCTGGTATTTAATAACATAGCAAGGCTACTTTGTGGTTCTGGATTAACCCTGAGGGATTTCCCTTCTATTTTATACTTGATCCTTCATGGTTTTATTTCTCTTATCCCTCTCCCTAAAACTTTCAGCAGTTTTTTTCATTTTATGCTCCCCTACTGCCTTCATTCACCCTCTCATTTCCATTTTGCGCTGCTGCATCTTATGCATTCAATACTTCAGTCTTTAGCCCTCAGAGGCAAACAAGGAAAAATCTGCTATTTCTCTCTCTTTCTCTTAGTCTGTCTCTCTGCATGCTTTTCATGGTTTCATGGAAATCAGCAAAATCTTGATAACCCAATCCCAGTGAATCCTCACTGCAAGCTTAAACCCCAGAAGTATAAAAATCTTGATTTCTAACTTCAAGATGTGACTTTGGCAGGTAATACTACTTTTGAACTAGAAATTTATTTTATTCTGACATTGCTTACCAAATCCCTAAGGCACATGAGTATACTTCCTTCAACTGTCTGTTTTCCTCACAGAAAGCCCTATAAAAAACTACACTTTATCACACAACTGTTTATGAAGAGAAGCCAGTTCTTTCTTTCACACTCACACATCCACACTGCAGACAACTTCCTCCTGATAAAGGGCTACCCTGCCTGCAGAGCTCTCCTTTATGGCCTCTGGAGGAAGCCTTCAGCCCAAAATTTCTCTGTATCAGTATAAAGTCTGCACGTTTAAGATCCTGCTCATCATTTTTAAAACCTTTGAGATCTTTAAAGGCAAATGGCATGAAGCAAACAGGGAACTTCCAGTGCCATGTTGATGCATTCCTAAGCCTTCTATAAATTTTGGGCAGGCTGGAACCAAGCTGCTGACCCTGTCTTTAGTTTTGATGCAAGGTCTCAACCCAGCGCAGTGTCAGACTGATTTTTATTTAAAATGGCAAAGCAGTCAGGGGGGAAACTGGATTTGAGACTGAGACCTCTCACTCCAGGGCTCACACACAGCTGTACCCATCAGTACAGCCCATGGCATCTCACTGAGAGCTGCAGGCTCTCCGTGCTGTACCTCTCAGGTGCCCTGTGGCACTGTGTGCTGGCAGCTGAATACATCCCCAGGTCTCTGAACAGATTTGTTTAACACAAAGAGATTTCCTAAAGTACAATACCTTGATTTGCTTCATCCAAATCCGAGGAAGACTAACCAAAATAATTCTAATAAGTCATCAGAATCTATCGGGGGTTTTTCTTAAAGCAAGAATCATGTAGGTTCCAATGAGAGCTTTGTCAAACACATTCTGTGTCCCAGAACCAAACCTTTCTCCTTAAAGAAGAAACTTTCCAGGGAAACTGCCATCTCCTTTACTGTGTTAGCCTATAGAAAATGGAGTTTGTGCTATCACTAGAAAATAATAAAAAAATATGAAAATAAGAAAAAAGTTTATCACAGATATCAAAAGCAAAATAACATTTCTTATGTGTCTGTTTCTTACCAGAAAGAGACAAGTAAATATGATTCCTACAACAGTATTATAAAGTGCTGTGAGAAATGGACATTAAAATTATATAATAATTTAATTTTTTTAAAATGTAGGTTCTTATTAAACATCTGATGTAAAGAACAATCCCAATGATTTTTTGTAATGCACGCTTTGTGGAATTTGAACTTTTTTCCTTGTCAGAAATATGCAACTGTTTTAGCATAGCAGTTCCTGTAAGTAAATATTAAACATGCCAGTTATTTGCAATAAAATGAAAGCAACCACCTGCGAATAATCTAATTATACTGAGGTGAGTTACTGTTTTTGAATTCACTCTGAGTTGGAAGTGCCAATCATTGTAAATCCCATTCCTGCCACCTAATAATCTCCAAGTTACTGGTGTTAAAGAATTATTCTCTGCAACATATTCAATACTGGCCAAAGTAATAGACAAGAACTGGTGATTTCCTCTTGCACCTGCTTTAACAACACCATGCCCTTCCTGTCAGCTGGTGAGCTTGCTTTGCCATTCTCTGGGTGCTGAGGCATTGCTGCAGGCACATAGCCCGGCTCAGTGTGCTGATGGCATCAGTCATTTGGCACCCTCAGACAGGCAAATGGGGACTCATTCCTGCTGGATCCTCAAGTGCAATCGCTTCCCACCCTCTCTGCAAGCTGAAGACTTACAGGTTATGTCCTGCTACACTTCAGGAACCAATGTGAGGCACGTGAGACCAGGCCCTGCTGAGCTGTGCCATGGCCACGCTCATGCTTTGCCCCAACAATCCTCTCAAACCGCTGCCAGACATGGCGTGGGGGATAGCAAAGGCCAGGGACTCAAAAACATCCCGGGTGCAGCTGTGGCTGATGAAACAGTTCAGTTGTATGGATGCAGGTGACTGTGCCTCTGTCCCTCCCAGGGTGAGAGGTGACTCCCAGCTTTGAGTTCATGAGTATATTGACAATTTAGTCAGACTACCCCGTGAGGCAGCTCTCTGCCCTGGCTGGCTGCTGTGCAGGGTGGAGCCTGGGCTGCTCACGGGGCTTCTGCACATCGCAGAGCTCTTCCAGGGGATGCCAAGTTCCAGGGCTCAGTCACTGCAGACAGCTTCTCCTGGGAAACAAAACCACTGCTGCAGTTTAAACTGGGCATGGAACTAGAGCCAGGCAGAGACCTGTTCTGTCTTCTGTCAAGATTTATTGTCCTAGGAATATTGATGCCATTTTAAACAGACATAGTAGATGTCCTGAAAATAGCTCCCTGATTCTCTCATCCCATTTACAGTGTAGAAAAATATTGCTCTTCCTTCTCCTTGAAACATTTTCTAATTGTCAGGTAGTGTTAATAGCAGAACAGGTATATTTTTCGACTGCTCTTGAGCCCACACACAAATAATAAGAAAAGTGAGAGAAATGTGGCACATGAGAATGAGTGGTGTAACCTGCTGTTTTAACAAGTTGGAAATGAAAATATAATGTGGAACACAACTCATTAATTAATTTTATTACAACTTTATACCAATTTTTATTAGATTTTTTATTGGATTAGGAATAGAATTTTGAGCTTATGTTAAAAATGTGATGGTGTTTCCCTATTTTCACAGTAGATATAAAATTTAAATGGTCATATTTCAATATGTATTTCTTCTGTAATTTAGCTTTTGCCATTTGGCAAAATTTTTACAGTAAAATATTTGGCATAAAATCAAGTCTAACTCTTTGCAGTCAGAAATTAATGTTCTGTCCATAAAGTTTCTTTCTGGTATTGTTAATTCCCTTAGCATCAAATGCTTCCACTTACTAATGTTACTTTTGCAGTTTGTAAATTACATTAACAAACAGAAGTCATTTTATGGTGGTCCTGTGGCATGACTAGTTCAAGTACTGCTACCACTTCTTCTTCCTTCCAATTAAAAGAAATATTTTAATCCAAATGGTACATCTGTCAGCAAACTGTCAGGAAGAAAATGCTAATAGGTAAATTCTTTCATATGCTCTGAAAGAATCTTATCACATGCATGGATTTAGTGAACATGCACTGTCAGTTGATGCAAGAATTAGCAGTCATGCAAGAGTTGTCACTGATTTAGACACTGATCAAGAGAAGACTCTGTAGCACTACTGTTTTCCCTTTTTCCTTCCAGCCACAGACAGAAGAGCCTCTGTTCTCTGATGAGGCCTGTGTGTCGATAAAAAGGGAAGCCATCTCTGGTATCACTGGCTAACATTCAGTCTTAATAAACATTTAATTGATCTAAGTCTTTACTTTTGTTAAAATGCATCATAGTATATCACATTGAATACATTGATATTTGATGCTGTTATTTGAGGAATATAGCAGTAAACAGAGAGATGCTAAATTTAGTGGTTACAGTAAAATTTAACATAGGTGATTTTTTGCCATAAAAATCCACTTCTTTTGACTGAAACATTTTTTTCCCTAAACATTTCTCCTAAAGGAAAATTTGTCTTCTTGGGCTTATTCTTTAAGTCATCTGATGAAAATTCCCATATTCTAGCCAAAGCACAAAATAGGTTAATTTTACTTAATTTTAAATCTCTTCCTAATACAATTTGTAAGGATAATATTTCCTTCTATTTTTTATCCCATTATAATTCTTCTATGCATCCTGGAATAGTTGAATGCCACCTATGAAGAGTCATGAGAACAGATCATACTCTGTTTCACTGAGTGAGTGATACTCTGCACCCACCATGTCCAGCTGTGGCATGTGAATCAGAAGTAAGGATGGTTTCTTGTAGCACCATAGGTTTCCATTTAATCCCACCTTTTCTAAATTCAAGTAAAAGCTCATGGCTGGTTTACTACATTTTAAAACAATCTGTGTTTGTCCTAGAGGCTTGCATGTTGATGCACCTGCTGTTAAATTCAATTAACTTCTTTACTGGAATATTTCTTCTTGCCTTTCTGTTTCTTGCTGATGCCACCGTGTTGTATTTGCAGGACACACTCTCATTCTCTAGTTACTTATACATCCTTGTTTTATAGCTGGTTATGGACAGAAACAAATGCAAGGCCTGAACATTTTCCACATCTCGCATCTCCACCAAAAGTGAATGAAGGCCAGATAGTCTTGTAAAGTGGAGATTCTATGAAAAAAACCACAAGTGGCCTACAGAGAAGGGACCATGGCCAAAGACTGTGCTGTACAATGAAACAGTTGTTCCTGTCAGGGTGAAGACTCAGATATTGATCAGCTTAATTCCATGTACCTGCAGAAAGATTGTGCCTGGGTTTCAAGGGAGGATGGTTCCCCCCTTTTATTTTGCACGGGATGTGGCTGCATGAATGGAACAGGGCTCAGACAGAAAACTACTGATTTAACTTAGTAATAAGAGCATTGGGGTGTTTGTGCAACAACAGCCTTTTCAGAAGTAATCTGCTTTGTGTAGGAAGAAATTGCTTTGGTTGAGAATTGGGGTGATATTTTGATCTGTAGATGAGATTCAGCTCAGACAAAGTGTAATACGGTCAAAATCTGCTTGCTTAAGGGCATCCAGGGTTTTTCCAGAATATCCTGCTTATAATTCTATGGCTTTAGAAATAAAGAAACTTAAATAATTCAAGTGTAAAATTTCCACTGGAGTTCAATGATACCGAGATTTTAATTTCTGGATGTACCGATAAAAATGAATTTGACTGTTAAAGCATAGCTTTCCTAATGCATTTCATTTCAGGTTTCATTGGACCTCACAAAAACATGACTGATAGAATGGAAGAGCTTTAATTAGCTGTCAAAAATATGCTTCCAAGATGGTTTTGGGAAAATACACTTTCAAGCTTGTATAAGTTTTTGCTACATTTTTTGTGACATATGATATTTGTGCAACAGTCATCTATTAATATCCAAATAGGACTTTATTATTTTTTTAAGCTGCTTCATTGAAGAAATGGTCCAAAGCTTTTGAGTAACTTGAAATACATTTAGGATGAAATCCTGGAGCTGCTGAAGTCAGCAGATATTGTACTGCTGATTAAAACATGAGCACAGTATCAATCTTCTTGCTTTATGCCTTCTTTCATACAAATGTAGCAAGGCTATTCTACTCTTCTTCCTACTCATTTGAACTGATATTCGTATCAAAGAGCAGTTGAAAGGTGTCTGAAACACCTCTGATCTTAATATATATTTCCTGTGAATATATGTAGTGAGATGTAGTTCAAGTGTTAAAGTTGAAGCATTAACTATATGTAAAATTTTCAAAAGCACTTCATATTAGTTATATGCATCTCCTTTGAAATTACTGGGATTTTTTTTACTTTGACATAATTTGTACAGAATTAGGAAATAGCTGAGTACTTTTGAAGGAGACAGACATGACTAAATGTGCATATGGTACAACCCAAATCCGTTTGGTGTTGATTAACAAAATTGTTAATTGACTTAATGAAACTTGGTGGTTATGACACAAAAAATACAGTGATAGTACATTATATAAGTATTGTGGGCTGAAGTTTTATTGATTTGTAAGATCTAAACAAAGAATAAAATGTTGCTCCATTTTCAGTGAATAACACTTTAAAAAACAATTACATAGACTTCACTGGAATTATTTATATGGTAATATACTGGTGGATATGAGTAAAGTTATAAGAATCTGCTCTAAAGAGGGAAAAGAAAACAATATTTATCTTGTAAAGTGCACAGAAGTACTAGCTGCACCAGCCAAATGATAGCAACCTCCTTTCCATTAAATATATATATTGTTGCACTGAGAAATGAATGGTATAAGTATAATACTAACATTTTCACAGTTCTGGCTTTACCCAGAAACAGTGGGCCAAACAAACACTTAAACTGCAAAATGATTACTTTACTTTCTTAAGTGCAGCTGAGAAAAGTAGCATATACAACTGCAGCAGTTGTGGGCTATAGCTTGTAAAAAATATTATGGAATGAACACAGTAATTTGACCAGTTTAACTGCTTCTTGCTGCAATATTTAAGTTTCATATAGGTAAGTTTCACCTATGGAAAATTCATATAAAATTCTGTTACACACATTAAACTTATGAAAATGTTGTCATGTTCAAGATAACTATTTTCTTACTTTTTTTTTCTTTTAACATGCAAAGTCTACTTTATCTGCTTTGCAATTAATTAATTTCTTCTGTGCAATAGCTGATTTTCTACCATGTGTACCCAGAAAGTAAACCCCTCTATTGAGCATCATATTTAACTGAGAAGGTCTAAATCAGGTACTCCCTGAACATCGCTCTCATAAGCCATGACCAAGGATTATGGCTGTCAAATTGTACACACAACTGTTAGTAGCCAAATATTTTATCATCTCCTCCAAGACATTAATGCCAATACTATGTCTATTCCTAAATGGATGCTTCCTATTTAAATGACATCTTGTATAAAAAGATAACTTGTTAACGAGATTAATGTGTTGACTGATTAATTGTCTTTTTGGTGACTAAGTTCCATACCTTTGTCCTACGGGATAATGAGAATAAAGGCACTAAATTACATTTTTTCTGTTAATTTTGCACTTAAACCAATCTGTTCAAACATTTCCCAGACGTCTGGTGCACTAGTAGAACCAGAACAGACACACCAGTAAGGAGGTGAGTTTAATGGAGAGCACAGATCACCCCATAATGACTGTAGAAGAAATGTTGCACTGGCTTTGTATCCTTTTGAGACAAGCATGGAATCAAATGCTTTGATACACAGTTTTTAAACAAATCTACTGGAATCTTTAAACTTAATCACATGCTTTCTCCCTTTGTTACACAGAATTGAAGGTGAGCAGCCCAGTTCCCTTGTAAAGACACATATGCTGTGCAGGTCAAACAGTTTGCACACTAAGAGAGAGTCACGTCACCTTTTCTGGCATGTAGCCTTGGAGTCCCATGTGTTTAATGACAGTAACCCAGGGGGCTGCCTGGGTTTGGCTGCTCAGGTCTGGGAAGTCTGGAGCCCTCAGCACAAATCAGATATGGACCTCTTGGAGTGAGCACAGAGGGCACCAGAGGGCTGGGGCATCTCTTCTACGAGGACAGGCTGAGAGAGCTGGGGTTGTTCAGCCAGGAGAAGAGAAGGCTTTGGGGAGACCTTACTGTGGCTTTTAAAGGGGGCTAATAAAAAAGATGGAGAGAGACTTTTTACATGGAAAGATAGCAGTGGGACAAGGAGAAACCACTTCAAACTAAAAGAGGAGAGATTTAGATTAGATATTAGGAGGAAATTCTTTACTCAAAGTGTGATAAGGCAGTGCAACAGGCTGCCCAGACTGGATGGATGCCACACCCCTGGAAGTGCTCGCAGTCAGGCTGGACGGGGGCCTGGGCGGCCTGATCTACTGGAAGGTGGGAGGGCTGGAATTACATGATCTTTAAGGTCCCTTCCAACCCAAGCTCTTCCATGACTCTATGATTATTCAGATCCCATATAAATATTCCTTTGTACTTGAAATTCCTTAACAGTCCAAGATGAATTAAGTGGATTTTGTCTTTGATGAGATTATTTGCATGATCTAGTCTATTGATGTAGTTCATGTAAATTCGGTTCTTAAATACTTGTAGCAATGTAATATTTTCAAGCATTTTCATCACTTAAATTACACAACAAGATATATTTCTATTCCCTCTATTGGTCTTGTAAAACTGAAAATACATGCAGAGGAAAAAACTATGCATGAAGGCAAATGCAGTGTCCCATTAGCAAGAGTAATCTTGCAGAGAGATTTGTGAATGTGGTGGATTTAAAGGTTTTAACAAAGTCAGAAACTGATAGCCCTGGCTCAAGCCAGGCACGATGCAGGCAGGTGCTGGACAGGCTTCCCCGCTCAGCCCCTGCCAGTGCACATCCCCTGACCTGCAGCCCTGCAGCTGTTCCCCTCCGTGCCAAGATGTGTGGTGGTGGTGGCTTGGGCATTTGGAAAAACACAATCACTGCACTTCAGGTCTCCAAAGGGTAGTGAATTAAACCACTGTATAATTTCCAGAGCAATGAATTTTTAAATTCCTCTTTCTAAGACAAAGCCTCCTGTTTTTCTGCAGGGCATAGCAGTGTGTGCCCTTTTCATTCTTCCTCTAACTAACTGTTGTATCTATGTTTGTAGTTATGCTGGAATATGATGATTTAAAAGTGAGCATACTTTTCTTATAGAAAGAATAATTTCCTTTGAGCCATATTTATGAAATTAACAAACCGAGAGAGGAAATATTTGAAAAATCTAGGGGCAGATTCCCTACCCTTTGAAGCAGTGATGAGCTCTCTGTGCTGACAGTGATCAGAGGGGTTACTGGAAAGAGGCATTTGTCTTATCTAGCTCTTGAAAGGCTACTCATCTCACTAACTAGTTTGATATATTCTTTATAGTACTGCAATGAGTCCTGAACAACTGTATTTCGAAGGAGATCTCAGGGTTTTAAATCTAGGTCACACTTTTCAGTCCTGATTCTAGAGCAGCACTGTAGAAGAGTTGCAAACTTTAGCTCATTGCTGGCAGGGATCTACAGGATCAAAGCTGTGAATTGAATGGTGCTAAAAGGGAGTCATGATTATTTAATGAACTACCAGAAAGGCTACTGATTCATTGACAAATATTCATATTCATGTTCTCAATCTTTTTCAAGGACAGGATTTTAATTTACGGTATTTTATGCAAGAACTGAAATGGGGTCCCTGAGAGTATGTGGTAGGTGGCCTGGGCTGTGCTGACATGCAGTAACCAGTTGTGCTGAGCACTCATCTCTTTTCCATATTTAAAATGCACCCTAGATCACCCCACTGATGTAGATGAACTCCAGATCCAAACATTTCATTTCTATTAATTCCAGAATAAAAGAAAAATGCATTGTTTAACAGTGCAATATTTTTACTTAACTGCAGTTTCTCACTTTCAGATATGGACACAGTGGGTAATAAGACTTTGAATGAGAACTTTACTTGGTTGGAAGGCACCTTAAAAATAATTTAGTTCCAAACCCCTGCCATATGCAGGGACACCTTCCACTAGACCAGGCTGCACAAAGTCCCATCCAGCCTGGTACTGAACAATTCCAGGGATGGGGCATCCACAGCTTCTCTGGGCAGCCTGTGCCAGGGCCTCACCACCCTCATAGTAAAAATTCCTTCCTAATGTCCAATCTCAACCTGCACTTTCAGTTTAAGGTCATTCTCCCTGGTTGCATCATTCCATGCCCTTGTGAAAAGTTCCTCTCCAGTTCTCTTTGTAGGCCCCCATTAGGTACTGGAAGGTGCTATAAGGAATAGTGGGAAAAGGATATTTATTTGCCAGGTGTTTCTTTATTTTCTCAAGCATCAGATTAAACTGCATCAAGAAACCACACACGCTTCTGCTTTCCCTCCCTCAAAAGAAATCCCATTCTGCACAACCAATTTCGCCCCTTTCCCTAGAAAGAAAATATTGACATTTTATCTCAACCATTTGTTTTCACTTCTATGGTGAATATTCCACTTCTATGGTAAATATTCCATTCTATTGTATTAACAAAATATGGTTCTATTTTCTTCCTTTAAATGAAAGGAAAAAGCTCATTCTTAAGGAACAATAAACTTAGAAAAGCAAACAGCAAGAAGGAATTACAAGACCTTTATTTATTATGCAGAGTTAATATTTTCCAACAGTAAGACACATGTTCCATCACAGAAATAGTGAGGGACATCTTAGCAATTGTCCAGAATTCCTGGTTCTGTTACTATCTTAAGTCACATGCTGCTTATTCTTGGGAGCTCTTTGCAGAAGTGTAACTATGCTTGGTAATGTCAGTGTTTGTTGAGAGCCTGAATCTGTCACTGAGGAAAGCAACAGCCTGTGTATATTTTATGTATGTAGTAACAAAGGAAAAGAATTTTAAATAGTTGAAACTAGGGAATATTTTTCTATTCTCAAAATATGGAAACAGGAATAGTAAAAAAATAAGCAAATCACCTGTTTTCCTCATCCCTCAATAGAACATGGGTTTTGGTAATAAATAAATAAAATTAAACAAACCCTGAACAAATCCAAACAACATAGGTCTTATAGTGTAAAAATATATATAATTTTGATGAACATGAGATATTTTCCCTTGGGGAAAGGAAAGAAACTGAGTGATACATCAAAGATCTGTGAATTAAGGTGGACCAGTCCTTAAGAACTTGCTGGATGATCCCAGGAGGAATTTCTCAAAGTGGAATAAGTTAGATCTTTAACCTTCCCAAGGAGAGGTACAAATTTCATGTTTGAATAGTGCTGCAAAGAGGAGGTAATTCTACTGCACTGGACACATAATAAGAGGAAAACTTTACCCTGGAAAGCTTGTGATCTAAAATGTATTAAAGACAAAGAATAGGGAAAAAAAAAAAAAAAAGAAAGTGGCTTAATTGCTGGTATCCCACAGGTAGGGAGGGCTCAGTGGCTCTGAGTGACTGCAGCCAGGTCATCCCCGCTGGCTAATGGGGCATGAGGCAAATGTGCCCTCCGGGAGGAGCTCCTCCAGTGCAGCTCCTCCAGTGCAGCACCTTTTCTCTGTGGTGCTGCCTTGCAGCTGGCAGGCCAGAGAAGCTGAACAGCTGCTGGATTCCTCCTTGTGCAGCTGCTCATATCTGGGTATTTAAGGACTTGTGTGAGTTCAGGAGGCAGCGAGGTCTTTGGAAGTGCACCAAAACTGGCAACCTATCACAGCTGTGAAAGAGTTGGGACAAATCTAAGAAGGCAATTAAATATGAAGAAAATTTACTTTCCTGTTCTGAGTCTGTTTCTGCAATGTGTTGATGTCTAGAGCATTCCATCTGAGCACACAGAACAAATTCATTACTCTTATTTATTTTCCACTTTATGTCTAATAAGGGCACATTCTTCATTACGAGACCTCCATCCAACAAAACCCTATGGAGGTCCTGTGTACACAAAGTGCTAAATAATATTTCAAATTGGGTTATTTTGATTTGTATGAACAAGTAGAAAAATAACATTTTTTGCCTTATTTATTTAAAGAGGTCTAGGCTTTCAAAATGCCTGTGCTGCATGAGGGTATTGCTGCAGGCAGCAATGCTGAATTCTTCAAAGCCCCCTACTTAAAGGAGTGAAGAACAATTTCAAACTTCCTGAAAATTATTGAATCTCACTGTAATATCTTTTGGAAAATCAAAGAAAATTGCTTTCATCAGCTAGTAAGTAGCCATATTTTTTCAATAGTTGTGTGTAAGAAAATAGAAACTTGGTAACAGTTTCATTTTGATGATTTTATCTTAAAAAACAAAATATCTGAGAATCTCTTAGAAATTCAGAAAACTCTGAATACTCAGCCAAATTCAGCAACAATAATATCCATTAAGTGATTTTGAAAGAAAATATTGACCAAAACCACTGAATAACTTCCTTTCACTTTAAAGCCTGCAAGGTAGTTTTAAAACTTTGCCTGACCACCAATGAAGTCAAAATGGGCTTACCAGTAGTTTCAGGGAACTCAGGAATGATATAAAATTCTTTATTTGCTTAAAATGAAATGAATGCTTATAGTTTACAATATGCAGCAGCTGTAGTGGCAACACTTGTTTGACAAGTCTGATATTGTTTTTTAGACAATCCCGGAAGCTTCATTGTCGTTATAGGTTAATGTACATGGCTCCCCCAGTGTGCTTACCATGCCAATCAAACCTCAGTCTGGCTATGAAATGTAATTAATAGTTACACATGGAGTATTACCAGAAGCACAAGCCTTCTTTCACCAAATATCAATTAGAAAAGAGTAATTTTAGAGGCTATGTGGCATACAGTCTAGCACAGACCTCCCACACAGAGATGAAGTTGGGCAAGAAAAAGCTGGGCCATCTGAAAATGCATAGATTTTATTGTTATGAAGGAAGTCAGCAGGAAAGAAAATGATAGAGAAGTAAGATGTCCCTCAAAAACTGCATTTCATTATCTCATTAATTTCCTAGAAACTCATAATATTAGATGAAATTCATGTCAATTTCAGCAGTCCAAATCTTGTGCAGCCAATATAAGCTGGTGCGCTCTTGTCAAACCTTGTAGGAAATGGGCTGATCCCATTTCCTACATTAGCCACCTCTTCCTGCTGACTCTAGGGAAACAAAGACTAATTTAGACAATAAACATAACACTAAGATGCCCAAAGATAGATGAGATAATCCTTCCCTTTTGGATTCTGTGAGCTGAAAATTCTGGAGCTCCATTCATAAGAATGTTCAACTATTTTCCTCTTTGTTATACCTAATGCTCAATAAAATCACAGGAAAAATTTCTACCAGTTGAAGCGAGAAGCTGTGCTGGCCCAGGATTTCTGCACTCATGTAGAGCTGCCAGTAATAGATTTCTTTATCTGTTGCAGCAGGAGATTATCACAGTTACAGCTCTGCTGACGGCGAAGCTCAGCCTTGAGCAGGGACACGGGAGCACTTTTTCATCAGATGACATCAGCTGCCACTTTAGGCAATGCAGTAAGTGGACTAAAACCATGACGTATGCACAGACTTCTTTAAAAAGTGGGATCAGCTCAGGCCTTATCAAAGCAGAGTTTTAAACCCTTGCCTGTGAAGAAATCAGCACAGTATACTTTTACACACTGAATAAAATCAGCCCCCTGACACATAATAAGCTGCTTCAACTTGTGCATTAACACTATAAAAACAGTTGATTTAGTAACATTGAACTATAAAACTTAACTTGTGAAGCATTAACAGGATATATTTTTCTTTCTGTAAATCTCTACTAATCTTACAGCTTCTGAACTGGTGGCTCAGCAGTAAGTAAACATGTCACTTGGGGACAAGTGATGTGAACCTACTGACAATCATGCTCCATCACTTGATGCAATTACACATGCTAAGAAAAACTGTTTTAAAATAAAGATGTCATTTATTGTCAAGCTGGTCACTAATTTTGTAGTGTGTTGGGTGACAGAATATGTGGTGAAACTATAAGAAGAGCAAAACACCAAAGCATTTTGTGCAATTAAAGATAGCCTAAGGGTTAATAAAAATTCCCAAAAAGGCAGCATATTTTGAGGAACAATGAACGCAATATAACAGAGTCACTTCCAAAGAATTGTTCTCCAGGATCCAACTAACACACACACCCCTGACAAACTAAGTAGCAGAAAAGCAGACAAAGCAGTACAAGAAGATCAATTAAAGTTTAAAAATAAACCTTGTTTTTAATACTTAAATTTAATGTAATTATTAAAAAAATCCCCACAGCTATTAGCCAAGATGAGTACTAAAAAATATCAGCATGTAGGAAACACAGTTTGAAAAGACTAGTAACTATGAAAATGTAAAAATGCAGAATTTTGAAATCTGTTCAGATTAAGTTATGGCCTTCAACTACATGTATGGTTTCTGCTACATGTTCTGAAAACCATTAGCTAAAAAGAAGTCTATGTCATGTAGTTTATGTCTTTTAAGACCTTGGCTTTTTTGAGTAGACTGAAGCCTGTACTTTAGCAGGCTGGACTGTAGCATTTAGAAACCGGAGGAGCAGCTTGCAGCAGCCAGCATTGCTTTGTAACTTGAATGAAGGTTTAGTCTTGTTTTTTTTTTTTTTTCAAAACCACAACCATAATTTCTAGCTATTTTTCCAGTTTAGGATGAGCCCAGCCCACAGAGATAATGCTGTTCTGGTATGCCTACCCAAGCTCTCCTAATGATGGAGCATGTTTCTCCAGTTAAAAGCTGTCTCCTCTATACCCTGTCTACTTCACTAATTATTTTTCTCTCTTTGGTACAGGACTTTGTCTCTTCTTTTTTGCCATTCTTTACCAAGTCCCTGCAGGAAAATGAGGTTTGCTGAGACCACTAGAGCTGTGTTGCTGTATGCTATTTAGAGGGGATTGACTTGTGTTTCAGAAGCTGAACAGCCAAAGGATTTAATCTCAAATTCTCGGGGTACATTTCAGAGTAAAAGTGGTGAAAACATGGCATTAAAGCAGCAAAGAAGGGGACCCGATTTAGAGGCAGGAAGCCAGATGTTAATTAATAAAACCAACATAACAGGGCTATTTGGCTTGCCGAGAACATTCTCTCAGCTGCCTGTTTGTAGGCTGTTTCTCAGTTAATCAGTTCTGCTGCATTAAATTTCTTTAAAAGAAATTTTCTTCTCTGGTTGCTTAGAGCCCTGTTGAATCAAGCTGAAAGCTCTGTGAGGGGTGCTGAGCCAGGCCAGTGAAAGTAATTTATAGAACGTTACAACTCTACTGCTACCTTCAGCAGTGTTCAATTTACATCTGCAAATGTCCCTGCCTGTTTCACACAGACAATTAAGCTCATTCTGTGAGTGGTGCTCACTCAGATGGCTCTAAGTCCCAGGCAGGGTGAGTTTTCAGTTGTCAGGCTGAAGCAGTACAACCGTAGGCTCAAGGACCCAATAGTGTGGATATGACTGTTTCTTCTTCTGTAGCTCCTGCCATACACTTATATCACGTTATATCACTGCAAGTGTAAGGCACTGTTAGACGTAAAATGCTTTAAAACCCTTGAGCTGCCATTAAGCAGCTCCTATAGTTCAAACTTCCCAGGAATAGATTTTGTGTTGCCTGTTGTCAGCCAGAATAATGCATTGTTTTCAGCTATTTGCTGAAGAGGAGTCAGACCAGCAGAGGAGAATGTAAAAGTTTATTCATCAATAAAATCTTTACTAAACCATTTAAGTGGGTTATTTCTATATCAGCTGTACTTTAGGTTACACTTCTATTAGGCTAGTGCCAAGAGATTCCTCCAGCTGCAGTGTCTGAAAATGCAAGTGCTAGCATCAAGAAGACATTCTGCCCCAGAGGTTACAGTCTTAGCATATTTTTGTTTAAATATGCAGGCTACCTGAATGTGGCAAATAATTTGTGTATTCTTTCAGAATGCCATTCATAATAATAATAGAATGAAGTGGATTCTCTATTTTTCTTGAAGCAATGCTTCAAGAATTTTTTTGAGATATGTGAGTTGAACTTAACCTAAACAACTCTATGAGTCTAATGGGAAGTGATGGTTCTGAGGTATTCAGGGAACTGCAGGCAAGTTAATTGCCATTGGATGTCATTCATGGGTCAGCAAAGTGTAGGGCTTCAGTTACTATATGGAATTAACAGTCTCAAATTATTCCATTTCAAAGTTAGGAGAGAGAATGCCCCACAGATGGAAAATGGAGCATCTCAGACATTCAAATGCAGGTGAGATTACATTAAAAGTGGAAACAGGGAACACGTGAATGCCCCCAAAGCAGTGGGATTTAAGATGCCCATTTTTAAACGGAAGATTTCATACTGGCTATCTTGAGCAGCTCCCTGCTTTGTTCTGGGTGAAAACCAGGCTGAGGTAGTGCAATCTCCCTGTAAGTTACTTAAGGCTCCTCCACAATCACACTTTATTCTGGACTGTGGAGCTCATAAATTGTGCCAGACATGTATGGCCATTTGTGAGACTAGAGCTGGACTCTTCACTCAGATTCTGGTCCCTGGGATGACATTGTCCTTACTGGGTCATCTGAGCTGACAAACTAGATGATGCTTGAGGGTTCCTTCCAACTCAGGATATTCTATGATTCTATGAACTTTTACCAGCTTCTTGCCTTTGCATAAATAAAGGTTTCTTTTCAGAAATAAAAAATGGCAATGATAAAGGAAACTCCTTCTGGTTATTAAGAGTGGAATAAAACAATTGCTACATGAAGCTTTGCACAGGGGTTGAGTAGTCAGAAATCTTGGTAGAAAGCTCTGCTCTGTGTCACACAGGGAGAAAAGGATGACAGGAATATCCAGTGAACTTTGATTTGGGAGAAGAAAACATATTTTTTTTCTTTAATGTTTTCAAAATCTTAGAAGAAAGAAGTGTGAAGGTGGAGGAAGAGTAAAGATGTCAACACCTTTGACCAATAAGATAACATTTGCATGGTGGCTGGCAGGGGGCAAGAGAAGCATAGAAAAGGCAATAAACACTGATGTTTATTTTAGAAAGGAAAGAAAAAAATGCAGAAAATGTTTTATTAAAGACATTAGAAGCTGAGCAGTCTTAGATGTCTTAATCCATGTACCTTTGGGTGGGCTCAAGGTATGGCTGCAGTGACTCTTGCAGTGGTTCTGACCCAAAGGAATAAAGTCAAAGAAGTACCTCCATTAACTCTCACAAGCTTTGGATCAAACCCCTGACGAATTGTGCAGCTCACTGGCTCATAGCTGAGCTATGCTAGCTGTCAAACAACCAAAAAGTCTCTCCCCTGGGTAGCTTGGCATATAACCCTTAGGTATCCTTACAAATCAACATGGGGAATGACATGCAAAGAAAGGAAAATGGGCATTTCTGATGTCAGACACCATCCGTCTTCAATTAAGTTAGCTTCTGAAATGTTTCAAGTATCCAGGCTCTTTTTGAAAGCCCAATTGACCCAGAAGTCTCTAACAAAGCAATCTTTAAAACCAGCCACATCGTTCGTTTGTTTGCTTGATGGGGGGTTCTTAATGCCATAAAACCCAGTGCAGAAGTTAATAATTTCATACATTATCACTTTGAATATGCAATAGAAAACTCAAGGCAGCTGTTTGAACTTCCCTTTAAAAGAGGACAGATTGCCTTTATTGTGTGCACTACTTCATGGCTTGTTTGAGGCCAGGGCAATTATGGGATGAATGACTTCCCTTTAGCTGTTGATGTGTAGGCTTGTTGTTGTGTGTGCATTGTTTTGGGCTTTTTGTTATTGGCTGTCTTTGTTTTGTTTTGTTTTGTTTTGTTTTGTTTTTAATGAAACTGGAGGCCATGTGATAAAGCCACAAAAAGCTGACAGGTAATGATCAAAAAAAGGAATGGCCAACGCTGACTTGGCATTTTATTGTCTTGTAAATATAGAATTAAAATAACAATTACATTTCTGTGGAGGCCATTCTTACTGGTTTACCACTACAAGGGTGGATGTGATTTTTGTGCTTTCAACATCACAGAGAAGAAGGCAGAAAGCTTCTCAAATTGTGCTGCTTTTTATTCTCTCTTTTGGGTTGCAGTAGTCTTTCCTATGGGACATTTTGGTAGCTAAATAAAAAGGTGTTAATTTTTGTTTGTTTGTGCTGCTGATGACCTCATGAAGTTCATGAAAGCTTCATCCACTTCCTTCTAACTAAATATTTTTTTTCAGACTTGGAAATAATGTAATAGTCTGGTTGGAAGATTACCCTTAAAGTGAAATTATATATATGGGAATAAGGAAATTTCTGTAGAGTCTGACTACCTTGTAGAGACTTTCCAATTAACTGCTCTGTATGCAATTGCTAATTACTGAAGAAACAGAAGTCAGAAGTCCAACTCTATTGCCAACAGACAGCTATTTAAGAAAGCGCTTCAATGTGAATGAAAACAATTTTTATTCTAAGAGACAGATATATCTAGATAGAACACTTCATAGTGGCTGCTGTGCATTTGTTTTTTGGCTCCTGGTGAAGCTCTTTCAGGCAGAACTAGGATTTGCACTAAGTATATGTTAAAAAAAATTAGTGCCAGTAAATATTTGATGTTGGTTTATGCCAGCACAATATGAGTGCTACAGCCATAATATAAGGGCAAGGAAAAAATACATGTGTTGGAACTGGGAATGTTCCCTGTCAGATGTTACTGAGACTACGTATTGTATGGATGTTTGCACATTAATCTGTATCTACTTAATCTTAAATAGATTAATCTTAATTAACTTAATATATTGTTGACAAACATTGCCAGAAAATAAATGCTGATTTATGTATTGTACCTGTCCTGAAGACTGCACTACTTAGGAAGTAATTCTAATTCAATAAATTAGGGTTTATGACAGGAAGGAATAAGAATATTCTAATTCAGTAAATTAGGGTTTATGACAGAAACTTGAGACAAGTTATTTACTCATTGCCATGTCCTTTTTTACATGGTGAGAAGCAAACATGGGAATAAAAGCACGAAACCATATTTCTTTTATTGAGCCTCAATGTTATAGCAGTGGGTTCAAATGGTTCTGCCTTTCTGTCCTCCAGAATTTCAGGGCTGTTCACATTTGTTTGGTTCTTTATACTTTCTGGAGTGAGTAAAAGAAGACAAATTGCAATTCATGAAGATGTGTAATTATTCACTGCAAATAATTTCAGTGGAAATATTGCCCTTTTCCTTATTACATCTGTCTTACACTGTTTCAACCAACTCAAGCATAGACACGCATGTATGGTAACTTCCGACAGGTGTGGAAGTGCATACAGATACACAACAAATAAGAGTTTCCAGCTTTTTTTAGACTCAAATCTTACTCCTTTTCCTTTCAAACTATTGTATTCTCTAGGGACTTCCCTCTGTTCCTGCTGCCACCTGGGTCCCAGGCTCCAGTGCAGCCTGGCAGAGGCGGCCCTAAGAACACCTTGCTGAGGCTTTGCTAAGGTCAGGTCTCACTGAAGAAACTCTACTCCAAATATATTCCCAATTCTAATAAACTTTCCTCTACATGTTACAGTAGGAACGTGGAGCAACCTGATGTCCTTGCCCATCTTACTTATGGGCAGAGTAGCTCTAAGAGCTACTTAATTAATTAAAGTATTAATTAATTAATTAATTAATTAATTAATTAATTAAAAGTGAGATTTAATTTAATTAATGTCACTGTCTTCCAGTGAGATTTAATCAAACAATCTTAGATAAATAGCTTATGAAATAAATTATTAATCCATTACATTTTTACTTACCCTGTTGAATCTCTGACAGATTCAGCCAGGGAAAATATATTACCAGTTCTTTGTCAATTACTTAAATATGCTTGAATTATTAGAAAATCTTTTTCAGATTATTTTGAGATCCAGAGCAATGAGCAGAAGTGTTCAGGATCATGTAAAACAACTTCTGCTTTAGTTTGGAGTCTTCTTGACGCCTGAAATTCCATCAACATAAATTATGTCAATTATATCAAACAAAAAAGGAAAAGTACTATATTCTGAACATACAGAGAAAGAATACTTGTATCTAATACATGAACATACTTGTATTCTTTATAATTTACTTTTTGATTGAACATATTTGCAGAGATTGACAAGATTTCATGAAAAGTTTTGTTTCATTGCTTATATTTTTGGAATAGTTTGGGTAAAACTGTTGTGCTTCTGTCTTTATTGCTGCTATTTCCAAGCTGATCATGAAACTTAACTTTCTGAGATTGATTGTATGTATTTATTCTGCTTTTCTACTAAGTACAGTGAAAAAAATATAATATTGAATTAGGATCCCAAGAAAATATTTTATTTTTCTATGCTAAAGCAAAATTAATTATTATCTTGTTAGTATGAAAAAAAAATATATACTGAATTATTTTAAAGTTCTACTTGTAATGCAGATATAGTTATTCAAAAATGCTCATTAAAAGCTGTAGAGAAGTCTTGGAAAGAGCTTAAATAGCCTTTTGAGGTTTATTTGCATAATTAATTTTTAGAACTTTAATTAACAAGACTCTGTAATTGTTTTTCTTCCCACTTGTGTTGCAATTTCCCATGCAAATACAATTTAGGGATTGCTATTCTTATTCTACCAAAAAGACTGTATATGTGGATAACTCCTAAATCCAACTGTCATAATGCAAAAACTAATATTCTGGACATTTCTGACACTTTTTTTTTTTTTCAGTAAACTAATGACTAATGGCATACATTTAAAGCTTTTTTTTTTTTTTTTTTTTTTGCTAGGAGTAATAGCACTGAATAACAACATGCTAAATATTGCCCACCTCTATAAAGTTGTCTTCATTCATTCATCAAACCAATTTATTAACTATATTTTATATTTGACATAATTTTGGTTATATTCATAGGAATTACCTTTTAAAAAGCAAATTCAGAGTATAAAAGTAGGAAAAGCTATGCTGCTGTCTTAATAGTATCTACACTGCACCATCCACAAGATTTCTGCACAAGAACTTCCTCACCATATTTACAGGAGTTTGAGAAGAGGTACCTGGCAAGCTTTTACATTTCTTAACAACAAATCAACCTGGATCCAGAATACGCAAAATGTTTTGTTGAAAGTTTCTCACATTCTATGAAATTACACCAGAGAATCCCAATTTCAGTAAAACCAGCATTTTCTTGTAGCTACACCAGAATACTATTTTTCTGGTGGGTTTTAACATAACATATGATATAAAACGCACTTCTGAGGAAAATTTAGTGGAAATGGAAAAACTGGTTTGACAGGTCTTTAGAATAAGGAGTTAGATTTACCTATGGTTTGAAGGAATATGAAAAGGTCAAGATTACATTTCCTTTTTCCCTCCAAGATCACTTTAATGATACACAATTCACTGTAAGTCTTAGCTTCTTTGTGATGAACTATAAGAATACAGTAAAATGGGGATGTTTGTATTGCTCAATGTTTAATTCATGCAATGCTTGAATAAATATGCAAATGGAAGTGTCTTTCTATATTAGAAGCCATAAATACACTTTAGGTATAACCAGCACTCGTAATCAAGGAATGTAACCTTATGTTAAGCTAAGAAAAACAGAGGAAGTTTTGGGCAAAATATTGAAAATTAATTATAATTATTTAAAAAGGCTAAGCAGCACTAGTTCCTTTATGCAGTTATGAAAATCTCTTTCTACTAACATGAAGACACGATGTGCCTAATATGATCCTTTCTGTCACAACCACCCTATGGGGTGTGAGAAACATTTAACAACAGGGATTACAAGTGCCACTTTTACCATTACAGGTATGACACCCCTTGAACTGTATATTCTAAGCAATATTTTCAACATAGGATTATTGTTAGTGGTTTCTAGTTTTTTTTAAATTTTAATTTTTTTTTTTCATTTCAGCTGGATGTTTACAAATTGGAATAAAAAATTACCACCTGAGTTTCATGGGCTGCATTTAGAATTCTCTAAAAATACCACAAGAAATAAGTACACCCTCTTGTTCTTCCAATATTTTTATTAATATTTTATATACTGTTTCTCAGTATTGTTATTATTCTTATTATTAATACTAACTGACTCTGAAATAATAAACAGTGAATGTAATAGAAATAGAAAATATTTTCAATAATTCACTGCTGAAGTTATTACCATGCCTTCAGGCAAAGGAGAAATTTCAGTACACCTCAGCAGCAGACAGACAGACCGTGGATAAAAGTTCAAAAAGACATGTGAAAAAAGCCCATATTTCTTAAGAATTCTTCCTCAAGCCAGAAAACTTAATAACCAGCCCAATAAATAAATTAAAGCCTAACCAGCCTGGTCTGACCTCATTGCTGACCCTGCTTTGAGTAGGAGGTGGGACTAAATACCTCTGAGGTCCCTTCCAAGCTGTGTTATCCTACACTCTGTGATGTGGGTGTATTTCAATGAACAAGTTTTAAACTGTTCATATGTTTCTGCCATTCTCCAGTGTTGCTGAAAATCTTGCAAAGAAGGCAAAACAACCATGTCCTAATTGTAAATAAGGATGATCGATCTCACTCCTGAAAAATTTTAGCAGTCATTTCCTCAAGCAGACCAGGTGTTTTGCAGCAGCTCTCTTGTGTGGTACTTAACAGCAGTTTCTAGACAATGATAAATGGAACTCTTACAGCTGTCTTGCAGGAGCACAAAAATACCTCAATGTTCAGTTCCAAACTGACTTGTCAGTCAGTGTTACGCAATATTTTATATAGAAAGAGAATCTTAATATTTCGCCTCTCATTCCTGCAATGATAAAAGCAAACACCCCCAACCATTTCAATCTATTACTGCAAAATTGGGTTGATATTACTAACACTAACAATTATTATAAAAGTTTTGTAGGTGCATCTATTTTTAATGGCAACAGGATAGGGAGAAAGAGAACCAATTATATTATTATTATTATTATTATTATTATTATTATTATTATTATTATTATATTGTTGTTGTTGCTGTTGTTGTTGTTGTTTCATTGTTGTTGTTATTACTATTATTATTACTGCTGTTAATTCTTTTTAAATGTTAACTTGGAGAAGGGTGACAAAATTAAGGCACTGGAAAAAAAAATCATCTGCCAAACCATCTGAAAGATGTAGTAAATAGTAAAACCACACTGATTACTACAGTGTGCTACCAACAGCCTGGCATTAATGTCTAATCTTTCTCTGTTTGACACTTGGCATTGTGCTGCTATAGCAATTGTCTGAATTTTTTTTTTTTTTTTTAATTATTGACTTTTAAGTTCATAAATTATGAGGTCAGAATGGGCTATCAAGCATGTACTGCAAAATAGTGCTTTGGCACTTTCTGTATCAGAGTAACAGCTCCTGACTGAAGCTAATAAACTTCAATAAAATTCCTAGAAAATTTTAGACAGTGATACAGCATACTCTTTGTTATTCCAAATTTATTTATTTGATTTCAGGTAGATATTTACATCTCACCTAATTTCTAGTCTTTTTTTTTTTTATAAATGGAGAGAAATAGACACTTGTAAGTTGCAATAAATTACCTAGAATAGAAGTGTAAACTAGATTAGATCAATCTTTTCTTGAAGAAGGACCTAGTGACTAGCACAGGTACAGACATCCACCCTGCAGAAATTCAACACACTGAAGGTTTCCCCAGGTAGGCTGTTCAGTAACTTATCCTGGTTGTTAAAATTTGTTATCATTTATTCCTTTCAGCATTAACATCCTAGTTGAAGGTGCACACTCACAGATCAACTCCTGCTGCGTCAGCCTGCTCTTGGAGATAGGCCTCTCTCCTTCCTGCATTTGCCAATCTCTGGTTTTATTAAATGAATCCACTGTTTTACCTGCCCAGTGAGCTACAGAAAGGTCATGCCATTATCTATATTTTGTAATAGCCTGCCGATTTCAACATATTCCTAGAAAATGTGCCTGTAAGGATCTTTGCTGTTTTCAGATTTGGGAGCTTTGTGCTCATCATTCAAGAGACTTTCCTTACCAAATGCTCTTCAACATCCTCACCAAGGACATAGTCCTGCTCCATTCCATCTTTCCTCCTGGAGGTGGAAAAACAAACAGCAAGTATTGAAAAACTCATAGACTAAAGGAGAGGGAGAAGGTAATCTGGTTCTATTTCTCTCTTTAGACTTGAAATGCCTCTTGAAATGTGAAATATGCTTTTCTGACACAAAAGAATAAAACAAAGCATGTTTCCTCACCCTGTGCAGGAACTCTAGCTACTACATTGTTAAAGAAATATGATGTTATAAAGAGATGCTATAAAAAGTTGATATTATTTTATTATTTTCTTTAAGTGAGCTATTCCATGAACAGAGAGACACATTAGTGTGAAGCTTATTGGAGAACAAATCTGACAGGCAATTCTGGCTGACATCCACAGGAAGAAGGAGGAAGTAGTGGATGATGTATGATCTGATAAGGAAAAAGCAATGAACATGATGTCTAAGAGATTTGAAAGGCTTTGAAAGTGGTAATCTAGTACACTGAAAACCAGGATGTGTTATACAAGGGGACTTAAAATTTTCCTAGTCCTGGTTTGGAAGTTGAGAATAACTCTCTCTCAGTTAGTACTGGTATTGCAGTAATGACACACAGTTATGCTTCTAATTCTAGAGAGACTAAAACACTACAAAACCTGGTCCTAAGCATGCCTCAGCAAGACACTGTTATTACAGGTTCAGAAGAAAGGCCAGGGTACACTTGTGCAAAGATCAATCTGGGTCTAGACATTTATTCAGCATCTGCCTTGCAACTAAGCTACATGTAGTGCAAATGAGGAAAGAGGGGATGAATGAACGTATGCAGTTAAGAACATTCATAACTTCAATGACATCCCTTCTTCCTTCCCTGAAATAATTTATACAAAATAGTATCATGCAGTGACTGTGAATTACAGCACAAATTAATCATCCAGCTCACTGAGCATTTAGTTTCATATTGGCTAATAGATGAGAAAACCAGGACAGCCAGGATGAATTCTGTCTTGCTTGGCAGCTAGCAGCAATGTCCCTGCAAACTGATTATAACTTTATTCCAAGTACATCTTTTCCTAATGCACAGTTCACAGGGTCTATTCTATTCTAGAACACTTCTGCTGTCACAGGTAGTTTTGGATTTTTGCATAGGAATTAACATAGGCTTTCAGTGAGCAAAACCTGCCACTCTCATTGTCTCCACTTTTTAAATTGAAAGGCTGTATTAAAACACCACATTTCATGGCTTTTGTGCATCTATTGTCCTATGCCTTTATAATGTAAATTATTTATTTGATGATCAAATTTGCCAGAGAAACTCAGCAATATTATCAGAGTGATTCTCTTTTGAGAATGAGTAGACTGAAATGAAACCTCCCAAAGCTCTTGGTTCTGAGGTCTGTGGTCACTTTTTAATACCAGATAACATTCTGTCATTATAAATTCTTTGGTAATCTTGCAGTTACTTCTTGTTTTGAACTAATCAAGTCTCTTTTGAGCAAAGCTTATGACTCCATGATTATTTATAATCATTGTTATTTTAAGAACATTAAGTTGAAAATCACTTTTTCCCATTAATGACCTTTGACAACCCATTCTTTGGCTAAATTATTCTTATCAGAGCATTTCTTCCAGGTACCATGGGGAGTGGGTGTGAAGGGAATCAGTCAAGATCAACCTCTGCAGTTTAATGAGGAGGAACTTTCTTGATAATCTGGCAACGCTGCTGAGCCCTGTCAGTGATGAAATACCAGATTGAGGGTTATAGGTAAGATGCTGCCTAACCATGGTTTTACCCTAAGAATCTAAGAAACGTTGTGGTTTGTGTGGATTTCTCTCTCTCAGGGTTTCTGTGGGTCAGGGTGACCCCAAGAGAGATCTGAAGAGTGTTTGCTTCCCTAGCCCAAACGCAGTTAAATGGGGATTCTTGGAATGCCTCCAGTTGTGCTTTCAAGGTTGTTTATTTCTTCTTATCTATAATATTTTCTCTCTGACCTGCCGAGTTCTGGCTAGCAAGGAGGCCATAACATTCTGCATGCCCTCTTGGGTGGTGTTTACCTTTTATATCAAAATTTACATATACTATGTTTACAATTTGTTACCAATACCTAACATTTATGTTGAACAGTGTGTCCCTACCTTAAACCAATAGAAAAGTGTCACTATCACAGCAAGTCATGGAGGACAAGAAGGAGAAAAAGGCTGGGACACACCCAGATTCCTCCATCTTGTACCCCCTTGAAGCCCATTCTAAAGATCCGCAAATCCTACTTTTTCCACCCTGTGTTAGTTCAAATATCACACTACCAAAACCCTTGTGTCTTGTAATTCCCCATACAGAGTTGACAGCTTTCCATGGGCTAAAATTGAAGCCACAGATATTTTTGACCACTTGCCAGGGTCTCCGAGACCCCTGCTAGGGTCTTGAGACAGCCAGGGCAGCCAGAAGGATTCCTGGACTCCGACAGTTTGTTGCAAAAACCCCAATTTAAATAATTTATCAAAAAGTCACATATTTTAGAAAAAACTTTTTAATATTTTCAAAATGAAACTCTGATAGGCATTGCCTTTGTCCCTTGGACATCTTGAAATGGACCTCTGGTCTCGCTCACTTAGAAAGAAAGCATGATGGGACTGTCAGCATTATCAAATATTTGATCCAAATTAATCTTGGTTGTTAGCAAAATTTGTTTTACATGAAGAATTAGTTAATTCCCTGTTGTCCTTTGTCAGGTGAATGAATCCTGGGATGTGGTCCTAAATAAACCAGAAGGGGTGGAAAATCTATCTCTGAGTAGAATTGCCTGTGCTATAGCCCATAACTCTTTTAATGCCCCACAGCCTCCAGTCTGAACTTTTGTATCAAATGCAGAATTAATTTCCTCATGGGTACTGTTCATACAAGCCTATAACATAATGAAAAACCTTACAGGAGCTGACAGAACTAGGTGTTCACTTTAGACAGGTTAGGTAAGCATTATAGGAAAGCCATGCTTTGGAAACACCACCATAAGAGCTGATCTGCTCTTTTATTTTAACAGCATCTATTACTCGACCTGAATTTGTAATATGAACATAAATTGTAAATTTGCAATAAAGTTGTCCAGCAATTCCATAATGGAAATTACTTTATTTTAACCATATACATTAATTGAAGGGAGCAGCATTTGTAGATTGCCTTGTGAAATGTTTTGCTGTATTTAAACCATAAGCTTCCAAGTCTCTATCTTCTAACGACATTTTTATTTTTTTCTTTACAGAAAATAGATTTAAGTGTGATAGATCTGACTCTCAGAGTTAAATTAATGAATTTCTTATTTTAATGCCTATAATATACCAATTTATGCAACAGTAAATATGGGTATACCAATATGGTATTGTGCTGTGTAACTTACACAGAGTCTCAGTTTTAGTCATTTGCAGTCCCTAGGCACCTGCATCTCCATTTCCATCTGTTTGAAAGAATTTTTAGCAGTTTTGTGTCATGGTGGAACTTTAAGCTTGTCAGAATTTACAGGTAAAATAATCCTCTATCTGGCTCATGGGTAAGTTGTTTCTCTTTATGCTCACTGGTCCTGCTTTGGTGAGCACCCTGAAGATGCTGAGGATGCTGAGGTTGCTCTGAGAGCCTGTGATATGAACCAGGCTGCACAAAACTAGAAAATTTCTGTCTTTAGTTTGTAACTGATGGTCAGAACATTGATGCTGGCTGTGGGAGATTTGTGTTCAGTTTGTTTCTCCATCCACACAAATGAGATTAACTTCTTCTTTCTGGCCTCTTAATAGAGGATTGTCAACCCTCCTGACAACAGGATAGTCTCTGGGGTGATGTTGGATGCATTTTGGAAAAGCAGAGGGGTATAACAGCAGCATTAGCTCAGGATTCTCACTGCTGTGCTTTGCTGCTGAACTTCTCCATGCACAAGACACATCAGTGCTACAGCTCCAGCACATCAGACACGAGACATGGCATCACAGAATCACAGAAAGGCCTGGGATGGAAGAGACCTTAAAGAATATCCTGTCCCAGCCTTCCTGCCATGGACAGGGTCAGCTCCCAATAGTCCCAATTGCTCAGAGCCCCATCCAACCTGGCCTTGAGCACTTCCAGGGATGGGGCATCCACAGCTTCTCCAGGCAACATGTTCCAGCATCTCACCATCCTCACAGTACAGTTTCTGCCTGATGTTTAATCTATACCTAATCTCAAGTGCTTTTGAAGTGGACAAGATGAAGAGTCCAGATGATAACAGTGAAGTTGGCAAAAACATCACTTATGATGAAAGTCTGAAAAGATTGGAATTATTTAGTATAAAGACATGAAGACTGAAAAATTTTTATAAGTTAAAGATAGCAAGTAGCAAAAAGGTTGGACATTGTCCACTACATTTGTTCTAAATAGTGTAAAATTCAGCAAGGGAGATTGAGCTTGGAAAGAGCTTTTTTTTGGGGCAGGGATTTTTAAGCACTGAAACAGAACTTATCAGAAGCTGTAATAGTGTTAAAGAACTGTTCAGACAAATACCTCTTGCGAGCAGTGTTAAATGTTGCTGCATTAGGCCAGTATTTTTCTTATACTATGCATAAATGACCCTCCAATACTTGTGTTTCAATCACAATGTATTAATGTGTTTCTGTAAAGCATCCAAAATGCTATGAAGTTAATAACATCTGAAATAAGTACTTAGGTGTATCAGTACTTCAAACGTAATGAAGTTATTCTTGTGAGCCCTGTATGGAATGCTGGTATTGCCTCTCTCTCCTGGGTAGTTATGTAAGGGTAAAATGGCTTTAAACTGAAAGAAATTTAGATTATATGTAAGGAAGACATTATTTACTGTGAGGCTGCTGAGGCACTGGAACATGATTCCCATTAGAGTCCTGGACACTCCATCCCTGGAAACGTTCAAGGCCAGGTTGGATGTGGCTTTGAGAAACCTGGCCTGGTATCACTGTCCATAGTGCAGGGGTTAGAACTAACCAAACCATTCTATTATTCTGTAATTCTAACAGAGTGTGCTAAGAAGAACCATGAATTATAATTGCAAGTGGAATTCAGAAGTTGAAGGTAAAATAAGCAGAATTGTTGGAACAACTTAGTGAAGACTGGAATGCAGAGTGCAGAGTGTGCCCCCCAAAGACTTTAGCAAACAAGTGCCATTATAATTTATATGCATCTGAGGCTCTTCTCCAGAAAAGAGATCACTTGCAATTCAAAGAGGAAATATCAAGCATTTATGGGACAAGAGAAAAAGGATCAAACCATACTCATATTGCCTGTACATCTAACCAACTGAAAACATTTGCCAAAGCACAAAACAAACAAAGTTCTTTCAAGCACTTAACACGTCCCACAAATTCAGAACAATCTAAAGTTTATTCTTGAATAAATGAGCTCTAGAATATATATATGCATTAGAGCACAATCAGAGCAGGCAAAACAAGTAATTTCCAGAGTCATCCAGAATGCATGATGGAGATCACCTGAATTTAGTTAATTGGTGCTAAATATAGGGGGAAGAGAAAAAAATGCAAAAGTTTTTCATTACTTCAGCAAATTGTGACTATAAGAAAGCATCATGGCTGGATAATATATTAGGTAACAGAAAACTTCTCTGAAACCTTGCCAATTAAATATATCTCAATGAAATCACTCTGATTGTTTTACATATCAACCAATCTATCTATCTATCTATCTATCTATCTATCTATCTATCTATCTATC
>QUSF01000002.1:8314109-8339982 GCA_003676055.1 Chloebia gouldiae | reverse complement strand
ATCTATCTATCTATCTATCTATCTATCTATCTATCTATCTATCTATCAATCATCTATCTATCTGTCTATCATCTATCTATGTCTCTATCTATGATATATACTTAAATGGAAGATTCTATGTTATTTTATATGATAAAAAATGAATTGGTTTAATAATTGAAGTCCTAGATACTTTACTTAACCAACACAACATGCAGTGACAAGTTGCTATTGTCTAAGGAGTAAGGTGAATAAAAGGTAAAATAAACATTATTTAAGAGAAAATAAAAGAGCCTGACAAAAAGCAGCAGGTTCTTTTTAAACCCTCACTTCAAAGAAACAGCAATTAATATCCACCAAATTTGAAGGTCTGGGTTAACTGGGCATGTTCTTCGAAAATGATAGATCTGGATTTTTAAGTCAGAAGGGTCTACAGGTTATTTGTCACATGAAACTTGCTCAAAACTCAGCTTATTCAGAGCTACTAATTGAATAAACCTCATTGAATAAACTGCATTTGTTTGAAAGGAAGGTGTTCATGGCACATTCTCACATTCTTCAGAACTCTTTTCACTTGTGATCTGTTTATGTCCTTTCTAATTATGGAAATTAGCCCAATCCACTTAATATAAAATAATTTTGTAAAATCATATGCTCTTTCCAGTTCATACCAAATATTTCATAGGCCTTTCATGTCACATGATTAAAATATGCTTGATGGAGTTAATTTAATACATGATCTATGTTGACTCTTTGAACTGTCATGAAAATGAAAAGCATACAGAAAAAAATAAGAGTACAAAAATAAAAGCTAGAAACTACATTGCAGATAACGGAGAGGTATTCATTCAACATCTATTTTGTGTCATACCAGCTGCAGGATTTTTAGTCTTATGAAAAATGTTATCTATGAGTTAAATATTTTGAATATTTTTAGGAGTCCACTGCTCTTTATATATGGATGTTCACATGTGAATAATTGAAGTTTCTTCTCTAGAGATTTAGGTACTAAAACAAGTCAGTTGTGTGAAGGTCTCCAACACAGACAAATTCTTTAGTAGATGAAAAAATAACAGCAACATTTTATGGTTATTTACCAAAACTACTTAAATAACACTTCAATGTTAAATCTTCAAAGAGCTGCACATACAGTAACTAATTGGTCTATGTACTTCTGCTTTGATGTAAAATAGGCAAATATATTTACATTATCTGCTCACTGGATATTTTTCTTTCTCTGCCAAAGAGTGTTTTGGACCAGTATTTATGTGATGACAAAGTAAAAGAGAAGTAAAAAACATAAAAAAAGTGCCAAAGTTACTAGCTTTGAGAATAGTATCAATTTCTGGGTATTATGCATGTGAATTTAGGCTCTGAATGATCCACTGAGTTGTACAAATCTATAAACTGTGGTCTTATTTTCACTGGAATTGAAGTGTGTTAAGACCAGACTTAGCTGCTGTTTTTCACAGGAATATAGTGCAAGGATTCACTAACTGAGTGTATACCTAGGCCAGAGACGTGACTGCAGAATTCATAAGAAGATTCAGAATTCATAAAGAAGATACAAGGATTCAGACCAAAAGAATAAGACCTATCCTCTTTCAGCAGTACTGGAAAATAAAGATTATATGTCTGAAAAATGCCTGGTATTTTTTCTATCCCCGTATAGGAAACAAGAAATTGTCCAAGACAGTTCAGCAATTGAGCAACTTGCCTTGGGGTAGGAGAAAGAGGAGGCAAAGTTCTACTTTCTGTCTGAACCAGACTGCAACAAAGTCTAGAAACTTCCACATTCTAAAAGAATGAACCTGACCACCAAACTGCAATATCTGAGCACTAATTAAATTAAAATTTTAATTACAATTAAAAGTTGGAGCTGATTAGATGCCATATTCTCTTTAAACAAGTTAGCTTGAGTTCCAACGGTTATGTCACCTCAGAAAAATATTTATCTCAGGATCTGGGATAAATACATGGATGCTGCAATTTTGCAGCTAGCTGCAGCCCCCACTTTGTATGTAGACATGCCTCAACCTCTGCTCTGCACCAGGTTTTTTCCCAAGGCAAGTGGAGAACTTTCCTATGAAATGTTCATTATAATTAACATTTTTCCATATGCCTGAAAACATTGCAGGCAGGTAGGCTTTTACATGTTTCAGTTATTGTAGATTTGGAGGAAATTAATAGCTTTGAATGGGATATTTTATATAACTGTGGTTTATATAAATGTAAAAACCACATAGTTATCAGGAATAACAGATGTTTGTCTACAACTTTTTTCAAAATTTGTTGCAGAATCCTGTCCTGTCAAGGCTTTGTAAGAACAGGTTAGACAAACATCTGTGAATGATGGGACAGATATTGGACCTTGACATAATTCAGAATGTTGGGCTGAAACTAGAAATTTTCAACTGTTTTTTGTTTGTGGGCTCCTAGAACATTCCACTGGAAATACAGAAATATCACAGACATCATTGATGTAGAGTATACAGGACTTGATCTTAGTTACCTCCCACAGATTCCCTCAAAACAGTTAGCAGACCTTCATATGAGACTAGAAATTTAAAGTTGTGGACTATGAGAAGGTCTTTTGTAGACCCATCTATCAGTGGTTCTGTAAAACCCCTGGACTTTGCTGGGGGTTTTATTTTTTTCTTCTACTTTTTGCTTAACCCGCATGGGACAGTCCTGGTGACATGGTTCCACAATGTTTTCTGGGGCAGAACTTTCTCCTGCAGTTTCTCCTGTCACAGTAGTTAGTCCAGTAGCCTCCCCTCTGAATTTATTAACAGGGAGCAACTGACATGGGAGAATCAATTGCTCCCCTGAAAAGAGAGATTTTATTAATTTTGAAAACAGGTAGCTAGGTAACTGATAAAAACCAGACTATAGTTCTAACCTATGTGATTTTTTAAAAAATGTTGTTTACTTCTGTTTTCTCAGTAGTCACTGTATGGTAGCCATTTTAATAAACAGTTATAAGAATTAACTTACTGCTACAAGATATCATAATACAAGTGTACTTAAAGCCTGTGTGAACAATTGCTTTTCCAGCATGTAACAGCTTGTCTACACCCTGTAACACTTTGTTATCTGATAATTTTGGTTGGGCTGCTTAGTTTGGATTTCAATGATGCCTAAAAAGGGGGATAGTCAGTGTTATGGACTAAATGACTGCAAACACTCATCCATAAAGATAAACCAATTCTTTCCTATTAGAGCACAGGGAACAGGGATATTGTTGGAACCCTGGATGCTGAGAATTTTAAACAGAGTTGACCAACATGCTCTGAAGAGGCAATAGTCTCCAAAGGGAGTTGTGCTGCACTGTTGATCAAATGGGATCAGGTCTTGCCTTTAGACAGGCAAGTTCATATTACTCACTGGGACTCGAGAACTGCTCAGGGAAACACAACTTAGTCAGGACTGTCAGTCAGGGCTGGAAGATCCCGTGCAACAAGACATCTTGAGGATTTGCCAAACTACAGGGATGGAATGGAAGGGTAAAGAGTTTAGCAGATCCAGCACGAGGGATACTATTTCTCTGGCTTGTCATAGGCCATGAAGAAGTTGTAAAAATCCTTCATTAGATCAAGTGAGTTTGTATACAGTGGCTTGCAGCCTGATGGAGAATGATCTGTTCCTATAGAAGCAGGACAGAATCAGGAAAAGAAGGAAAATAGGTGACATTCCATCAGTAATCCCAACACAGCTGGGGAAGCCCAGAAGAAGAGAAGTTGCTCTGACCTGTATGTTTTGTTGGCTGATGTGTAGGGAGGGGATTCTCAAAAAACAGATGACACTACTGAATTGTCCTTTTGTCTAGCAGCTTCTAACTGATCACTGGTGAAGCCATAGGGGAGCTAGGGGATGTTGGAACCCTCTGACTAAACCTAAGGGTTCACACCTCAGTATGCATTCCCTTCCATATTTGTCTTCATTATCAAGACATGAATGATTTTATAAAGTGCCCTTTGAAATCTACCAACCAAAAAGATGCTTGCCTTTCTTCTGAAATGTCCTCCATACTTGAAAGAGTCCTGATGTCGGGTAATTAAACCTAATATTCTGCAGTGCATCCATGGTGTTTCGTGCTCCTCATGCCATCTGAGTGCATCCCTCTTTGAGTTCCCACATGCCGTGGGTAGGAGACAGTTGGACCACAGCTACTCCACTTTCATGCTGGCCTGAAGTGGCCAGAGAGAAAGATCTTGTTGATTGTTCTGTTTGAACACCAAGCAGAAACACATTGAGTTGCCTTGGCAGGCTCTCTCAGTGTCAGTTTTACTCCGCAGTTCTCACAAAATTATAGACAATATCAAAACAAAACCAAAATAAACTATAACTACCTGGTTGACATAAGTATATTAGAGAAATTATTGCAAAGATCCTCTAAGTGTGTCAAAATTATTTTTGCTTACACCTCTATAGGCAAAACTCTTTACACTGATGCATATGTTAGGTAAAAATATTTGGAAATTAATATAGATGCAGATTATCTAATTTTTCATGTCTATAATTTTTTTCCCATGCATTTTATTATAATTTTCCCTATGGCATTTTACTAAACAATAATTTATTTTGCAAGTCTTAAATATTCTGCTTTTCAATTTATTGAATTAATTCTTACTATTCAAAGAGTGTACTTCAGTCCTTAACTGGGTAATTATTCTTGATATAATGTTATTTTATCATGTGAGATATTTTTATCATATCATAAGAGATATGGTTTTATGCAGTGTCTATTCTGCTACCAGAGAAGTTGAAGAAAATTTATATCAGATCCAAAGTTTATTTTTCTCTGGTGAGTCCATTTATTTAATGTTCTTAAACCTATGTCAAAGATTAATTTAGCCCTCTTATCTTTTGTACTGATTTTTACAAGTATTTCCAGACTTCAGGCACAGTCTAACAAGATTATGATATTCATTGCTAAGGATGTTTCTTCTCAACTGGGGCTCAAGTAAATTATGTAAACATTTCCCATGGCAGCTCCCCAAGGTGTACACAAATGGTAATCTAGAGTGGTATTTTCCAACTTTTTTTTTTAATCTAGGACCTTTTTTCATATAACTAATTTAATCAATTTGGAAAGAAATTGCCTTTAAAACAAGGGAAGTTGTGGGTGCTTTCAAGTGTCTATTTTTGGATCACATATGAAAGAGGAAAATAAACAAAATATCATGTTTATGTTTAAGACTCATTTAGAAACTACTCATAATAGCATATGCTAAAGATGATGAATAGTCAACAGAACTGGCCATGTAATTATTAGAAGAAACCACACATTTTCTCAGAGAATGTAAATCAGCAAATTCAAGTCAGCCTCAGTCACCCTGCTCCAGGGATTTACTCTGTGGCTCTGACAAGACCTCTGTTCAGCTGCAGCTCTCTGGTTCCAAGGCAGCACACGCTCACTGCAGACTGGCCCCTGGGGTTACTCTTGTCCTACATACTATTTATGAATGCAGTCCAGCTTTCTTTTGCTAGACTGTGTATTTCCAAGAATGAGTGGCTTTTCTGTCTTCAAAAGGTGACATGAAATAATATGTTGTGAAAGTATGAAAAAAACCCATAAGGTCTTTGGAGAGGACTGAAGTTTAAAAATATCTTTCAAACAGCAGTAACATTTTAAGATAAAATATTTCAGACAGTTTCTCTTTGTTGTTTGGACCTCACATTCCATGTGAATTATTTGGAACAGGAAAGGTTGTGGATATGTTGTTAGAAAACATTAAACTTGCCAATAGTGAGACAGGAGAAGCAAATAGGCTCTGATTAGTAGCACATATTTTTCAGTTATATCTGAAAGGTATATAAAAGATATACTTATCTTTAATTAAATACAAAATTCCTACCAATAATATGAATCTTTCTCTTGAGTTTCCTTTTTGAAAGCATATGATATGGTAGTGGTATTTGGCTAGACAGAGCATCAAATAAATGGAGTATAAGTTCAGATATTCACTGTCATTTCAGATTTCTTCCAAGATTACCCTTTTGTCATGCCACCTGTTGTTCACCTAACCTCTACCATTAAAATATTTCATATTATATATATCAGCACTCTCACAGTAACTTTTTGGGACAATGAATAAAGGAATCTCTATTGACTTGGAGAGGAGTTGGTTTAGGGGTCAAGACAATGATGGAGAACTTTGTTTTCTCCACAATTAATTTATTGTCATTACTGCCATAAATAGTAGACCTCTGTGAAATATCAGGAATGAGATAAATATATATACTGCAGATTTTGAACTAGCTGATTTGACGTTGACAAAAGACCATGATATTAAGGCCAACAGCCATACAACCATGTAAAAAGTGTGAAAAGTCAAACCTCGACTCTTAATTTCTTATTACTCTGAATTATGCTTAAGTGGTACAGAAGAATGAAGGTTCTCCACGTGCTGCTTTTCTTGTTGTACAGAACAGTACAATAAGAAGCAGTGGCTAAAAGTCACTCTGGCCTTTCTGCTGTAAATCTGTGATGCAAGAGGAAAAACTGCTGTCTCAGAATTGAAGGCAAATGCATCTAAAATTCAGGTCACTCTGTGCCTTTTTCATCTCATTTAGCAAGCTACAGAATTAAAGATGAAGATTTATAGTGTGTCTTAGGAGCATCCTGTCCAATGAATGCCCTCTTCTAAAGTATTATTTATCCTGCTATTTTACCACAGTCAATTATCTGTGGCTGTGATGACTCCTTTCACTAATTTTAAAATTTACTTCTGTGGTAATGCAAAGTGATGCCAAGATAGCCACAACTTCTGTCTGTCCCCAGAATAACTTTAGCAATGAAGATTTACAGTAATCTCCACTGAAATTGCCTAAAGTGTTTATTCTTCAAACTTTCTGAATATATGTATATAAATTAGTATCAGGTTGGTTGAAAGCCATCAAACGGGGACCAAATGCTGAATTTTATTCATGTGTTTCCTCACTGAAAGGAAGATTATTTTGGTTTTCCTCTACCTTGTGGAAGTTTGGAGATCAGTGTTACTTTGGCAAGTGGATTAACGGATTTGCAGTGTTGCCAGGATGGGTTAGGTTTACTACCTTAGTTTACTAACTTCCTACTAACTTAGTAAAGTAGTTTACTAACTTCCTACTGACTTAGGAAAATACTAGTCTTTTCAGGACTACAGGAAGATGCCATGGTAGAGGGTAGTGGCCCTTAAGGGACAGAGCTGAGAGTGAATAAGGGGCAGAAGTGGACAAGCAGCAGTAAGGGTGCCCAAGAAGGAGCAAAGGAACTGTCTAGGAAAACAGTGAGGAATGTTCTTAGGAAATATGGCCTCCAGGACCACAGAGAGGGCACATGGTGGTGTGAAGGAAGGAGACACTACATGGTAGTTCAGGAAAAATATGTCAAAATATAATAGAGGACTGAATAGGCCCCAGGTTTGGGTGTCAATGGCAGGAGATGACTAGAGCATACTAAGGCTGAGACAAGAAGGAAAGAAATGACAGATTATTGTACTTCAAAGAATGAGACACGGAATAGCATTTCTCCAGGTAAGAAATACCCTTCATATCATAGGGATGGTTAAAATGTAAAATCAGGGCTGAAGAACTTAATTCTTCTTGCAAAAGAGTATTTTGCAATGAGAATGAAATATAATTTTTCAGTTGCCTCTCAAGTTCTTGCAGTTTCAAGCAGAACAGAGTTAGACATCTTCCATTTTAAATTTGAGTCTATTTCTCTTCCTCTTGAAAACATAAACTAAATGCTAGGTCATCTTACGCTGTTTATTTCGAGCTGTACTCCTGGTGCAAATTCTTTTATGTATTTGTTAATCCCAGCATGGCCTTCTGCAGTGGCTCGCAATTCTTCCTGGCATAAATCCAAGATACACTGTATTATATATGCCACTTTTAGAGAAAAACGCTTTACAGCTGGAGAAAAAAAAGATCACTTTCAATTTGTGTTCAAATTCTTCTGTCTTAATTAGCTTTGTTTTGTGGCTTAAGGAACCAGATTTTACTCCAATTAACAAGACAGACTGCCTTATCAGCATCATTCTTCTCTGTGTATACTTAAGTATTGCTGAGCTCTGCAGTTTTGCAATCTGCAAGCTTTCATTTATTTTAAAGTTTGTTACAATTATATTATGCAAATTATTAAATGAAAATATTGTTATATTATCAGTTAAAAGTGCCAAAGTGATAATAAAAATAAAACAAAGTTGAAAGTGTGAGGTGGAAGAGATAACATTAAAAAAATGAAATAAATTAAATAATGCCCTCAAAATACATATTTATGAATATTAATGCCTCTAGTTAACTTCTTTTACACTGAAGGCATTGCTGTGTAAGAATAATGAAGTAAACTGACATGGATAATAAATGTAATTCCCTATGTTTTATGCTGACATATTTTCTACAGTGTCACCAACACTGTAGTTTTGAAGACAAATTAAACCATAGCTATAGACCAAAGATTTACAGTTTACAGACCTTGTTCTTAAAACCATATATATTTATATATAAACATCCATAAAATTCCACTAAGAGCCCTGTGTGGAAGTGTCTAAATGTATAACTCCTATCAAAGTCAATGGGATTAGACAGTTAGGGCAAGAGCTGTAAAGGGATTCACTAAAATTCATAGCTGTGGGAATTCACAGCCTTGGATTTGACACCTAGACGATGTGTGAGCTGCAAAATAAAACAACTCAGGCACAGTTGTTCACTCGAATGGCCAATGTGCATGACATGGCCAGGATTACATGGATATGGAAAACTCCCTGGCTCTAAAAGAGGCTGGCCACATCTATGCACATATCAGGAACATGCATCCCCAGGCAATATGCATGAACTTTCTGAGAAAGTGGTCTGAGCACTTTGTGTGAGGGATAGGGATCCATATCAGGTGAACATTTCAGAGGACAGTGGGAGTGGGGCACAGGAAGACACAATGTTGTTTTATTCAGACCTGGTGCAACAGTCCCTGTGCAGATAGGCACTCTTGACTGGTTATCAAAAAAATGGCATGTTGGGTGGGGAGCTGCCAAAAACAATCAGGGGAAAGCAGAAAGGTAACCATATGATAATTGGTTTATTTTGCTTTCTTTGCTGCTCTTTGTATTACATTTTATTCATCCATTGCTTGGCTCCCTGCTCCCATCAGCAATGTGATAGCATTGTTACAAATTCCTAGACTTCATTCTCCTTCACCTAACCATATTTTTTGCACCCTGGAAGATGGTTCTTAGTCTGTGGCCATACTACTGTAGGTAACTGCACCAGATCCAAACCCCTGGAATTCTATCACCCATATCTTGATATTGTTAGTATGGACCTTGAGAGCCAGAGAGTGCTCTCCCAAACCTATACACAATTTAGGAGCTGGCAGAGCCTAGAACTATTCACCATTTCTGTTGCAATCAGGAATAAATGTTTATGACTCTCCTGGGCACCAGAATGTTTTCTGTGTTGTATGAACTATCAATACACATTGGAAACAAAGATTTTCAAGTGGGATCAAGACAGAGCTTTATTATTCTGAAACTGGGGCAATATTTAGAATCCTCTCTGGTACAGCCATTTCTCACAGCCAGGACTCTGAGCCAGAGTTCAAAGGCTACCCCATGTCAGTGACATCAATCTGTCAGAGAGCACATTACATTGGGATTCACATGATTTTGCATATCTTCAGGGTAAGGAATGTAATAAAAAAAGAAGAGTAATACAAATGTTTAAATGAGGCATGTATCATAGCATAAAAGTTCATGGAATTCCCTGGAGGGGAGACCAGCAGTTGACATTACGCTTAAGGATGACAGACAGATCTTCAGATAGAGAGAGACCAGGCTCTACATGACTTCTAAGGATCTGCAATCCTATCAGAAGTATCCAGTTCAAAATTTCTCTACTTTTTATTTCTCAACATTCTACTTAAAGCTTAGCAAATAGAAGGAGAAAAAGAATCTTACTACATTGAAAATGTAGTTTTAATGTGTTCCATATAAAAGTACTTACAAATTATTAATTCCTAGTTTTCAAAGCATTTGCCTTCTTTTTACTGGTTCAAAGAAACTCAAAACAATGCAACAATCTCTATATTAAGATCAAACAGGCAGATGTTTCACTGGGAGTGGATTTAAAACTGGTTGTTGAGGTAGTTGCACATCTTCCATGACAAGGATTCCTACTCCTTGAGATCCTGCAGAACTGGTTTCTGCTCCTGTGCCACACAACCTGTAATCTGTAACACAAGGTTAAAAATGAATCAAAATAATTTAGGTAGACAAAGAAGCAGGGGGAAGTCATGGCCACCATAATAGTCAGACGTTTTAGCAAGGATTACACTGGTTTTAAGCTTTAGTTGTAGGTCTATTAAACCAACTGTTGCCACTAATAACATAATTTTGAACATATCACTTACCTCCATTTGTTACCAGATGGTGCCAGGACTCCAGCAAAGAGAAGTTTTAAGGTGAAATTTGATGAATATGGTATCTTTAGGGACTCTGACCACACACATTAGTTTAGATAATGGTTTCATAATTCTGGGAAAAGTGAACATTGGGGTAAAACCTCATCATGTTTGCAGAGCAGAGGGGATGGATGACTGATATTAGAACTGGAATACCCCAACAATCTATTTTTAAACAGCAGCTGTTTGACTAAAATCAGATCAAGTCCAACTAAAACCAGTCTGGACTGGTTTTGGATTGAATATTGGAATTCAGTATTCAGTCTAATGTTAATAATTTTTAGGTAAGAAAGAGATAAATAGTACAGCCAAAAAACGCATTTTTAAAATAATCATATTGTGGGTATAATAGCCTAAAAAAATCAACCAGCTTTACTTTGAAGACTACAGTCTTTCATTTTTCAAGGTTTTTAGCAATGGCATGAGCCACTTGCATCACACATTTTATTCAGACATATTACAAAACAATTTATTTAGAAAACATTGAAAAAGAAGTGTAGCTGATTCCTAAGCACTCTGAGTCATAAACCTTAATGAAAAATGCTGTATGAAAAAGGGCAATGTTATTCCGCCACAATTCAGGTGTACTAGTTAAGCAGTCATGTTTGCTAAAATATGACTTTGCTATCTGCTTTCACATCCAGCTTATTTGTGAGAAATTACTGTAAATTTCATTAACATAATGACACATCCATCTCTGTCAAATAAAAATCATTTATATAAGAAATAAGGCAGGTAAATTGTTCAGATGGAGTAAGCACAGCCTTCTGAGTTCTCAGCTAGAGTGCAAGGAGGTGATTTTCCCAAATATTAACCTTTTCTGTAACCTTCCAACCAACTTTGCTGTGAGAGGAAGAATAACAAATTATTTTTCTAAAATAAATAAATGTATATGCATTTATACACACACACACTCACATTATATACAAAACTATTGCAATTTAAAGGATTTTTTTGTCTAAATAAATATATATTAACAAAACAAACATGCATAATGGGCAGAAGAGATGGACCTTTGAAATATTATCTTCTCCTACATTTCCTAAGCAATAGAGAGCATCTAAATTATTAATGTTATCAATTTCCTTCAGAGGAGACTCATTTTGCAAATTACAGCAACCCTAATCAGCTGAATTTTTAAATACTCAGTGTTTCTGCCTTCCTTTACTGTTTGTTTTCAAGTGTTGGTTTTTTTTTTTACATGCCACAAAGGAGGAAAACAAATCACATCTTATATTAACCCATAACCTTTTAAGCTACAGAAACAGACAGGTCATTTTTTTTTTTTTAGTGTTGACATTCTGCATGTGTAAGAAAAACTTATGTATGTAGATTCCTCTCACAAGAGCTTCAGGGCATAACCCAGACAGAGAAGCCATCACTTTTCCATTCTGCACCCAGGCTGCTGACAAAAGAATTGTGCAAATGAGCCTTTAAATCCTTAAATAGTCACTACACAATGCATGAAAGAATGCAGCGCGGGACAAAGGGCAATATTCACAGTTTATCTCAGGGTGATGGATCTGAATCGACGCATGAACATGGGTTTGTTACGGGATGGAGTAGGCCGAAAACCCCTACTGAGAACCCAGTGGCCACAGTCTGTAATGCAAACAGTCAAGCTAAGTCCTTCACAATTAGGGTAAATGGAACTGGCCATTATATGAACTTCAACTTGTTCTCATGATTGATATGGGAAATGAAAAGTTGTATATATCTCTGCATAGATAGAGAGTTTTCTTCTCCTGACCAATGCTAGGAATTGGTAGATTGATATTTTAGTGGAAAAATTCCTATTCTATATTTCGATTTAATAAAAGTACTTGTGCTTTCATCCACACCACAATGGATGTTACCAGTTTTGTTGTTTTTCTAGAATTTTAGCTACATATGATACACAAAAATAAATTCATGAAAATGAATCTATACAAAGACTATGCAATCTATACCGACGGATAACGTGTATGGACAAATACCTGTTCATCCACATCCTTCACACCATCGGGCTGTTGTCAGTCAGTATAAATATTCATAGGTAACCAGCAGCTAAAGTGTTACTTGTCTTGAGGCATGCATCACCTCAGGAAAACCAGGGTCCTCTAAAGAATAGATATAATAAACAGCATTTACAAGTTAGCGCATTTTACCTACACTGTCCATATCAATTACTAAAATACCTTGTATTAATGTTTCATATTTTCTGAAATACAGGAAGTTAAAATCAATCTTGATGTAATGCATTACAGAGAGGCAAACGTTAACTTTTTATTGCCCCAACAGGGAATGGAGGACCTGGAGCAAGGGGTTGTTGCACCCTGCCCTCTGTTTATTCTCCCTTTTTTCAGCTTGCAGCAGCAAGAAGAGAATATAAAACTGTTACCTGTAAAATATGTGCAAACTCGGCAGTCAAATCATCCACAAAGCATCAAGTGTTTATCTAAACTTTTGGTGAGGAAGGAATTCTCATTAGCTTATTAAAAACACTTGACTGAAAAAAAAAATCTCTTTTGAGTTATATCTCACCTGATAACATTTAGAGGTGAATAAATTCAGGTAACTCTCCAACAAATGTGATCTGTGAAAGGGCATATGCTTTCACATAAAGACCTGCATGAAGGCCACCAGGACAGCCAATGAAACACAGAGACTTCAAGAAACTCTCTTCAAAGCAACCCTATGTATTCAAGTATACACTGCATTCAAGTTGGATGGATTTCCCTTTTGTCTATAGTCATCAGAGGCAAGTGACATCTTGAACGCCTCAAGAAGATTAAATAGCAAAGCTCAGTCGGAAGCTTAAAAAAAAGAGAGAGAAAAGAAAAGGGCCAACTTGGCCATTATGGAGCTGGTCCTTTCTTGTCTGTGAAAGAGCTTTCAAGGAGTACTATTGGAAGAAGAAGGCCCAGATAAAGAATACAATGACGTTAGAAAGGGAGAACTCCGAGTGGAACCAGAGGGTGTGGGTTGCGCTGAATGAAGGATTAGTGCAGCTTCACAGCAAAGAAAAGGGGAATCCTAGTCAAGATGAAAATGAGGAATTACTTTTTTTAGACTCCAGTTCACTGAGCAGCAACAATGCATGATGGGAGGTACTTGACATAACACTCTTCCAGGCCATGTTTGCTCTCCATGTGGGACCAAGAAAAAACAACAACAGTGGCACACCAAAACAAAACAGTTTTTAACCTAATAAACTTAGAAATCCTTTTCTGTAAACCTTGGGTTTTATTTACTATTGAGTATCTGCATGTTGAACCAATCACACATGGGAAATTAGCATGCCAAATTTGCAGACAACATGCCTCTATTTCACAAAAGGTTCAAATCAATGCATTTTTATTGTGCATTATAAGAAAGGAAGATATGTTGAGTGTTGAATTGTTCACAGTCATCAGAAATAGTTACCTTCTGGAACACCTTGTAGCAAATTAGAAGGCAAAATTGTGTGGAAATAAAAAGCATTTTGGATTCCTAAGATGTGTGCACAGCAGTCAGGTTGATTCTGAGTTAGGGAAAGGGTGGTGCAGAAGTGAGAAAGTTTAATTGTCTTGAGAGATAGACACATACTTTGATTCATGACTATTAATATTATTCTGTAAATCACTGAGCTACTTTCCCATGATTGGGGAACCTGTAGTCCCAGAATCACATTACTGGTTGTCACATAGCCAAGGTGGGAAAAAGGGCTGGAACACAGAATCTCTGTGACAACTTGTTAATATGATACAAACACATGCTTCAGGTTAAGGTGAGAAGAAGCAGATTAGGGACATTCTGGGGATGTTGTCATTTTCACATCTCAAAGGGGAAGGAGCGAGAAGGACTTCCTTTAACTGTTGGTGAAATCATTATGGTAATAGAGGGCAAAATAAACCTAAAAAGCTGGTCTACCTAAAGTGTCAGGAAAAACTCAAGCAGCTTAATATATTACAAAGTATTAATCTAGTGCAGAAACCCCTGCTGTCCTTATGGACTAGGGACCCTTTGCTGAAAAGGTTTCTTAAGGGCTTGATGAAAGCACTGAATGGGGGAAAAAAAAAAGAAAAGAAAAGAAATAATTCAGTTTCCTTGGCTACCTCTCATTCCATGCAAATGTAAGGTTTTATCGGGGCAGGACAGAAGTATCACTTCCCTCCAGTACCACACCAGTTCATGAAGCTGTTAATGAGGAAGTCAGAGGCTGCAACTCAAGAGCAGCTGGAACAGCACAGAATAGCTGAAGCAAAAGGATACTTCTTCCTAAAATGTATGAATCATCTGTGCTTGTGGTGATGTGTTACTTAGATAATCGGTAAGAAGAGAGAATTTGCTGTGTTGGAATAGCTTGATTTGACAGGCTTAGCCAGAAGAAGGTGCAGAGGAGGCATAACTACTCTTTAAAATGTCCACAGGCAAATTTCATGAAAGCATTAAAAATAAAGGAATGGCTGGCACCTGGACAAATGAGCTGTGGCTGGGAATGCACTTAGGAAATCAGAATGTCCTTTTTTGGTCTTTTGACAACAGCTTCCCAATAGCAAAAAGAACAAAAAGTACCTATTTCAAAGGCTATGTAGTATGTATTTATGGTTTGACTGTTTCTGTTAATAATTGACTAGATATGATGACCTAAAACTGAGAGAAATGAGCTGTAGGTTTTGAGCACACTCTGTCCTTTCATTTTCTAGAACTGCTCAAGTTACAGTGTGATGTGAAGGTTCTAGCATGAAGCCTGCCAATCTGCTCCTTTTCTAGCATACTCCTTATATTTGTTCCCTTTTCTTGAATTATCTGTTATTTCTTTCTACTTACTGACTGCTGAATTCTAAAGGATAGACCACAGGATCTGGATGGTGGTCACTTTCCATGCATATTGAGAAATCAAAAATTCAACAGTCTACATCACAAGGCAGTTATTGAGAAGGTGCTATAGATGCCTCTGATCTCCAGTGTAAAATCCTGGTTTGTCCTGTTTATCATATGGCCTCTTTTTGTTCACCTTTTTAATAGGAACAGCCTGGCAGTCACCTGGGTCTGCATAGCAAGAAGTGGATCACAGAGTCTTCAGCACGGTGATTGGTCAGGGCTCAAGTCTTCCCTCTCCATCAGTTTGGAGAATGATTCCATCATTATGCTGCATCACTGGAAAGAGGTTTTTAGCTGCTTCACAAGCTTGGGAAGAATTCCTGATTTCACAGTGTCTACACATACACACTAGTGGACATGCAGCATACATGAGGTGCATTGAACAGGCAATAGATCTGCCACATGGGTGTTGCTGGCTAAGAAATTTTTCTTTCCTTTCATTTTGGAGATATATATCTTTACTTTTACTTTGATTGTTATTATTTTTGGAATTTAAAGAGTTAATTCCACTATTTGTTTGTGCATTATCTTTATAGGTAATATTTTTTTCATGAAATAAAAATTCCTCTGGAAGGAATTATAAAAAAAAGGAATAATACCAAATTGTATGGAGCTGATCTCAAGGCACAATAGATATAGGTAGTGTGGATAAATAGTTTTACCAGTGCAATTCCAAAAATTGAGTGGAGCTCCCTTGGTTTACATAGCAAGACCCTCACTCTGCCCTGTAGGGAAGGAGCAGCGAACTGCGGAGCTCTAAAATAGTACAGGGAAGATGAAAGCACAGAGAGATACCAGCTCTCCATCCTGTGCCCTGATTTAAGCACATAAAATAATGTTATCTTGTAAATTCAGATAATTCTTCTGTAGAGATTGTTATTTGACAGTGTTACCTGAATGCAATGATCCTGTGTTTATCTGTGTTGTTGAGCCAAAGTCCCAAAGTTGGCTGACCCACCATGCTCCCCTAATGATGCACTCTGGTGCCAACTGCTCTGACCTTCCCAACCTTCTGCTTGAAGGCAATGAAGAGTTGAAGAAGTACCTGTCTAAAAATTATTTTTTCAAAGATAGCCCAAGATTTCTTTCCCTCAATAGAATGTAATGAAGTATGCCTTTATTCTTTACAGCAGCCTCCAGTGAGGAGCTGGCGAACTTGATTCCATTGCTGCTGAGATAACCCATGAAATTACAACAATGCATGTGGGAGAACACTGTCTCCTTTTTCTCCTCTGTTTTTTTTTAATATTTTTTGTATCACAACAATCCAGATAATATGACAGCTTGTAATAAAGTATTAAAAAATAAAGAGCACCTGGTAAATAGAATGATTTTCACAATGTCTGCATTAATGTTTTTCTTGCATTTACTCCAAAATGCTGGGTAAGAAAATGAGGTTAATTGTGTGAGAAGATTCTTACAATTTAATCATGGTTATCAAATGTCAAATGTTTTCCTTTGAAGTTTGATGATTTGGGTGATCTTACATCATTGTAATGAATGAAGTTTCTCTTTGATTAAAGGACAAGCAAAGTCATTGGAGGACAGAAAGTTTCCATACATGTCTTTACTGAAGCTCATCTTCTCCTCTAGTGTAAGAAACACATTGAATAGGAATATAACAGATCAAGAATTTCAAATTACACTGTATTTTGTTCAGGTGTACCAAATATAACATGAAAAAAAATTTGACTGTGCAGTTTTGTTAGCATTAATGAAAATGAGAAATTCCATGCTATGTCATAGCTAACATGAAAGCAGAATCATACTGAAAAATTGGAATTTTTCTGACCTTTTATTTGGTTTTGGTATCTATAAAAGTGGGATAATTCCTATTGGAAGGGATCTGAGGAGGTCCTGTCCAGCTTCATTCTCAGAGCAGAACTGTATATAAGGTTAGATAATCCCCCAATTTCATTTGTCAATGCACTTGAAGAATAAACCGACCAAAATTTAAAATGTTTTATTGTTTTAGACTTTTACCTACTTTTACTCCTTTTCCTCTACTACTACTCTCAAACCCAGAAATCTACACTCTGGTATAATATTTACACCTAAACTATTATTTCAACTTTGAATAATCAAAATCCTTTAATATAGCTCAAATTAGTCTGCAGGGCGGGATGACAGAAGTTAACATGACTATTCTGACTCCTGTTTGTAAGCACAGATAACAACACAATTGCCCATTAAAATCGAATATATTCAAATTGCAATCACTTTATGGTTGATTAGCTGCCCGATATAACAAGCCAAGTGTTGTTATGGATATTACCCTTGAGTTAAAGAGTTCCTCTAGTTGTCCAAAGAGTGCCTGTGAGGGCAAGAACTCATGCTCTGGAAGTATCTTTATAATTTCAAAGCAGAATGTCTCCAGGGAGACTGGTGTTAAAGAAAGTATTTTCATAAGCTTCATCTGTAAAAAAATAAAAATTAAAAAAAAAAACCAAAAACAAAAACCAAAAAAACCCAAAACCAAACAAACAAAAAAAACAAACAAAAAAAAACCCCAAAATAACCCAAACAAACAAACAAACAAAAAAAACCCCCTTGAACATTGAAAAGCATTTTTCAAACAGTGGGTTTGACTCATTCCTGTGTGCACTTATGACATATTTGTGGCAGTGGGAGTTTGCAGCAACTTTTGTGATGCCTTTCATACAGGTTACAGTAGGAGATTTTACCTCTTGGACCTAAACAAGACATCCTATAGTGCTTCCCCAAGGCCCTGGCCACAAATGTTCCCTGTTTAAATTGCCCTTTACAAAGGAATTAGAAGATCTGGTTGTTTGTGCTGCTGTAACTCCTTCGGTTTTACTTTCTGTCAGTATGGGCATGGAAGCAGTCTTCTACTGCTGGCACAGCAATAGAAATCTCATACTACAAAGCAGAGATCTTAATTTACATCTGCTTCAGCTGGCATGGGGAGAAGTAAGGCCAGGCCTGATTTCAAACAGATATCTTGGAAGCAGCCTGTTAAGTTAATTTTGCATGGAAAATATCAACACAACTTCAAAAGGGCTGAGAAACAATGAATCAGCTCTTTTGCTTCTCAACATGCTGAATGAGCTCCACTTAAAAAATGAATAGTAATTTTTAACTTGATTTTTTTTCCAATCCATCTCCAAAATTTCACCATGCTATTGCTTCAGTTGTCCTTCTTTTGACAGGCTGCAAGTAGTAAATGTGTTATTTCCTCTGTCTATAAAATCATTACCAGGCTGGGAAAATTCTTGCCAGAGGGAAGAGCCTTGCTAAACCTTAATAAAAACTGTTGATGTTTCCTGCAGGTACAAGCATGTTGGAGCTAAAAATATGTATTTGAAGCAAAAGCCTCGAGCAACAAATTACCTTTGTGAAAATGTTTCCAAAAAAAAGGAAAAAAGACTAAAAGGTACTAAAAGCACCCACAAGACTGCAATTGCTTGATGCTAACTCCATGACTGTAGCAATCCAACAGAAATGCTGAGGTGCTCTCACAAAGCAGTAATATTTTGCAGCTCCCTTTATTGGGCTGCTTTAGAATGGCTGCCTCCAGCATTATCTCCATATAATATATTTCTGTAATGGCAAGGTATAGAGCAGCATGTTTGCACTATTCATCAGCATAAGCAGTTTCCTCCCTTCAAGATTGACACCAGCTGACTTTTTTACTGGCATGACCAATGAGAAACTTCTAATTCAACCCAACTAACCAAAGTTTCAGAAGTCTCTTTACTTTCTGCAGAAGATGTGAAGAAAGAAGTTAAATTCTGGGAGAAGGTACTTCTCCCTTTCAAACCAGTAGGTCATGTTCTTTTTTCAAATAACAGCAATAAAAGAAGGTGTTTTTAGGCCTTGTGCAGCTTATGTACCTTTTCAGAGCCACAATGTACCCATTCCACAGCACAGAAGTTGAAGCAAAAATCTCCATCAGAGCTGACAGGCTCCAGGACACATGGCATAAGCACTTTACAGTCTGTGACTTTTCTTATAACAACACAGACAGAGCATGAGGACTTGTTTTAACTGCCTGGGGATATGTCAGATATGCCAGGCCCTGGATATGCCAGGGCATATGCATCCAGGATGCATCTTCTGGAAATGGCTAGTCAACAGTTGCAACTTGATGTAAAATTTTGGTCTGCAGAGTGACCCTCAATAAACTATCTCAACATATCTGGCCCAATCAGCATGGAAATGAATTAACAGTTTTGCCTAAAAAGCTGAATTTCAACTCCTTTGTCTCTATTCTGGATTTAAAATTAATTGTGAGGTAGAATCAAAAAACAGACTGCTTAAATAAAATAAACTGGAAATCAAATAAATCATTTTTAGTGTTTACTTTGTACACTTTTAGACACAGTCATTACCTAATTTAATTATCCTCTGTCTCACTTCTTTCATTAAGGTATTCACATTGAAAGCGATTAGTGGTGAGAACAGGTCCAGATGAAGAACTTTCAGCTAATGGAGAAATAAAAATTCATTTTCACTCATATTTAAATAGGTAAAGAAGTTATTTCAAATCATAAATTTCCCAGGTGAAACAGATTTGACACAGATGACAAGTAGATATGGAAGGCATTCAGTCCAGGTAAATCTCTGCATTCAAGACAAAGTTTCAAAGCACAAAAAAAAATTGTGCTGTCAGTTACTTTCCAGTAGGTTGTGAAAAACAATGTTCAGGATATGGACACAACCCTCCTATCCCAACACATGTGGATGGAAAGAAATGGATTAATATTTGTATTAATTGGAGGCATTTATGTCTTGGAAACACATGAATAAAGTAGATGTTATCTACATCTAGCTCTGATTGGAGCTATAACAATTCGCACCAGCTGATGGTAGTTTCATGAGTGTCTGAATCTTTCAGAAAGACTTCTCAGATGGAAGAAATATTTGGAAAAAATTAAGGATGCTCCTCTTGATATTTACAATATCTGAGCTCTTACAGGAGAAAATTCAGTCATGTCTTGCTCTGGTGCTGCCAGAAAAATGAAAGCTGCAGAGTGCCAGATCTGTACAGGGACAGTGGGAAAGATCAAACTAAGCATATAATTTTGCTGTTATGCAAGGAACAGCTCAGATATGGAGACAACAGATTTTAGATTGAAGACAATTAGAGTTATGGGCTCCTGGGTGGATGTGTGTGTCCACAGTAGCTGGAACATAGTAGCTGGCTGACTTGGCTGAGCAGAGATTGACCTGAACAACCTAATATCATTATAAACTGAGATTTCCCTTTGAGAACAGGAGTGCACACAGACACACACTCACATACAAACAATTTGGTCTTTTTGGTGTTACAGAACAAACAACTTTTGGTTTATCCAGTTCCTGAAGTCTATCATAAACCAAAGGAGCTTTCTAATATGAACACAGTAAACAAAAAAAAAAAAAAAATTTAAAAAGCAGGTGGATTTACAGTTGAAACAGCTGGGGAACAAAGAAAATTCAGGAAGATCTGATTAGTACCCAAATGCCTACTTTCTTACTGATACTCTTAATGATGTATTTCTATTCAAATGCATCACAAGGCAATTTCCTCGCATTAGGAAACAGAGACAGACACTTCTAGATCATTGTGGATGGATGTCCCTTCTGACTTTCAGCTCCTTTGAGGGGGTCACTGCAACTGCTTTGTTCTTGTGAATCCCTCAGTTTACAGTGAAAGGATGACATTATCATTCTGTTTAAAAGTTAAAGTTTTGTACCTGAAAAGCTGTTCTGAAGAAACTATAGTTGAAAGATGACATTGTACAATAGGGGGAAATAAAATGTAAGATAACTTCATATATCTGTGCTTTTGTTCTGTTTAAGAGTGTTTGCTGGAAAACTGTAAGCATTTGACTTGAGAAAAACACTACTGAAAAAAATTATTAGAGAAAGTGAAAACACTGACTCAATCTGACCTTTCAGGATGATAGGCAATATTTTGATGACAGTATGGTTAAAACCAAAAAACACTGTGAACTATGGCCATGGTGTGCTTGGTCAAATTGAAAAATCTATCACAGCTCCTTTAGATGTTTCAGAGTTTCTTAAAAGCTCATTAGTTCTACTTCCTATTAAAGAAAGAAAACTCAAACCAAAGCAAAAGTGAAACCATTAAAAAAACAATTTCTATTGGGTCTAACAGGAACAAGTAATGTCCACAGGCTTTTTTTCCTCCATAAAGTCTATCAGTAAGTAGGTTTTTCTAGCTAATTAGACTCTCAAAATGGGTGTTAGGTAGTAGAACAGGAATCTGGAATAGAAATGGCTAAAACTTTCACATTTATTTCATTAACAGCTGTGGAAATAAACCAGCAGTTACCATGGCTCATTCTGCTATCTCTGACCTGAAGCTCTGCAGAATTATATGCAAGTTATAAAGATGTCCAAATTAATCTAAAACTCCTGGCTTTCCCGGTAGGCCTTGATATTCCCATGGAAGATGGAGCTCTGTGAGTCTTACACTTCTTCAAGACTGATCTGATTTGAGCCTTCACTTAGTGTTGAGGCATGCCTAGCCTTTGGAGTCTGATTGGTCCTGGACATTATCAAAAGCTGTCAAAGAGGTGTTCTGAATTCCAGAAAAGGATGTGTTTGCACCAGTTATTTGAAGGTCAGTCAAGCACTACATCCATTCTGACATACAAAATTATAGAATTGCTGAAAGTAAAATGAAACAAAAAAGTCCTACCTGCTAAATACTGTTTCTAGGATGTAGCAAGAGATAGCTAATGCCTTATCCCAAAAAGCAAGATTTCTAGACATTTGAAGAATGTCACATTTCTGAACATTTCCCTACAAATGCCTTGCTGGTGGGATTCCGCTGTCCAGTTTGGAGAATTACTTCAGATTTTTCACAGGTTCTGATGCAGAAATATAACAGGAACAGATGTTCCACCAAATCCCTGAATGCATCTATTACTCCAGAAGTGATCTTCTGTGCCATAGTACTTCCAAAAGTAATAGCACAGGTAATGAACATCAGACCTGGCACTTGGCTTTTGATGTGTCCCTGCTGGCTAGTCTCTGCTTGGTTCCCTTCTGTCCTGGGGCTCCTGGGTATCTTACACAAACCATCCAACTGGTGTCATTTAGAGGGCAAAGAGATAAACCATATGTGAAAAAGAAAAAAGATAATATGCCTTTGTCCCTTTCAAACAAAGGAAGTCAATATATAACAGACTAAAAAGAACTGGTTTTATGATTGAGCAACCTGATTCCTATTTACATTGCTTTGGCCTCCCCAAAAATAAATCTTGAAAGGGATACTAAAATATGTCTCTTTTTAAGAGTGATTTTGCTAAATGCATTCTTCCTAAATGCTTGTAAAGTCCTTAACCACTCAATTTAACACACATTAAGAATATCTTTACTAATTAAAAAAAATGGTGGAGCAATTGCTAAGTAATGCAAATAGTTTAAGTGATTTTTAAGTGAAACAAGACTAGGGTGAACTTACCAGTAAGTATCTGAAAAACTGGGATATAGCCTGACCTGTAAATACACTTGTACTCTTGGAAGACATATTTCACCCCTGGCATTGTAGCAGAACCACATTTTAAGGTATTAAACCCCACCCCCCAAATCAGCCTAAAAGTAATTCCTGGTTGTCCTGGATGAGAAATAAGAATCAGAGGATGAGAATAGTGAAATTAATTAATGCCATTACCATGGTTTTTATTAACACCTGGTCTTGCATTTCCAAAGCAGACTTTCACATCCACAGCTAGACTATTCTGTGGCATCCCATATTGATCTCACCCACTAAAGCTTTCAAGCAGCCTGGAATCTTGTCTAACCTTCTGCAAATACACGCATTTAAAGGTCATGCACATGATGTGAGATTTGCTGGCCAAACGCATTCTGTGTGCTCACTCTGCAATGGAACCTGACAGTTAACTTTAGCCAGCTTGGTGCTGGTTGCACTGGGTAAAGCAACACAGCCCCAACATTTTGTGTTAAACACAGAATTTTCCAAGCTTCTATAATCCTGCAATCTACAGCATTCCTCAGAAAACCACAACGATGTGGTGGGCCAGCTGAAGGAACATTAAAGAGACAATATGTTTCGTAGATTTAGTAGTTTGCCTCTGTTGCTTTAAAATTGGCCTCCAAAATAATCTGCTGCCGAAAGCTATAAAATGTTACTTTTTCAGATGTCTCCTGCATCTCTTAAAATACTTAGGCCATGCCATTTCCTACCATTTGGTGCTTTTACAGTGACCTACTATACATTTCAGTTATGGAGGTGCATGGCTTTGGTTTAGACACCCTTTGAAAAGCAGGCATCCAGCAAGATTAATTGCAAGACCCATTGAGGATACAACTACTTGCACATTTCTGTCACTAGTATGTGTAAATAACAGGAATAATGGCAGGAAAAAAAATGAAATTAAATCGCCTCATGCAAAATACAGCCAACTGGACTCCTTATTCCTGGAGGCAGCAGGAAGACAAAAGCAGAGCAGCCCTACCTTGTGTCAGTGATCCTTCGGTTAAAAAATTCTGCCCTTTAAAAAGTATTAGATAATTTTAAGCTGTTTTATCCCTTGATATTATATAAAAGCATTTTTAATTACTTCTTAACAGTTAAAAAAAAAAAAAGAAAGAAATGAAGATTTGTGTTTCTTAGGAATGCTAAGCTGTACAAAAGCTCTGGGCTTTGTTTTTGGGCTGTCATTCTAAAGGAGGTGAGGACGGATTATAATTGCACTGTGGGGCCTGAACAGAGGACCCCTGTAGGTAGAGCAGGCCTTTCAATCTTCTGATCAACGGAGCTGAAACAAAAATGCAGGAGGGCTGTGTTCCCACGTTCTTTGACAGTTTCCTGCTGCAGATAGCGTCCTTTAAACCTCCCTTATGCTTTCATTATGCTGCTGAAATAATGAATAATTTGCCTCCTCCACTCTTTGATATGCATGGTCAGATATTATTGGGTAAGAAGCAAGAGGGACCTTCCTATAACCTTAATCCAGTTCACACTAATAAAATGATTTAGCTGAGCATTCTTGGGAAGCAATTATTTTTCTTGAAGACAATGACTATCAAAAAGTCCCTAATGGGCAGAGGCAGATCAGGTCACCTCAGCTTTCCATTTTCTTCAGCACGGGCAATGTTTGGACCCTTAAAGTATGAGATCCCTTCTGTAGTTTTGTCGCAAATACTCAATCATTACTGTTGCTGAGTGTAGGGTTAAAAATGAATTAGGCTTAATTTTGATTTATTCAAGTGTGCAGTTATTGACTGTGAGAGGTTAACTGTACTCTGAGTTCTGTGAGAGAAAATGATCAGAGAGAGAAGTATGCTGGAGAAATGTGAAAAGGCACTTCTGTTTCCTAGTGATGAGCAACATATTTCAAACCTTAGTCTCCTTTTTGTCATTAAGTATGAAACTGGCATTCTTGAATAAAAGAGCTCCAGGATTTTTGTGTTCTTAAATTAATACCATATTAATGAAAGACAGATTTATTAATTTTAAACACTACTCTTTTTAAGAAAAATTAATGATCATTTAAGAACATTAGTATTCTCTTTTATATCTCAAAAATCATCAACAGTTGCAAAATATATTGGCTGTCAAAAAATAATGTTTCTATTATATTACCTGGACTGATCCAAAAGTCTCTGTGACAGTCAATTGAATTGACCTCATATTCCTCTTGACACAAAGATCATGTATATGCCTTTATTACTTGTGACTTATTATGATTGCTGTTATCGTTACTACTTAATATAATTGTTAATATTCTTGACAAAAACTATCCTGCTGATTGCATCTTTTAAAGACAGATAGATATGTGCTGAGGTTTCTAAAGGCCTTTTGTTCGCACCTTCTTTTATTTAAATGATATAATTAAAATTAGTAGAAGATACAGGTCACAGATTAATTTGCATATCTAAAGTGTAACTTGATCCTTAAAAAAGCAAACACTCTCATCTTAGGTGTAATGCAATACTAGAAATAAAGAGAGAAGTTGAATAAAACATTAATGTTTTCTTCCATTTTTCTGTATGTATCCATCCAAAAGTTTTAATCATAAGCTTATATTTCCATGTTTCCAAAAGTTAAAATCTTTCTTGGCCATTTCCCATGTGAGAAGCTTCTTCTTAAGATTCTTTCTGTTACTGAGGACCAAGAACATGTATACAAGAACAAGAATATATTTCTTCCCAGCAGACTAGCAACCTCCATCATCAGATACTAGATGTGTTTTTTCTTTCCTATTCAGAGCAGCTAAGGACTTTGGGGTTGTCTATTTTGGAGAAAAGGAGGCTGACAGCTTCCTGAGAAGGGGACGTGGAGAGAGAGTCACTGAGCTCTGCTCTCTGATATCCAGTGATAAGGGTGCATGAGGATGGCTCAAAGCTGCTGCAGGGAAGGTGTAGGCTGGATATTAGGAAGCATTTCTCTGCTGAGAGGATGGGTAAAACCTGGAACAAGCTTCCTTGACAGGTAGTTGGTGCCCTAAACCTCTCAGTGTTTAAAAGGAATTTGGACAATGCTCTTAATAACGTGCTTTAACTTTTGGTCATCCATAAAGTGGTTGGATAATTGGACCAGATGATCACTGCAGGTCTTTTCCAACTGAAATCCTCTCCTCTCCTCTCCTCTCCTCTCCTCTCCTC